>BDUI01000003.1:3489781-3570651 GCA_002335545.1 Apodemus speciosus
TTCCTCCCTCCCTTCCTTTTCCCTTTCCAGTTTTAATTGCTATAAAATACCTGTAACATAAACTTTACTGTGTTTGCCATTTTAGGTACTTGGTTTGGCAGTAATTGTTATATCCACACTGGTGAGCACATAATCCCCCAGAAACATTTCATCTTGAAAAACTGAAACTCTCAGTACCCACTCAGTCCTGGTCTCTGYCACCCCTGAAGTGGCCAACTGTCTTGGGAATTTGCCTAGGATGTGTTTCTCACACACCTGGAGTCAGGTAGAGTGTCTTTTCTAACTGGTTTAGAATGTCTTCCCGGAAGCAACATGTGTTAGAATTTCCTTCCCTCGTGTATGATTCTGGGTGTGTGTCTCTGTGTGTATGTGGGAGGTATGTATGTGTGTCTGTGTATATGTGTGTGTTTCTTTGTGGATACACAAAGGTAGGCGCGCACACACACACACACACACACACACACACACACGTACACACACAGGAGCATACATGTGAAGGGTAGAGGAAATCCTTGGACAACTGTGGGCTTTAGTCCTCAAGTATTACCTACCATAATTTTGAGGCAGGCTTTTCCACTGGTGCGGAATTTGGCAAATAGGCCAGGCTGCTTGCCCAGTGTCTTGATTAGGGTTTCTAATGCTGTGACCAAAAAACAAGATGAGGAGGAAAGGGGTTATTGGACTTACACTTCCACACCAATGTTCATCACTGAGGGATCTTAGGGCAGGAACTCAAACAGGACAGGAACCTGGAGACATGAGAGGAACAGAGGCCATGGAAGGGTGCTACTTACTGGCTTGCTTCCCATGGCTTTCTCAGCCTGCTTTCTTATTGGACCCAGGACAACCAGCCCAGGGATGGCATCACCCACCAATGGCTGGGCCCTCCTGAATTGATCATATAGTTGAGAAAATGCGTTATAGCTGAGTCTCATGGAGGCATTCCCCAGTTGAGGCTCCTTCCTCTCTCAGGACTCTTGCTTGGTCAAGATGACCCAAAACCAGCCAGTACAGCCAGAAAGCCCCCAGTAAGCAACTTCTGTTTTCCCCAACACCCACACCCCCTGATTGCTGGGATTACACACACTTCATAGTGCGCTTTATAAAGCTCAGCATGTGGGTCAGACCCAAGTCAGACCTAGCTAATGGATCAGGATGAGGACTAGCTGCTGTGTAACGACTAGGGATTTGAGACAGGGCTGTCTACTCTGGAAACTGTCCAGACATCTTGCCTCTTGCTTCACTCTTCCATCTCCTCCTTGAATTAACTTTCTTTCTTTCTTTGTCTCTTTCTCTTTCTCTCTCTCTCTCTCTCTCTCTCTCTCTCTCTCTCTCTCTCTCTCTCTCTCTCTCTCTCTTTTTCTTTCTCTCTCTCTCTCCCTTCCTTCGTGTCTCTCTCACTCTCTCTCTTTTTCCTCTTTCTTTTTATTCTTTCTTATTGCTGGTTCATCCCCTGGACCCCATATCCTTAGCCTTCTTAACTGGGTCAGCTCTGCTCCAATTATGAATGTTCCCAACACAGCAAACCTGGCTTCCTATCATCTAACTGTCTCTTTGTCTCTGTTTTAGCTACCTGGCTGCATTTGGCATAGAATAAACACTCAGAGGATATGTTTACAAATGGATAAATGATGTCTTGGGGAATTAAAATTGATCCTAATTCTCTAAGTGGAGCCTGGACACCCAGTACTGATCCACAGCCTGCTTCCTTCCTGGCTTGCTCTCTCTTTATCTCAGCAACCCCACCTTTAACTCTTAGCCCTGGAAACTTCTTAGGCCTTCAGTCTGGCAGGTGAGGTCGGAAGGGAAAGTGGGAAAGTTAAACACAAGCCCTGCAAGGGCAGAAAGACAAGCTCTCCTGAAATTGCACAGCTGATTCCGGGGGCTCAGCAGGCATGTGGCATTTGGAGGAATTTCACCTATGAGCTGCCAGAATGTATTTAAATAGCCAAGATGTGTCCCAACAGGGACAAATGCAAGCAGCCAGTGAACACAGGGTGCTCCCTGGCAAGTGTTCTCATTTCTCAGGGGGAACGTCCAATCATTTCTGCCTATGGGTGGGTTCTTGAGTTCTACATTTCCAGCACCTGATCTAGGATGGGAGCTGAAGTCCCAGCAGGCAGGCCTTCCCTGGAAGTCTTCTCAGGTGTGCCTCCTTAGCTGATCTAGCTCATCATTCCATCTGCCTTGGCAGATGAGCATACTTACAGTTTGTTTTTAGTTTATCATAAAGATAGTGTGTTTATTTCCATGGTTGTGACCACCCTACATCTGGGATTTAACATATGCTTTATTGTGGAAAAGAAGATAGTACTGTTGATGATTTGAATATTCTTAATATATAAAAGTTACTTTAAACTTTTGTATGTGACTTTGAAATTTAAACAACCAGAAACTATTTCCCTTAAACCCACTAACAGTCTCTAAAATAAAAGACTAGCAAGACCCTGTGCAGCAGGGTCTTCTGGTCTGGATCCCAGATAAGGCACAAACCACACCCAAACACACGTTTTCATAGGACCTCCTTTATTAAGCTAGGAATAAAGTAGTGGTTTTCTAACTCAGACGGAAAAAAAAAAAAAAAAAAACAGGGATAACCCTGTAAGTGTAACATTTAAGAAGAGAAAAGGGAGTGATCTTTATTAGAATGGGTTAGGATGAGGCACTAGATTTTGATGGGGCATGCTAATTGAACCAAAGGGGGGATTTTAATTGATGGACTTCAATACTTTGATAGCTAGTCCTTGATAGTCATCCTAAGGAAGAGGAAGTGGCCAAATAGGAAGAAGATGTTGGTGGCTAGCTTTAAGAATGTAATTTAATGGTTTTCAGCAAAGCAAGGGGAGTTGGGGGAAAGGGCCACCAGCCTGCCAGAGCCATGCTGGCCACACTCAAGAGAGCTATATTTGAGAATCTGACTACATCAGACACTTGTCTGTTTGGGATCTCAGGTTTATCATTAGATAATATGTAGTATTGTCATACTGACTTCATAGATGAAGCAACTTAAGGTAAGGAAATTTGTCCAGGCATATGCAGCCTGTAATCATCAAAGCAATATTTAAAATGCAAATTTCAAAGGTCAGATTCTTATCATGTATTCCTCTCAACCAACCCGAATCTCTTTAGAATACATCGGTGTTGAGTGCTTGCTTGGCTTGGGTTTCTGACTGAGGGTGGGGAAGGAATGAGAAAAGGACAGACAGACACATGGACACAGATTAAACTGGGGTCAAGTTGGCTGCTGGAATGGTACAAACCAACTCAGGACCTGGAGCTTCAGTTTGCTTATTATACAGCAAGGGCAGGGTGGGGGAGTTAGCTGGTCACTGTGGGATGTCTCTATAGGTGAGCAGGCTCAAGCTATAAGCAGCTGAGAAAGCTGAAGTTGCTAGTTTTGCACACCCTGGTCAATAATTGATAAACATGTCTACTTGCACACACTGCCAGTGCCAGCACTTGGACCAAGAAGAAGGCTTTGTTCTCCAAGTCTCACCCCAGCATGAAGGCTTTCCCATTCCCATGGCTCTGAGACATGAGTCCTTGACATGGCTGTTCCTGTGTCACAAAATACACAGTCACTCAGCATGTCCTTTGCTCTTTATACAACCAGTACAGGCTTCCTCAGCTCCACACAAATCTTCCTTTTTCCTCCCCTCTAGCTGGTCCCTGATGTTGTGTGCCCACACTACCATTAACCTCTGTCTCTGCACTAATCACTGGGCATTGTATTGATCTCTCTGCAGCTTGGGAGCTGTTCCCTATCTTGTACCTCCACTTCAAGCATTGCTCAATGAATGGGTAAAGTCCTTGGAGTTACCAAAGTTGTAGCTCCTGCTTGTGTGTGTGTGTGTGTCTGTGTGTGTGTTCTAGAAATGCAACACAGCAAATAAAACATACACCCCTAGAGACAGAAGAACTCCTCTCGATTTATTCACTAATGCTTTGGAAAGTTCTGGCAAACCACCCCCTGCCCCCAACAATTTCTCAGCCCTTTTATAGGTCAGGTAACTGTGGATACCTGTGGGAGGTCTCCAAATCCCAATTCCACCAAAAGAAATTTTTTATCATAGTTAGGAGTGCTCACAGGGACAGAAACTGCAGAAACAAAGGTTTAGAGGTAGGTGTTTTGCAGGTAGCTATACAAAGCATTTGCAGGTATCAATTTAAAAATCTCCCTTCCTTTGCAAATAGGATCTAAAGTATGACCTTTTTTCAGATAGATGGTAATCACTCCTTAGGGCAGTTTCTTACAATTATTTGTGTTCCCAAGTTACCAGGTAGGGACTTTAACAAGCAGGCAGATACCAGTTATGTTAAGTAAAACTTTAATTCATTTCACTTTTATACATTCCTACAATTTACAAGCAAAGGCTTCTATTAGACTATAACAGATTAATAATCTCTCTCTCTCTCTCTGTGTGTGTGTGTGTGTGTGTGTGTGTGTGTGTATGTATGTGTGTGTCCTTGCACATGTAGAAGCAAGAACAAGACTAGAGGAAGGACTTGGGGTATCTTTCTAAATCACTCTTCACCTTTCTTTTGGAGATAGAGTCTGTCACTGAATGTGAATGAAGCTTGAGGTTTTTCTGTTAGTTTGGTGGATGAGCAAGTGCCTAGAATCAACCTGTTCCTGGCCCTAACTCAAATCTATACTGAGATTACAGGCATGTATGGCCATACCTGGCTTTTTCATGGGTGCTGGGGATTCAGACTCAGGTCTTTGTGCCTAGACACCAAGTGCTCTTACCCACTGAGCCATCTCCTTAGCCTGCTTTCAGCATCTTACACAGTATAGACCCTAAACACTTCCCTGGAATGAATGGATGATACCAAGTTCTTATGAAGTAGAAAACTGTCTCTCACAGGCTCTCACAGAGGCAGCCTCTCACCCTCTGCAGGCACTATCTCTCTCTGCAGGCATGCTTAATTCCCTGGAATGCCCTGTAGCTATGCCCAACTCCTAAATCCTCTCTGACTAGATCACCTCTTCAGGGATGCCTCTTCCAACTGGCCCAGCTTAGCCTCTTTCCATCCATGTACTGCTTTTTGTCCTTACTTTCAGTCATTGCTCTGCAGTCACATAATATTATCTCATGTGTGTTTTCTTAATTTTCACTACTGGAGAGTAAGCTCGCAGAGGGCAGCATCATATGTTCCTGACTTGCTCTCTGTGTATGTAGAAAAAGTAAATTGGCCAAGGTTGCCTGGGAGAGCATTCTTCATGGCAAGTTCATGTGAACACTAGCAGGCCTGCATGTTTGCAATGAGCATGTTATTCTGGAGTACCACATGGGGCTATGGCTAGTTGAGGTCAGATCCCAAGTAAGGACTCTGACTTTCAGGATGTATGCATTTAAAATTGTTGTGATAGTTGGATATCACAAGAAGTATGTGTTTTCCCTCTGTTCCCAGCTCCTAAGAAAGAACTCCTAAATCCTTGTGGATAGGACTGGTAAGAGACTCTTCTGTCCTAGTATTTCATGTTTGAGCTTCCTGAAGTGGAATTTGTAAAACTTTTGGAATATCCCAACTGTTCAGCAATATCTGTCAGAGAGTTCCTAAGTCCCTAGGAATTCCTTCTATGGTAAGAGTATCTTTGGTTTCATGAAGCAAATCTCCATGTATTGTGCCAGGAAGTGTTCATGAACACTAAAAGACCACTAAAAAGCCACCTCTGGTGCAATAAATCACACTAGGGTTTTTATTCACAAACTTGAGCTTGCACCAGACCATCATGTCTGGCTCAGCATGGGTGAGGGTGTGGCTCTGAGCCAAGTTTCAGGCAAGCATGTATAGAGGTAAGCAAACAAGCAAAGCGTGGGAGTTTCTAGTCTGGCTCATATTTGATTGGGGTGTCGTATGGAATTTTACTGTCCTTTAACATATTTGGCTAGTGCTGGGAGACAAATCATAAATTTAACTTCTGCTTTCTTCCTGATTGGTGGTTGTTAGAAAGTGAAGTGCCAGGGGCAGGCTTAAAATCTAGAGGTGTAGATTTTTGGGGGAGTAACCTTGAAACTGGTGCTAGGTCCTGGCTTGTTCATTAACTGGAGTTCAACCTTAGTTCAGGTTCTCTAAGATGGAGTCTGAAACCAAGAGATCTGGTCTCTCAGATGGCCTCTTCCAAAGTTAGCCAACTTTTTATTATACCAGGGAATAACAATTAGAAAGAAAAGAGGTTGATTTTGACCCACACTTCAGTCCATGAATGGCTCTTTGGAGAAACATCCTGGAGACAGAAACATATAGGAGAAGTATTTGCACATTTCATGCAACCAGAAAGCAGAAGAAGAGAGGGTCAATCTTGGATCACAATATACCCTTCCAAAACACACTTCCAGCAACCTGCTTCCTTAAAGTAGTGTGTACCTCCTAATAGCCTACTCAATATGAACTCATTGGTGGCTAAAACCAGTGATGAGGTCAGCACTTTATGATCCTATCACTTCTCAAGAATATTACCAGCAAGCCATGGGAAACCAGGCCTTCGATCCAGGAGCCTTTGGAGGCATTCATATACAAGCCACAAAAGGCTAGTTGCCCAGGAAACTAAGTATGATAGAAAGTTTGGAAATTTCAGTCCCTTCCCTCTGGGCAGATGAAAAGTGTAGCTGTACAGTAACCATGGACAAACTGGGTATACCTGAAAGGGAGGCTGGAAATGAAAAAAGGATGGGTGGGAAAGAGAAGAATGAAGCCAAGACAAAAGTTTCTGATCAAGGCTCAAAGTTTAATTTTCAGCTCTGTGTTTATATAGGGAAAAACCCACTGACCCATCCTTTGTTTCAGCTGGATTGAGTTGCAAAGCAAGCTCAGCAGGCAGTCAACTCCTCAAGGCTCAGGTAGGAAATTGCAAATGCAGGGAGGCCAGGCAACTCCAGCTAGGTTGTAAAATCATCATGGCCAGACCCCCCACACACACCCCCACAGAGCTCACCGGGACTAGACCGCCAACCAAAGAGGGACTCATGTCTCTGGCTGCACATGTGGCAGAGGATGGCCTTTTTGGACATCAGTGGGAGGAGAAGCTCTTGGGCATGAGGGTGTTCAATGCCCCAGTGTAGGGGAATGTCAGGGCAGGAAGACAGGAGTGTGTGGGGGAAAACTCTCATAGAGGCAGGGGTAGGGGGGATGGGAGAGGGGGTTTCCAAAGGGGAGACCTGGAAAGGAGACATTTGAAATGTAAATAAAGAAAATATCCAATAAAATATATAACACTCATCCTGACTGCATTTTACATAATCATGCAAAATATAAAAATGTTATTATTTTGCAGTGAAAGCATGGGCAGTACTTCCTATTGATCCTAGTTGGTCAATTTGTCCCAGGGGATTGTATTGGAGCAAGAAGGAAAGGGGATACTAAAAGTTTTACTAGGTATATCTTCTCATTTCTCACTGTGTCCAAACCTAAGTCCTGCAGAAAGCCAGGACCAGGATGCCATTGTCTCCAGTGAATCCCTCATGTTCCAGAATAGCTCTACACACATGTCCATACAGGTTCAACTCAGTGGGTCACAAATCAAGTAAACAAGCAAACAAAACAAGGCAAACCATAAGAGTGAAAGGGGACTTGTCAGGAGGGGAATTGGTCAATTGGGAGTGAGCTAATGAGGAGGAAGAGATGAATATGGCCAAAACGCAATACATACTATATATGAAATCATCTAAGATTTAGTTATGCTAAAAAATACATTTTATAATAATATATGAGTCCCTGACAAATTTCAGTCACAAGTCAAATGAAAGCCATTCTGGAGAAATGCCTTTGCACCTAAAATCACAGATATGGGATGAACAAATGAGGCAGTCAAGGGATCACATTGCTCACAGCTCAAGTCTTTGTCCTGATTGTAGGCATCTAACTATTAGAACCTGCAGTAGCAGTGCAGTGTTTGTTCTTCCCCTGGCTTTTCTGAAGCATGACTCCATACCCAGCTGGTACATCTGACATCTGCTCTTTCCAATGCTTTGCCCAACAGCAGCCTTCCTGACTCACATGGCTTGAGCACCACGAATGTGCTGCCTCTTGGTACCAGAACTCTGAGAAGGAGTGTGGTTCAAAGTGCAGGTTGCTCAGCTTAGATTTTCCTGAATTTGTTTCCATTTGGCCATCTTGGTATGTTAGGTTGACAGTTCTCTATGGCAAGGAACAGGGTCGCTGGCAGCATCTCTCCTTTCTACCCATCAATTGCAATACATCATCATCCCAATCATGATGAAAAGTATCTCAAGAACCTTCCCAAAGTAGAGCCTTTGGAGGTATATGACCCTTAGTTGAGAATTATTAGTCCCCTATGGTTGAATTGCAGATATTCAAATTATAGCTGTTTTGCTTCTCAGCTGAGGACTGGTTCCAGCTGAGACCAGTTTCCTTATCTACCACAAGATGACATGGCATACTGATCACATTAGTATTAATACTGTTACTGCCTTACAAGATTGGTCATTGGGATTAATGGACATATCATTCCCAGAGCAGTGACCAGACAGAATAAGGACCAATCTGCAGTGACTATTACCTGTCCATCACTGTCACTGTATGAGACCCATCACTCAAACAGCAAAGCTTGTGGGGCCAGTGTGCCAATTTTACAAATTTCAACATGTAAGCACCTAAGTTCTCTGCCTTTATTATCTAAGAGCAGGGCAAGGGATCAGCATCGGAAATGTTTTCCTTTTAAGTTCAAAAGACACAGGGAAAAGAGAACACAGGAGTATGAGCTGAATTCCCAAGAAGTGCAATGTGAGAACTTCCACTCATACCTCAAGATTTTACCTTCTGCTTCCCTAGAAAGGTAGATGGATTGACTCTCCCAGCTCTGTAGCACAGCTAAATATGTTTCTGTATTTTAGGCAGTAGACTAGAATTGAATGAGAGCATCCCCTTACATTCCTGGAATGAGGTGGTCATGGATTAGACCAGGAATCAGCAAGAGGTATTCAAAAGAACGTTCAAACTGCTCCTTCTAACCTCCCACCTCCAGTCTGTCTGTCTGTCTGTCTGTCTGTCTGTCTGTCTGTCTGTCTGTCTGTCACAGATGCACACTCTCTTAGGAGAAGCCAAAAGCAGAATCAATCTCGATCATCAGTTCTTAGCCCTCCTAAGGCTGCAAACTCATGTTGAAATCCCCAACCATAAAATTATTTCTGGTGCTACGTTATAACTGTAACTTTGCTACAGTTATGAATTGTAATGTAAATATCCATGGTTTTCGATGGGTGGTCATAGGTGACCCCTGTGAGAGGATTGTTTGATCCCAAGGGGTCACAAGCCATGGGTTGAGTGAGAATCTCTGGTCTAGATTCTTGCTTGTTTGGCTAACCCTACCACTGATCACTGATTTAAGAAGCCAGACTTTAATCAAAGTCTTTTTTTTTTTTTTTTTTTTTTTTTTTTTTTTTTTTTTTTTTAGTTTTTCATGAATTTGTTTATTTGTTTTCATTTGAGCTGTAGAATGAGCAAGGGACAGGAGAGCCAGGGTGCTGGCATTTGGGACAGTCTCATAGCTAGAAGAAATTCATGAGGCTCAGCCCTGAGATTCTCCTCCCTCAATGCAGAAGCAGTAACATAACTGATGATGCTGTGTTCCCAACAGAAGTTCCAGAAGGCATCCCAGAAGGGAGCATCTCCATCTTTCGCATGCTGTGTAACTCAGCCCAGCTTAGAGTAGGGTACTAGGGGCTGAAAGATGACACTAGAAAAAACTGCCTGTCAGCATCTCCATCACAAGGTAAGATGGGAGGCTTGGGGTATCCCAAGGGAGGCTGGAAAAATCAAAACAATCTCTGAATGTATTTTTTAGACATGGGTAGAAAAAACCCCAGGTTTAAGGACGATAATGACCTGAGAATCCATATCAACACAATAAAAAAGAGATTGCCAAGATACCATTGCAGGTTGAAGGTTAGGCAAATTCTTATACATAACAAACAAGCAATTTAAATGGCTCATGCACAGTCTCTGAGGCACCATTTGAAGTACCACCTTGAATTTATTTTGCAGCAGTTGCCATGCCAACAGGAGGGCTGCATTCCAAAGGGTAAATGGACACTGCAGCCTGTATGTCTTGCAACCCTCTGACTCTCTCACTGCTCCCTGGGTTGGGCGTGCCTTGTCTCTGCTCACTCTGAATACTCTCCAACCTTATCTCTAGGGCTAAGTATCCTGTGCATTGAATTCTTCCTGGTTTTTAACATTCTCTTGGATATCCCTTGTGGAATCTGGAGCCAGATTGTCTCTCCTCATTCTCGAATGGGAGGGAGTTTCCGTTAACCCTCAGGTGTAGTACACTGACTGAATACAAAAGATGGTGTGAAAAATTGAGATGTGAATATAAAAAAGTCCCTCCAACACCATACTTAATGTACAGTGGGGCTTTCCGGTCATTCTTAACATTGATCCATCTGTCCATCAGCAGAGTATGGTTAGTGTGTTCTGGTAAACATTCAAAAGCCCATCTCCCAAAGGTGTCCCTGGATTAGTTTTTCAGAGCTTTTACTGACAGAAACAATATGCAGCATGTAACATAGGAATAATAATGAAATACACAAAAAAATCTTTAAGTTCTGATTCTCACATGATGGTTTGCTTGGTGTCTGTAGAACTCTTGTGTTGTAGCCATTTAACTTTAACAAAACAGAATCCTAGTGAAAAGGTCATTTTAAGGTGTAAAATCTGCATTATTAGCACTGAGCAAATCAAGCCCCACGCCTTAGGCTTTGCCACTTGCCTGATATAAACACTTCCACCATCGCCTGGTCCAGGCTAGAAAAAGAATGTCAGTGATTACAAAGTTGAGATTTGACAGTAGTATAATAACTTATAGCACACTGTACTTCAGTGTATAACATATATTTCATAAAATATTCTATCCTATAGTGAATAAAGACATTTAAATTAATCAAAAAGTAAAGAACAGAGAGGGCAATGGGTGATGAGCCCTTAGAGCCAATATTTCTAGACCAAGTTATTTCTAAGTTTAGCTTTGAAGTGAACCCATGTTAAATGGGCTAATGACATTCCTCAGTTTCACTGCAGGCACCTGAAGGAGCCAGTTACACCACACTGGCACACCAGTGCTTGGGAGAGAAGCAGCTGTCTGACCCAGAGCTCCATGTCCTGTGCCAAGGGACATCGGAATGAGTGGGTTCTCTTTTTACATGTCTCCTCATCTATCTGACCACACCCACCCTTTTCCCTTGCTTATCTATTCGTGTCTCCATCTTTTTCTTCCCTTCCTTTTTTACTTCTTTTGTCACACTGGTAGCCTGTGCCTTTGCCACCCACTCCTTTATCACCTGAAGGACCCTTAAATTATTGTTGTGATGATGATGATGATGATGATGATGATGATGATGATGATGATGATGATGATGATTCTTTACATCATTCTCACTTTGCTTCCCAAATCTAATCTCTTCACAAGTTCTTTTGAGTTGTTCTTTTTTTAAAATTTAAATCCTTCACTGGTCCTTTAATAACATCAGAATTAAGTTTTGAATCCTTGGAAATTCTGAATAGGGGTGGTGACAAAGGTTTGCAGAGAATAAAGCTGTGTCTGATGCCACAGAACTGCACCCTTTAAAGAATGGACATGGAACATTTTAGGCTAGGCATGTTTTCACAAATCATCAAAAAGGCACCCAAGGCCACAAAAAAATCTGCGCTGTCTTTGAACTTAATCAACTTCCCTTTCATTTCTCATATTACCGCTGATAAGTTATCCTCACTGCCATAGACTGAATGTTCCAACCCTGAGTTCACAAGCAGGAATCTAATCCCCAAGTGATGATATCAGGAGGCAGGATGATAGGGCCTTGCCACTGAGCCCTTGTGCATGGGACTCAAGCCCTTGTGAAAAGCTTCAGAGAGCTGCCGTGACTTTCTGCTATGTGAGAACACAGCCAGAGGATGTAGTCTGCCCATGAACCAGGAAATAGGTCCTCTTCGGATGCTGACTTGGACTCTCTACACATTTGACTAGGAAAAAATAAATCTCTGTTGTTTTCAAGAAGCTACACTATCTATAAGCTACAATATCTATATTGCATTAGAGCAATAGGGATAAGCTTAGACATTTTCTGGCATTAACTATAGACAGCTACACTTAACTCTGTAGAGTAAAATACTATTATTACCACTACCATTCTGCTAAGGAGAAAACTAAGGGATAAATATCCAGGGAAGGATACATATTCCAGAATATTGGTATGATACTGTAGAACTAAGAGATATAATAACTCAGAAAACACCATGTCTCTGTGGCATCTCTCCAACCCAAAGCCAGGACTAGGGTAAGTGATACACTACTCCTGGAGTACAAGTTTAAAGCTTAGGAAAATAACAGTGCATAGCAATATCCTTCCAAATCAAAACCAATGCTTTAACGATGCAATGATGAATGACACATCAAATTTTCAGCAAAGAAAGCTTATGATCCTGTATTTTTTCTCATTTTTGTCTCCTTCACATCATTATAATGTTGAGCTGGACAACTACTATACCTTCTCCTTTATCAAATCAGCCTGGAGCCACAGCTTTTAGTTTGCTATGTGGAGCTTTTAGAATATACTTCTTCAATACATTTATTTTTAATTAATATTATTTTACTTTACAAATCATGCTGGGATTACATTTTGAAATACATTGCAATGTTTTTGGTATGTGTATGCAATGTAGAATGATTAAATCAAACTAACATATGTTTCCTATTAATTAAGAATATCATTTATCATAATCACTGAATTTCTTAGAATCTTCTTACATTCTTTGTTGAAGACAAGTATCTCACTTCTCCTACCTCAGTCCTGGCCATAATACTGTCACCCAGGGAGAAAGGCCAAGGTCACCCTCTCTTTCTACCATACCCTGCTGACCAACAGCTACCATGTGTACTGATGTTAATCTTCATGTTGGTTTTCTTACAAGGAAATGTGCTATTGGGTACATGAGAAAATTTTTTAACATTATATAGCATTTATTTGTGTGTGTGTGTGTGTGTGTGTGTGTGTGTGTGTGTGTGTGTGTGTGTAGGGTGTATATATGTAGAGGTCAGAGAACAGCTAATAGAAATTGATTCTTTCCTCTACCTTGTGTGTCCTAGGGATTGAACTCAGGTCTTCAGTCTGGGATACAAATGCATTCACATGCTCAGCCATATCACCAGACCAAAGAGTACTTTTAAAGGGGGTGTGGGTGGTATTTTGTCACTGTACTGCAATAGAAAGTCCTAGAAATTAAATTGTATTTTTATAGCTTAAAGGTTATTGAGGAGCCTGTTTATCATTACTGTAATAGAAAAAGAGTTTGGCCTTTCTAACCAATTTTCAGAAGAGGTTGGCAGTACCTACCACTTAGAAACTCTGAAAACATTAAGCCAACAGTGATATGATTTTTATTTATTCCTGAAGATATAGTCATTGGCTCCCAGCACTGATTAAATTATAAAAACAGAGATGGTCATTCAATGTCTCATATTTCAGAATAATTTGGAGATTTTGGTAGCAAGGACTGTCTTTTTTTTTATTCTGTGGTAAAGTAAATCCTTGTGAGAAATTAATTTTTATGTTTTATCTCAAAAGAATACCAAACATATAGAAACACCTGGAATTCAAACAGCTTATTAAATAAATAAATTAGGGAGCATGAATTCATTGCTACTTTACCAAAAGGTGAAAAATTCTAGTTGCAGCATTAAATTAGTTCTAGGCTAAAAGGTATGAATAAGCAATTTCCCTGAATTAGGGCCTAGAGACCCAAGAGGTGCACAGATGTGAGTTGTGCTCCCTGAGGAGAGGCGCTGGAGAAACCCAGGACACTGAACTGACCAAAGAGGATGTTCACATTAAAAGCACAAATAACAGAAGGATAACTCATGAGAACAGCAGGGCAAACAAGTGCACATGCATCATTAGCAGAGCTGATCCCCAGGAGACAGCAAAAAGATCAGGCAATGTAAGAGGACCTCAGACCATGGTCAGCTTTTAGCAATGAAAGGCTGGGAGCTGGAACTGAGCTCCCACCAAAAGCAATCGAGTCTTTTGTTTGTTTGTTTCAAGACAGGGTTTCTCTGTATAGCACTGGCTATCCTGGAACTCACTCTGTAGACCAGGCTGGCCTCAAATTCAGAAATCTGCCTGCCTTTGCCTCCTAAGTATTGGGATTAAAGGCATTCGCAACCACTGCCTGGCTCAAGTCATATATATGTGTGTGTGTGTATATATACACACACACACATATATATGAATGAGAGGAAGACTAGAAAAAAATCATCTGTTGGCTCAGAAAAGCATTCCAAAAAATTAACATCTTCTCAGAGCTACAGGTAAAGAGATAGCTTGCAGAATTATATCAAAATCCACCACTGAGATGACCAAGTATCCGGTCCAAATGTAAATGTGGTTTGAGAACCTCAGCATAGGAAATCGACCTGAAAACAAGCAAAGGAAATTAGAAGAGAATGCAATATTCTCTATGGATAGTTTTGCAATCAAGAGAGTCACAAGAAGGAAAGTCCCCGGATGGGGAACTAAGTTCAGGCCAGGACAGCAGCCCCTGACTGAGTCTCAGGGATCCCAGCATCTTGTGTTAATAATGGGCAGGTGTTTTGCTAGCAGAAACATTATCTGAGCTGAAGCTCATCCATGTACTCAGTCTTCAAAACTCTTAATGAAAATATTCAAATATGAAAGTAAATGAAAGAAAGAACAAAGGGACAAAAGGAAAGAAGAAACCACTTACTATATTGCTAATATTCATAAGGTCTTTCTTCTTTGTAAATTTTCTGTTTTCTAAGACCTGAGCAGCAGTAAAGGGTTTGCTGCTATCAATATGTTGAAAATTGTGTCTGCAGTTTGAAGTCTATGTCTTTTAAAGACATTATATGTAATGTGTCTAATATGTGATTTGTTTCCCAGCACCCTCATGGCACTGCACAACAGAATTTAAAACCCTGTTCTCCAAACTCTAGAGACAGTATTTAGCCAACAGTGAGGCCAGGCTAGGGCTGGTGCTATTTTTCTCATTTATAAGAATCAAAATGATAACCTTACTAAAAACAAAACTTATAAGCAAACAAACAAATTAACAAAAACCAATTTAAATTCCTGATATGCAGGAAGTCCTGAGCTCAAGGCACAGTGCTGAGCAAAGAAAAGAAAATACCTTTCTAGTGTGGAATTTCCCTCTTGTAATCCTAGCATTATACTATGTATTGAATTTTCACAGATTCCAGTGATAAAAGAAATACAAGATTTGCAAAAACATGTCTCCAGCCTGTTCCCAACTCCAACCACAGAGCCATTTTAATAAGATTATTTGTACTAGCCAAAACGTAGCTTGATAGAAAACCCAGCGATGTAACAGACAAGATAATTAGCATCTCCAGAACTATAAATATTCTCACTGAAACTATGAAATAAATATGCTTAGATTACCAAAGATATGGAGGTCATAAAAGTCCTAGAAAGTGATTAGAGCATTGTTTTTAAAGGACCATGAGGATCTGTAAGAAAATCAAGTATAATATGGACAACAGAATATGTAATCACGCACTCACTATGAGTTCTATCAGCTGGTTGAACAGAACATATCAGATATATGTCCACAAAAGGCAATTATTTAGCTGGATTTGCAAAACCAACCACAATGTAGGGCAAAGAGACAACTCTAAAGTAGTGAGGAGATAGTAGGCAGAGACGGACAAGCACAGCTCTACACTTCATTAATGCTCTAGAAGGAGATTCCAGGGAAGAGCAGTTTTCAAGTGATAAAGCTAATAATAATACTCTAGAGTGAACTCACACATTTAATGTGTGAATATATGATCAGATCAATTCAACCTGGGTAATTATTTGCTTGGTTGACTTTTTGAAAAATTATTCTAAGAAAACCTTTCCCACACTTGGCTGAGTATCTAGGACAAGCCCAAGTTTGTACTTATAACAGTGACCATCTTTCTTCAGAACAGCATGATCCCGAAGGTCAGGACCCCAAGAGAAGTAGAACCAACTGCAATCAATCTGTAGGCACAAAAGTCATACTCCAGAAGTAGCAACATTAATGTTAACACCAGTTTGTTTTCAAAGTGCTGTTCACGGTGGAATCTCATAAAATGTACACCTGTATACAAACATCAGAGAAGCTGCCTCTCCAATGGTTTAACAACTAAGAATTATTAGCATGCCTATAGTTATACTAAATATGCTATAAACCTGTCTCCATTTAATCTTTATAATATTCTTTTAAGAAGGGTATATGTATTTAAATATCTATGTTAAATATTGGTGATTAAATGAAGACTAAGAAAATTTTGAGTATTTTGCCCAGGGTCTAAGTGAATATTGGAATGGGAATGTAAAAAGTCAGATATTTGTGGTCATTTAAATGACTTCAACATCCCCAAAACATTGAAAGCATGCAGCATACCTAGTCTAATTCTTGGACACCCGTGTGCTACCTGCGAACATGGCCAGCGAATCAAGCAGGGCATCTAGTGAAGGCTGGCTGGTTTGCTGATGATCAGTGACCTGGACGTGGGGTCAGAGTAGACTTCTGAGAGCTAAAGACAGAGCCTTTTAAAGGAGAGAACAAAGGAATTCCTCAGGCAGGACAGTTGCTCGGCTGGTGCAAACGTATTCGCAAGCTGATTTTGAAGGTTCATAAATATTGTTCAGTTATGAAAGGGAAAGACAAGTTGTTTATTTTCAACCCGAAGTTTGTTACATTCATTTTTTTTAAATGTCAAGCATATGTAAGATGTGCTTGTTTTTCTAGCAATATGCTTTTCGCAGACAACACAGAATTAAAAATAAATTTCTAATGGAGCCACAAGTGAATGAATCAGAAACAGAGTCAAGAAAATTAATGGCACTGAAGCTCAGCAAATCTTAACCCAGTGCTCCCCAAGAAGAGTCCCGCAGTGTGATACAAGGCCATGTGGGCTTCTCAGCGCAGGCAGCACTGGGCGCTGCTCCCCCAATATTCTCTCTCCAGACATACAGTAAGGACCATTTTGAAGTTAGTCCGTTTAGCAAGTCTCCTATTTTTCACTACAGAGAAACCCAATTTATTCTTTGTTCAAAGTCAAAGTGGAATCGCAGCTATCTCTGAGAGACCTGATGAAAACATTGGCAAAAACTTTCAGATAAAAGAGATCAAATTGTTTTCCAAGAATAAATAAATAAATATATATATTTCATTTTATTTTCTCTAACAGATGCTCCGTGAAAACTGAGTGGGGGCTGGGTGAAGAAAGGCCCTCTGACTTTTTTTTTTTTTCCGTAGAGTGGATAAACCTTTTTAAAAAGCAATTCAGCGTTTTAATCATTGCACTGGGTTGTCTAAAGCAAAGTGTTTAACTTGCAGTTTGAGTTTTCATTTCTTCCATCATTTCATAGTGCTGGCTCCTGTGCTGACAGAAAGATATTTCTGGCCCTCCAAAAACCCTCAGACATTCAAGGCCACTTTCTGGCTTGCCTTTTGGTGGGGGAGGGAGGTAACATAATCATTGTTTTTTTAAAGCTCTTTCCTTTTGTGAGAGGCACCCACATGCTTGGGTGAGGATTATATTTTAAACTCCACTGAAAGTAATTGAATTAGTTTGCCCTTATATTTCTGGTCAATACCTGTCTGTGGATTCAGGCTTCCCACTGGAGACTTGGCTTTCCTAATGTGACTTCGAGATGGGTACCCAGATGGAAGGACAATAAATTACCGGTTTGGAGACAAATGGAAGCAGACCAAAATTTTAAATGCCACTCTTAAGGTTCCTCTTCAACTTAAATTTCTAAAGAAATGTCAAGGGCTCCCCACCCACTCCCACTTATCATATTTCAATATTTCTCAGTTCACCATGACCTCTGCTTCCTTTCCAAGAAAAGTTTTAGTATACACTGCTTAGAATTTTGATTTTTCATTACCAGCAAATGATTATAGCAGGAAACTGTAGGCTAACGAGGAAGAAGACAAGAGATTTCCTCTGGTACCCAGGGTAAGTTTAAATTGCCCTTTTATGAAGTCACTTGACCTGGCAGAGGAAGACATAAAACAGCTCAGCTCTACATGGTTGAGGCAACCAGTTCATGGCCTCCTAAAAGCTACCAGGATTTGATTGGTTCACATGCCAAACCACGATGTCATGCAGTTCTCAATCAGACATTACCCTTGTCCACTACCATTGATTCTTGTCCAATGCCTGGAGACTGGGCCCCCAGTGTTTCTCTGCTGCATTCTCTGTACACTCTTGTCCAGTGGCATTCAGAATGCTCCAGATGATTCTTCTCCCTACTATTGTTTTTCTTTACCTTAAAAGTACCTATAGATTTATAGTGGGCATGTCCCTGAATGTAAGGAATGCAAGGCAAGTGACTGGACCAGGACCCCTGCTCTGCCATCAGCTAGCTGCTTTCTCCTTGGCCAAATCATGTATCTTCATCTCAACTTCAGGATTTGAAAATAGGAGCAAATAGTTTGCATTTGTTAAGTTGTCAATCATGACTCAAGAAACCTTATGAAAGCCACAGTAAGGTCTTGAGCCCATGGTAATTAATGTTTTGTTTAAACATTTATTGAGTTGCGTGGTAACTAGTTCCCCAAAACAGGTGACAGCAATTGGACAGAAGGAAATACAACTTTACCTAAAATTACCATAAAATGTTTAGTATTTTTCCCAACGTTCTCAACAGATACACAAAATAAAATGGTATCCTTTGTCTTCCTTAGGGTGTTTCTATTGCTGCAACAAAACACCATGACTAAAAGGCAAGCTGGGGAGGGAAGGGTGTTTTCAGATTAGTTCCATGTCACTGAAGGAAAGCAGGTCAGAACTCAAGCAGGAGAGGATCCTGGAAGGAGGAGCTGATGGAAAGGCCATGGAGAACTGCAGCTTGCTAGCTTGTTTTGATGGGTTTACTCAGCCTGCTTTCTTGTAGAACCCAGGACCAGAAGTCCAAGAATGGCACTGTCTACCATGGGCTGGACATCCCCCCCCTCATTGTTCACTAACTGAGAAAATGCCTTACAGTTGGAATTCATGAAGGCATCTTCGCAACTGAGTCTTCCTCTCTGATGACTCTAACTTGTGTGTCAAGTTGACACATAAAACCAGCCAGTACATCCTTTATCACTTAAGGCATCAAAATATTGATCTGTTAAAAGGATAAACAAAAATACAAAGGCTATCTCATGAGACTTTTGGGAAAAGCAGCTGAGACCATGTAAGAAAGAGCCTGGCACAGGCCCTGAATGGTTCAGAAGTCAGGGTTCTACAAGGTAAACAGAGGTGTGAGACCCACCAGAAGTAGACAGAGGAGTATGTTCCTCTGCCTGGGCACTTTATCTGCTTTGTCTCTTGGATAAGGAGGCTGAAGAGGAGCGTACGACTTCTTCAAACACTCTTAAATTAAGCACTCGGGTAGTTTGAAGGCACAGTTTGAGAGTTGGAGCAATGACATTTCCTTAACTCCACAAGGACTATAGTTTCCTTTCTTTCATCCTGTGGGTACATTGTTTTCAGTTGGTTTCCATATTATTTGCTTCATAAAGTGAAATTTTAATCTCACAGTCTACATCTCTTTTAAAAAGAAGCGTGGATATGCTGTGTGACAATGACATGGGGGGTCGTACACTATTGTTAGTGAGGGCTCTACATTTTGAATTGGTTTTTACATTTTGCTGTTTTGTGCATGCATGAGCACTTGGTTGCCATGGCACATGTATGAAGGCTAGATGACAACTTGCTTCCAGAAACTGGCTTTTTTCTTCTATGATGTGGGTCCTAGGGATCCAACTCAGGATATCCCGCATAGTAGCAAGTGCCTGCACTTGCTGAGCCGCCTCACTTACTCTAAAGTTTCCATCCTTTAAAAGGTTGGAAACCACAGGGGCAAATAGGATGTTTCTTTGAGTTTTATAGTATGACTTTAAAATTAGGTATAGACTTTATACAAAAATATGTCCCAAGAGATAAGAGAACTGATGTGCCTTGATGGCGAGGAGGGTGTGCCTCGTTAATCTGTTGTCACTAACCTTTATGATCAGGGCACACACAGTGAGCATGCAAGGCTAGGACAGGCAGAGTAGTAATAATAGGCAGAGGTTCCTAGTCAGGGAGGTCAAGGGTCACCAGCTTTTCAGCATAGCCCACAAATTCATAATCAGTACCTTTATTCCTTCTAGGATCCAGTACTATCTTCCCATCCAAGCTCAGACCCTATCCTATCACCATTCATCTTTCCAAGACACTTTACATTTTGTAGACAAAAAAAATCCATGTTTGTTCCATGTGATTAATGTCAATTCCCTTGAGCTCATCCCAGCAGTATGACATATACTATAGTCCTCAGCACATGTATAGCAATTCTGTGCCACCTCATCCATGCATCATGGCCCCTCTCTCTTCTTGGTGTGTTTTTGCCACACCAGACACATCAAGATCTCTCCTAACTCTACAGATATTTTTGTAGGACTTCCTCTGCCTGTAGTGACATTCTCCATCCATATTTCCAGTCCACCTTGATATCCCTTCTTACTTCTCTACAGAACTCAGCTGTGTCACTACTTACTCTGTGACTCTTTCAAACCAGTGATCACTATGATACCCATTGATTCATGTCAAATCACTTCTGCACATTAGAAGCACAGGACCGGCCAAGGCTCTTATCACTATGTTATCTCCATAACCCAACAACAGCCTAACATCAGAACACACACAAGAAATACCTTGTGGATCAATTGATCATCATGACTAATTTCTAATAGTAGACTCTTTATTTCCATGGATGAACAAACTTTGATGTGGGTTTTCACATACCATCTTTCACACTAAAGAGGCTCTAAGTGTTACATTGCTTATACAGTGGCCAAAGGATATCTCAGTGATCACAAAAGGGTCTGTGGAGTGGTGGTCCTGTGGTCATGACTCCGCCTGGAGGAAGTGGCCTAATGACTTACTTGATTGCCTCCTACTTCTAACACAGGATGGTTCTTCCTTGAGTTTGTATGTGGTTACTCTCCAGCATGAAATAATTTTATGCAAAGTCCCCATGAAGCTTGACTTACCTGGTGAGCGACTGTGATTGACACGGGGACTGAGCCTCCTACGGAGACATCTGAAAAAACAGGAGGCGCTCCATTCAACAGAGTTCTTTTTACCACAGCTACAAAAGCCTTGTGGGAAATGCTAATCTTTTATTACTAGACTATTGTTTAATATTTATCCAGTACCAAAAGCTATGCTGAGGTACACACTGGAGCTCATGTTGGGCTGCCTTTGGGGACTTCCCATTTAATTAGACAGATGGGGAAAAAAGTCTCCAAGTGTGGTTTCCAATCATATTTATGAATAATAAGCTGAACGTCTGCTTCTGGCAGGATGTCCTGCTGACAAGAAGAGGCAGTGTATGATGTATCTTACTGGGCTACACCACAAGCCCCTGGCACCTCTGGAGCAACCAGACTCACAGTCGGCTGGTAGTACCACCATCTCTGCTATAGACTCAGCTAGGGTATAAGATTTCGACTTTTGCTGAGACCTTCTTGCCCTGGCACTTTTTTCCTGATTCGATTTTATTTTGCTCACTTCCCTTACAGTGGGATATAGCGATCGATTACTGACCCTGTCTGGATATCAGCTCATCAACCTTGGAGGAACTGTGGTCTCTTCTTTGTCAAGAGAGGGAAGTTTCATTAGGACCATAAGAATTAGAGGCCACA
Organism: Apodemus speciosus; assembly: GCA_002335545.1. Lineage (NCBI taxonomy): Eukaryota > Metazoa > Chordata > Mammalia > Rodentia > Muridae > Apodemus > Apodemus speciosus. The sequence continues at coordinate 3,511,499 of BDUI01000003.1, forward strand.
ATTCAGTCTGGTGGACTCTATACAGCATTTTGTCATCCTTGGAACCTTCAAAACTTCCAGGTCTTTTCTCCAAAGAAGCTGTTCAATGCATTTAAAGTAAGCCTTGAAACTTTTCTATTTTAAGAGTTTACTATAAGCAAATGCATATACCATAAAGTTCATATACACGTGCACACTCGTGCGCACACACACACACACACACACACACACACACCATGCATACATACCGAAAATGTATATACATATAGATAGATATACATATATACACAAACACATGCACAAACATCAAACACACACACACATACCAAACACATACATACCCATAAACACCATGTACACACACCAAAACCACACATACATATAGATATATACACATACACACATACAAACACATGCACAAACATTAAACACACACACACACATACACACACACTCACACTAAAGTCTTACTAATACATGGAGAATCACATGTCCTATCATCACAACCTGATTTGGCATAAAAACTCCTATGTGTCCCGCTTAGTCAGATTTCCTACCTACTGTTGCCTTTAGTTAAGACTGGGCTGCTGACCCTTGCTGAGATCCTGGACCTGACTTCCTCTACCCAGGCGTCTGGCTCTTTGGAGGGTTCCATGCATAAGGAATCCCATCACATGTGTCTTTGGGTGTGGCTTACTTCACAAGTGACTTTAAGATTTATTTACCCTGCATTATAGATCAAAACTCTGCTGGTTTTTGTCACACAACCTCATATCACTGCATGGACCAGTTCATACTCCTTTCATAGAAAAATGCCAATCACATCAAGGTTCTCACTATGAATCATTCGGTTTTATTACTTTGTAGTAATCTTTCTTTGTGGTGGGGTGCATATGTGTACAGACTTGCAGATGGAGGCCAGAGGTCAGTATCTTGTTCTCCTTTTTAAAATTCTGAGACAGTCTCTCTCATTTGGTCTGGAAGTTAGCAAGTAGTCTAGAGTGGCTGGCCAGCAAAGGAAGCTGAGACTGGTGCTATCCCAACACCCCTTGGGGAAGCCTTTGACTCTCAAAGGTTCCACAGCCCCCCAAAACAACCCTACTGGCTGTGGAATAAACATCAATAAAATTCAATAAAAAATGAATTGATGAAGCTAGAGGATAAGGCTGGTCCTTCAGTATCTGCCTGCCTCCTCCTCTCCAGAACTGGGGTTACAAACCTGGCATTTCTTATACTCTGGCTCTATTGTTTATCCAGTGTTTGCTGATACATAACAAGGTTTTCCTGGGAGGGATTACCATGCTAACCCCAGACAGGAATGATCACTGTCAATCTTAATAATGTCAGTCTCAATAAATGACTCTTTAGCCACAAACAACAGTGAGAGACTGGCATCAATAAAGCATTAGGGTTTGCAATGACAGCATAAAAGATGGTGCTCTCTCTGTCTCCAGGCATGTAAAATATGGACGGTGGTACGAGTTACTTGTGATTATGAGGCCACACATTGCCAAAGCTCTCCAGTGTTGAATGCCAGAGGCCTGCCTAGTTACGCAATGTGCATGCACTTTGGCAGAGGGGTATGGCCTCGTCCCTTCCCATGGGTCGCCCTGCTCTGGAGAAGGATGCAGGTGCTAGGCTGTCGCCATGGACTGTTTTCTGTCTTAACGGAGTAGTAGACTACTTTCAGACTTCTCTTAATTCTCTAATATTCTCTGCCTTTTGGCTATATCTCCTATTAGAATCATTCTTCCCATCTGATTGCCATCTCATGAAGCTGGAAATACCCTTACTATGGTTCAGCCTCATTAATTCAATTTTCCCTATAAATATTTCCAATTTAGCTTAAAAACGCACAACCTATGTTATGGTCTGAATTTGAAATGTCCCCAGAAGTTCATCCATTGTGTGTTCACTCCCCAGCTGGCAGGGTAGTTTTGGGAGGCTATGGAATGTCTGAGAGTCAGGGGCTTCACTGAGGTACACTGGGACAGCCCCATGGTTCCAGCCTCTGTTTTCCCATACACTGTGGTACGAGGAGCCCTGACATGTAACCCTACTGCTGGAGACTCAGCTGTTCCAACCTTCCTGCCCTGACACACAGAAGCACTAGGCACCCACAGATCTAACAATCTTTTCCTCTTTTACCTCTGTCTGTTATTTTTGACTATGGTAATGCAAAAATGATCAATGTACTACTTAAACAGTCTTTTGTCTGGGCAAACATCCCACTATTTTTTTTCCTCTCATGGGACTGATGACCTTGTAAATATTTGGAAGACAATGCCATTCACTTTAAACACATGAGTCTGACAGTTTCTCCACAATGCACATGTGTAAGTGGCAGGGCAGCACTAAACAACACAGTCTGTACCTGCAAGTTCTTCTCTGGTCCAGCACATCTGCTGGCCCTGATCCTAAGGACAACTATTTAGGTTCTAATTCTAATTATCTCTCATTATTTACATGGATTGGTGAGCACAGTTCATTGGACTCCAGGCAATTCTGCCACATTCTATACTTGAACTACAACCGTTGAGCCTTATGAAACTGAATTCTTTTACCACATTAGAAATGGGGTGTTATGGTTGGTAAGATGCTAATATGTATTCAAATGCTAAATTGTTGACCCCCCCAAGATCTGGTTGCCCCAAAATAAGTGAATTCTCAGATACACCAGCAGTTGTTGGATAAACCTTGCTCACCGGGTTAACTGGTCAATAAAAGGCTACAGCCTGTGATTGGGTAGTAAAGAGAGGAAGGCGGGACTTCCCAGGAGGGAGAAAGGAACTCTGGGAAGAAGAAAGAGGAAGACATTTTATCCTCAAGTGTGAGGAGAGACAGACATGACTATGGGCCTGGGAAGGTTCAGTTAGTCACGTAGCTGGATGGGGCTAGGTGGTCGGATTAATTTAGCTGGGCCGCTTGAGAGTCTGCCCAGCTAAGACCTAAGCCTTGAAATACTAAAAGGTCTCTGTGTGGTTATTTGGAATATTAGCTTGTTAAGAAATAACTGTCACCATATGAATTTCCAGCTTTAATTAATATGTACAGAAAATTAATAATCGTTTACTATGGAGAAACTGAGACTTATGTGCTAAGCAACATTGCTAAGGCTCCACAGATGGCGGAGGTGAGGTTTGAGGGAAGGTCTCTCCAATTCCAAAGGCATGGCTGTTCCTGTAACTGCTTCTCAGGCTCTAAGTGAGCAGGTACTACTCATTGATGTAAGTTACATTGAGATCTAAACTGTATCCCTGAAAGCCAGCAGGCTTTTCAGCCATACAGCCAGACTGAGCATATCACTCAAATCAATCAACCAACCTTTCAAAATATACCTGTCAGGAAAATGGGCATGTCCTGAAGAATACAAGAGTCCCACAGGGTAGTTCTTTACTGCCTTAATACCCCAGTCTTCTGTATATGCTGACCCTTAAAGCAAGCTTCCATAGACGTCGAGGTCCCTGACATCTGCTGTGGTGGCAACCTGGGGCCTCACTATAAGGAGGAGGAAAAGAACCCCCAGTGAATGCTCAGCACCCCAGTTGTGTACTTCTCCACAGCTTCTGTGACTGCCTCCCTAGTGCCCAGCCTTTATTGGACTGGGTCTTCCAATCACGCTGGTAAGCAGCTTTTGCCCTGTCACGAGGAAAGCAAGGATGGCAGAGAAAGCAGGAATGTGGCCTCACTAGAGAAGAGAACACCACTAACCCAGGCCCATATGCATTGACATGTGCCGAGCAGAAGTGGGAGGGTCTGCCTGCTCAGTGGGGTCCCCAGAAATATCCAGTAAAGAAATCAGAGTGCAGAGCTGCCTGGAGTCCTCCCGCAGCACACCCATTCATTCATCATGCCCACGCCCTGCTCTTCTCTTCGAAGTCTCCAGGGCTTCAAGTCCTTCCTAGTCTAGTATCCACAGGAGGTTCTAACCTGTTGTAAGAAAGGAACATCACCTCTTTTGCCTTCCCTGGGCACTCTGCAAAGCCACTCACATCTCTTGTTGTCTGTTCCAAATAGGAGGCAGGGAGTCCACTGGCTTACCTTGTAATAATGAACTCCTTCAAGGAGAATAGCTGTTCTTAAAGCAGCTGATATTTGCTGTCTGGTTTTCTACTTCTTCTTTCACAGTAAAGGGCCTCAGGTGACTACTACTAATTGTCACATTTAACCAGTTCAACCAGGCTCATTGAGTACTATAGACAGGCATACTTGGTCATATGTTGACACCACTATTCAAGGACACCCTGACCATTTGACATATCTCCAAAATTCAATATCTTGCCCCTCCTCCTGCTTTCAGTTTTTTTCACTTCTTAAAAAAAAATTGCCCTGTGGGACTTAACTTACTGGGTCTCTGTCACTGTGGAGTTTCATAACATTGGAGTTCTGTCCCCTCCAGGTGTCTAGGGACTGCCTGAATGGTGTCAAACTCCTGATGTTAACCATCATGATTATGGATGTGACCTGAAGCCCAGATCTCCTGCCACCCTGAATTAGCCCAAACAGGCTCCATGCAGCTGGCCCCGTGGAAATGTCACATGCTGGATTTTTCTGTTTCTGCCCATGGCCTTTACAGCCCAAGGTCAGGAGTGTAGCTTCCTGTGGTTTGTGAGAAGCTACACACTGGGGTCCAGCCTCTTTGTCAGCTGCCTTCACACTCTCAGGGTGCTTCTACTGTCACTAAGGCTGCTGCTGAGTGTCACTGGGACTGACTTCTGAAAGTTTTGTACCCAACTTGCTTGGCATTCCACTAACTCAACCTTTCTGCCTCTAACACTAAAGATGAACCTTGTTTTAATCACCTTCCCAGCTGGGAAGCTACCCCTTACTTCAGCAGCTTCTTGCTTTTAACAGCTTGTTTAATGTCCTCAGAATAAGATGTTGACCTCCAGAGGAGATACAGTGTTAGAAATGGCGTAGGGGGCTAAAAATAAACATGTAGTGCAGGAAGGGCTAGACATGCTGTACAGACAGATTACCTTGCCACCTTCCAGACCTGATTCATGAAAACCAAGTCCTTTCCTATTAGGAGACAGTAAACCATTTGCATACAGACCACAGTGATGAATGAAGGCTAGAAACCATAGAAACTGCCCATTAGCTGAACCACAGCAGGCAGAAACCTGTGCTTTCTAGAAAGGTCCTGATTGTGTAAGTGGAGTCCTTAAAACACAGTCCATGACAAGCAACAAAATGTCTTATTCTCAAAATACATGGAAGCATGTGACTTAAAAAAATCTTTGGGGATGCCTCATTGTGATTTAGTCACTTCAGCTCCTTCTGGAAGAAAACCTTCACAGTAGGCCCACACTGTGTCTGAGTCCGTGAATGGTGTTATTAGAGAAACCCTAAGATCAGTGGATGGCGATGCTCAGCATCCATCCCACAGTGCATAGTGTTCAATCCTGACCTTGGCATGGAGAGTCCTCCTGGCTTCTGTCTCCAGGACATATACAGTATTCTTAGGTGTCTCTTAGCAGGTACTTGACAAAAATCTGCTTCTTATAAGAATCCCACAAGGCCATTTTCAAAAGAAAGAAGGTGAGACTTAGACCAGCCAAGATTTTGGGGCCGGGAGCAGAATGGTTTATACACTCCCGTGCTTGGTCAGCTTGAGATGGCTGTACTCAGTGCTGAGAGACTGTTATAATCGAAGAAGAGAATGCTGCTGAGAACCAAGGCTTATTCTTCCTAAGATTATGTCCAGCTGCTACATTTTCCCTGTTTTGTTAGTCAGACATTGGCCAGGCAGAAGGAAGACAGTAGATCCTGACCATCATTTCAGAGATGGCCATTGGAGCTGACTTAAGGTTAATGCAATATGGGGTAAGGCCAACCCATTTCCAGATTCACCTGGCCATACTCTACAGTGTTTTATAGGCACATCATGGCTCACAGGATTCTGGGAAGGAGAACAGACCCTGCAATTCCTATGCCTAAGATGGGTTGATAGATGGATTTTGATGTTTTACACACACACACACACACACACACACACACACAMACACACACACACACACACACACACACACACACACACACACACTACCTAAAAGCATACAAAGTTCCCAGTGACCAAGTTCTAGAATTCCAACCAGCATCTGGGAAAACAATGGCTAGGCTCTAACCTGCCAGGAAAATAGAATAAATGTCCTACCTGTAGCTGATTTCATACTTTCACTGCAATTTCCACCATGGAAATGAACTAATTCTGAGGCAGTTTCCATTGTAATTAAACATTTTCTTTCTGTGGAGCTGTCACGATTTTAAAGCACCTATTAGGGCAGTTAATTATAACAGCACGAACTGCTTTAACCTTCAAAATTATCTGTGTTTGCAGAGGCTGACCTCTTTGCCAGTTATCGTTTATGGGGTTAGCAATGCTCAGGGCAGGGCAGAGGAGGGACAGACCAGCAAATCAAACCAGAGAGCACTGAAGAGGTCAGAGCTGAGCCATCGGCATGTCACAGAAAGGCGTGCCTGATGTGAACCCTTCTGGGTTTAGTGACCAATCCTGCATCCACTAAACAGTTCTCCCCTGAGTTACCTCAGGCCTGCAGAGATGTGTTCTAGGACATTACAGCTACACCACATACCTCACCCAAGTCGATCAAGGAAAATCAATGGTTAGGTGTCCCTTCTATTCACTGCATTTGCTACTTTCTCCATGGCAGGTATCGCGGGGACACAACAGCAGTGTTTTAATTACAGTTTCCATTGCTATGAAGAGACTCCACGACAAGGCAACTATTATAAAGGAAAACATTTAACCAGGGCTGGCTTACGGTTTTAGAGGTTCAGTCTATGGAAGCCCACAGGTAGACATGGTGGTGGAGGAACTCAGAAGTTAGCATCTTGATCTGAAGGCGGCCAAAAGGAGACTCTCTTCTGTCCAGGGTGGAACTTGAGCACTAGGAACCCTCAAAGCCTGCCTACATGGTGACACTCTTTCTCCAACAAGGTCACACAACTCCCCACACCCAAGCATATTCAAACCACCACAAGGAGTGACAACAACAGCTACCAGGTCTTTTGTAGGTCCTATTAAGAGAGCATATAAATCAGTTTCCCCTCGTTTCAGCTTAGCGTTAGCCTAGCCTTTTATGTAAGGAGCAGTGAGGCTCAAAAGGGTTTAGAAAATTGTCTCCTGCCATACCTACTAGTTGCAGCATTGTACTCTATATTAGAGACCTGCTTCTAGCATGATCTCCCAATCAACATTCTGTGGCATGTCATGAGCAGTTTACTCAGCAGTTAAATGGACCTTGGCCTATTTTGACTTCCTTCTGCAGAAACAAACTAAAGCTGTCCCCACTCATAATAAGCAGCTTTGAGATTTCTTCCTAATCTTCCTTGTAAGAAGAGTCACAAAATAGCACCATGGACACCATGTACCCTGTGACAGTTACCAGCAAAGGTGGATGTTTCTCTGAAGGGGCAGGTTAAAAACACTAGCTGCTTCTCAGACAGACAGGTTTCTTCATTTTCTGTATAATGGCACATAATCTTATGCAGAGAGTTGTGGGCAGGGACAGGGCAGGGTGAAGGTGGTTTGAATGATGTGGTAGGGATCATGAGTCCATAAGAAAGATTTATCTAGTCATGGTAATGAATGGCAATTGGGATGACACAGTAACCATGCACCAAGTACCTAGAAATGCACTGTCTATCATCTATCTATGTATCTATGTATCTATCTATGCATCTATGTATCTGTTTATGAATCTATCTGTATATCTATGTATTTATCTATGTATCTATCTGTGAATCTATGTATCTATGTATCTATCTATGTATCTATCTCTGTATCTCTGTATCTATGTATCTATCTATGTATCTATCCATGTATCTATGTATCTATGTATCTACCTATCTATCATCTATCTATCTATCTATCTATCTATCTATCTATCTATCTATCTATCTATCTATCCATATATGTGTGTGAAGTATACATATAATCTCATTAAATAGTCTCCTAAATGTTATGAGTTGGGTGCTAATATTTTTAACACTATAGACAATCAAACAAAGCTACAGAAACATTGAGCAGAGTGCTCTTTGCCCTAAATACCCCAAGTGGTAGCAGTGAAAGAGACAGCGAGGGTGTCAGCAAGTGATTTACAATTTGTTTGGAGGAATGGGGAACAAGAGGTAGAGCAGTGCTTTTTATTCAGATCCCATTTTCCAGAGCACAGATAGTCCATAGCCCCACTACGGCCAGAACTCAAGCTCTAGGTCAGCCTTGCCAGGGAGCCTCGACCTCAAGAATATGGATAAGGAAAGCATGCCGCTGTGTCCCTATCTCAGTATCCCTACTGTCGAGCTCTCTCTCTCTCTCTCTCTCTCTCTCTCTCTCTCTCTCTCTCTCTCTCTCTCTCTCTCTCTCTGTGTGTGTGTGTGTGTGTGTGTGTTTTGCATGCTGTGATAGCTACTCTTGGTTTTCACCTTGACTACATCTAGAATGAACTACAATCCAGAAGTAGAACACATACCTGTGAGAAAAATTTTGCTTGCTTTGAAGTGGGTAAATCCTCTTCTAATGCAGTCCTTTAAGGTAGGAAGATACACACCTTTAATTTATATCTTGAGGTAGAAAGACACAGGCCTTTAATCATGGATCTTGAGTGAGAAGACACAACTTTAATCTTGGGTCACACCTTCTGCTGGAAGCCCATATAAAGACATAGAAGAAGGAAGCACGTGCTCTTTGCCTGCTCCCCCTCACCTTGCTAGCCATCCACTCTGTCTCTGGCACTGGAGCCTACTTCTTCAGGATTCCAAAATATTTAGACTGCCAGCTAAGATGTCCAGACAGCCACCCTTCCAGCCTCGTGGACTGAGTAACTACTGGATGCTTGGACTTTTCATTCATAGCCAGCCATTGTTAAATTAGGTGGACTGCAGCCTGGAAGCCATTCCAATAAACCCTCTTCATATGCGTGTGTGTGTGTGTGTGTGTGTGTGTGTGTGTGTGTGTGTACATATACACATCTGTGCATATATATATATATATATATGTATAGAGAGAGAGAGAGACAGAGACAGAGAGAGAGATAAAGAGAGAGAATCATTCTTTACGTTTTGTTATTCTAAAGAACCCTGACTAATAGACATGTACTTGTGCATACAAAGATAAGATGAGGAGGTGTCTGGTGCCCTTTTTCTCTTCTTCTGCCTTACTGTGTTGAGACATGGTCTCTCACTGTAGGGAAACTTGCCATTTTGACCAGCTTTCTGTCTCTAGCACATTCTATTTCCTGAGTTATGGGTTACTTAGTTAGTTAGTTAGTTAGTTAGTTAGTTAACCCCAAGTATATACCCTGTTGCTTCCTTTACAATATTCTTGATTTTCTAATATCAGGAAGTATCTAGCTGATCACAACCAACTTGATCAACTACAGGTCCTGACTCAATTAGAATACAGGCTCAAGACTTTCTTATGCTTGACTGCTGAGGACTATTTAGCAACAGATTTTTTTTTTTAAAAGAGTTCTTTAAAAAATGTTTCTAAATAAATTATAAACGGAGTGAGTATACTGGAGTGATTTTAGGCACTGGCATTAGTGATCCAGGTTTGAGTTCTGGCTCCTTCGTTTAATAATTACGCATTCTGAGATGACTCATCAGTGGCTGTGGGTCTTGCTTCATTGTAAACTGGGGTAACCAAAGCTGCCGCCCATGTTGGTATGTGCTGCAAAGATGACTGCATGCTTGAGGCTAGTTAAGAGCAGACTATGGTTTTTCCTGTTTTGTGATATTCCTAACAAATACTATAGTGGAGGCTTTTTATTTTCCTATTGATAAGACTTGGTAGAAACAAGGGGTTGTAAGACCCAGGAGCCCCTTAACATGGAGCACACAGAGACTGGAATTTCTGCCATCTTGTCTCTCAAACACACAACCCCTCACTCCAGACATGCCCCTTGACCAACCAAGAGACTTTCATATCTGAATTCTAATTTAATATTTGTTTAGATGGGTGCTTCTAGAGTACATTTTTTAAAATTTCCACAGAACCTACATTTTCTCATTGTAAGAAACTGAACATTTTCAAGCTCTTGCCTGAAATAATACATCAGAAAATTAAACATGTTTCTGATTAGATGTGAACATCTTCAGGTAGTGGTCAAAATGAAGAATTTGCATTTAAATGGAAAGATTAATGACTAATACACAAAGCCCATATTTAATCACAATTTCTTTAACACACATAATTTATATTTTTATTCAGATCATTCACCTTAATTCAGTAATAAAAAATGATAGGTGTAGTATTTTATAAAATAACTCTCACGCCACCAATCATGCATCTCAGTTATAAATACTTCCGAGGCTGCGGCTTTCACACTGTTTCTTGGGAATGATCTAAATGTTGGTACAGTAATTCGGGTGTAACTATATATCAGAAGGTGTGAGTCTCACTTCATAGAAATAGCTCAAGCTGAAAGGAAAAAAATAATCCCTTGGAAGTGATTTACTATGCAGGCCTGCTCATTTGCTCATTTCTTCTCAAATCTTGGCTAAACACGAATTGGTCTCTGTTTCAATTTTAAGCAGTCCTTAAAGAGGGTAAACCCAGATTTCCCTTTTCAAGAAAATCTAGTAGTAAAAACTCAAAGGGTATATTTTCCTCCAAACTAAAATGCAAAGAGAAGTTCTGGAAAAAACACAAAAACCAAATATCATCCCTAGAAACCTCGACTCATCCTCAGTGGTATGTTGAGGCCACAATGAATACATTTAGTCTAATGAGTTGAAACCAAGACGTGTCTGGCTTATATTGGCTGTGGTGGTTCATGGTTATAATTTGAGGACTCAAGAAGCAGAGACAGGAGGCCCACAGGTTACAGTCTATTCCATTCTGGACTGCACAGTGAGTTCTATGCTATCCTGGGCTATGTAGTGAGAGCTTGACTCAAAAAGCTAAAAGCAAATAATGGGCAAACAAAAATTATGTCACATTGTAAATGTCACAAACCATTTTCTTTTGGAAGCAAATCCACTTCTCAAGATGTATTCCGTGTCCAAAGCAAAGCCCACAAACACAGGGGACACTCAAATCTGGGACCACTTTTCTGACCTATGCAGAGGTTATACAGGACTTAAACAGAATGGCAGCACTAAACAGCTTTGCCTTGGGAGGTTGCCTGACAAAAGAGAAGCTGCTCCCAGACACCGAGTGGTATCTGTTCTCTGCCTATGGCTTTGGGCTCCGTGTTGAGCAAATGTTAAAATTTGGTTTGCATTAGCAAAGAACTGTAATGAAATGATAAATTCAAATTAAATAATCTTTTTCAGTGGATAGCAGCTGATTACAAAGTCAGCAATGTAGACCCTGTCAGGCGATTAATAGTTACTAGTTGGTATTTTTTCACTCTTGGGGGCCTGAAGTGTTCTCACCTCTTCCCTCCTTGCCTCCCTCAGTTCTCCTGCACTCACATTCCTCCCCTTTCCTCACTCCTATCCAGAAGCGGCAAGAAAAAAGGCATTTTGTAAACAAGACAATGATAAACTATGGAAAACCGGAAAGAATAAGCAATTAGACCTTTTGTTCGTTTCTTCTTACAGGCTCAATTTAATTCTAAAGTTTGACTTGATGTTTTAAAATTAACAGCTCTTCCTCAGTGGGCCTCTCCACTTCCTATTGATCCTTTTGACTGTTGCCAGTAAATTTAGCTCTGCATCCTTCACCACTAAGAAGGCAGAGAGAAACGGGCTTTCCTCAGAAGAGCATGGTACCTGAGGAGGAGACAATTCAATATGTAAAGCACTTGTATAAGCCTGAGACCTGGGTTCAATTCCCAGCAGCCACATAAAAGGCCATGCGTGGCCATGCACCTTATAATCCTAGCACTGGGGAGGCAAGGGCAAAGAGAGACCTGGGGCTTACTGACCCAGGTCAGTAGCTTTAAATAGCTTAGCTTAATTGGAAAGTTCCAGGCCAGTGAGAGGCCTGCTCTCTAAAACCAAGATGGATGCCTCTTAAGGAAAAACATGCAGGGTTGACCTGTAATCTCTACATCCATGCGCATACTTGCCCCTCCACAAAATAATAAATGATTAATAAGGTAACTTAAAAGTGATAAATAAAACCAAAGAAGTATTATATGAAGAAAGGTGCCACACACTCAGAAAGAGAGAAATTGCTTGTCCTCCCACACACCTGGATCCTAACTTTTATTGTTGGCATGGATGTTAAACGGGAGATACATAGGTAGTTACAGACTACAAATGAAGTGGGGGACGGAGAGACAACAGAGGAGGGGGCAAAGGCACTTGTAAAAGCCAGAGTGTACACAGAGAAAAGTTAAGAATGGGAGGGGGCAATAAACACAAATCTTTCATTTTTAAGAATTTCATGATTAAACCTATTATTTTTTGGTTAATAATAATGACAGTTAACTAACTAAATGAGTAATTCTGAAGCCCTATCTGGCTTCTGACTATTYCTTCCAAAAAGGAGATCTGACCAGAGCTGACCTACATAAAATATGATAGTAGCTAAGGTAAGCTTAAAACTATATGGTGACTTTTGCTTCTAAAAAATGGGATTCTACCTTGTTGAGAAGAAAAGCAAATTGAAGAATGAAGGTCTAATGTGCCTTCTGGTTTCAGCCAGTGGCTATGTCAGGGCCATTCGGATGTGGAATGATCCCTGATGCATAATAGAGAAAGACGTGGTCCAGTAGCTAATGAAGCCAGAACAGTACAAAGAACACATATACCTTAATTTATGGGCCCTCTGTTGCTTCTGGATTCTTATCCAAAAGACCTTTTAATTAAGGTCCCTCAGGTGGGACTCAGTTCACAGTTTCTCCAGCACATGGGTAATAGGAAAAGCCAAACAAGGTCTTTGTTTCTGGCTGGCACTCTGTTCACTAATCATCTTTCCCCTATTCCGCTCAGGCTTCCGCCAGAGTTCATCTTCATCAGCATTGCTCCGCTCCCTCTCATATTTCAAATAGCAATTGGAAAGCAGATATTTAATCAGAAAAGTTTTGGCTTCATTTTTTTCGGATACCCAGTCTGTCTTCAGAGGCTTTCAGACAGATGAAATTGCTGTTGACTGCAAAAAGACAACAGTAGTCTGTGTCCTTGAGAAATGCTGAAGCCCCAGAGGGAGATCCCAGGTTTTAGAGCCAGGGTAAGCTCCAGCTCAGTCACTCAGAAGTGCCTGACCTTAGATGACTCACGTAATCCCTAACCTCAAAATTCTTGCCTGAAAAATGGAATTAGCTCTCCAAAGTGTGTTCTTGGGAGAATGCTGTATGCTGAGTTCCCAAGACAATGGAGACAAGGCAGTCTTGGGTAAAGCCAGCTAAAGAGGGGCTCTCTCATAAAAATAAAGTTGAGACCCCAGAGATAGGGTATCTAGGGTTTAATCCTCAAAAATAAAGAAGAGGAACACCACTATAACAAATGGGACAAACTGGCCTATGCTGTCACCCTACATGAAAACCAAGATCAGAAAACCAGCCTTGAGAAAGTTGGAACTGCAGGCAGGACCTCATCCTGTCCTCTCTGCTCACCTATTGCTTCTCTGGTTTTATAAATTCACATTATTCCCCCTCTCTGTGAGGCCCCTGACTCATTCCTCTCTGCCTTGCCAGAACACAACTTCACCAGATTCTAGGTGTCAACACTTTATGACTAGCTGCATATAGACATACTCTCTACTAGCTGCTGAGACCAATTCCAAGTTTGGGAGAAGGCTTTTGTCAGCTGGATAGAATGTTATGTGAGGTTGGTTTAATATGATGACACTGAGACATAGGGGCTTGTGGTACAGAACGGCTGCTGAGGATTCACCAGTTTCATAACGAGACCAACTAAAGACAGAGTTACGACTTGAGAAGATACTCTATACCTTTAACAGACCACGCACACACAGACACACAGACACACACAGACACACACACACACACACAAGCTTGTAGCTTTCCATGTGAAACATGGATTGTGAGACTCTCAGGAAATTTTTCAATTAATGAGCTCAAATCGTAAACCAAGGAGAATGTTAGGGGAGCAGGAGCTGGAGGCGTGTCGGACAGTTCTGGGCTTACACAAACCACAAGGCTCTTGCAAGAATCATTGGGTTGCTGTCCTGAAGTCAGAAGAGTGACCCTGAGTTAGAGACAAGGACTCTCAGTATGCCCATTTTCTTTACCATTATGGGTTCATTTCTCGTCCCCCTCTAGGCTTGTCCTTACTTATCCTGAATTCCTTTCGTCAGATATGATCCCACCACAGAACCTGAATCTCAGCTAGTGAAGGGGACTCGTGCACCCCTCTAGAATCACTACAGCAACCCCAGGGCCTCCTGTTCACAGACCTTTATAGATGCCTATGCGTTCTTGATGACCATCAAGACTTTAGAGGTGAAAAACATGGCCTCTGAGGAATGTAATGCCATCTTCTGAGGACTGCTCTTCAGATACAATGCTCTGAAGCTGGCTATGGTCCTTCCTCCTGTGTTTCAATTGTCTCCTTCCTCCAGGCTCATCCCACCCTCTCTCTGAATTTCTCTCTCCTGCCTCTTTCATCATTCCTCACAACTGAGGACCAATAGGGACAGGCTCTCCAATGAGCACAGTCTAAACAGCTCAATGGTACTTCAGGAACCAAGATTTAAAACCAACAAAACAAAACAAAATGCCATTATCTCCAAAGGAAATGTATTCCTCCTCTCCAGAGGAAAATGACTTCCTGGCTTTTGAATCCCTCAGAACCGATAAGGTTACAGAGGGCCTGGCTAAGAATGGAGTGAGACCAGTGAGCACTGGAGTCCCCACTCACTGTTTACAGAGGACCAAGGCTCAAGTCTAAAAGTGCTTCAAGAGGGAGCCGATGTGTATTTTCCATATCCAGAGGGCCCATAGATAAGAATCTGCCTCCTGCTTGAGAAATTGAGTAGGGATGAGTCAATCAGAGGTAACATGTTTATTTGGCTTTTATTCCCAGAATATACCAAGGTAACAACACATGGTTGTAAGATTGTGCTGCAGGAGGAATGAAGCTGTGGTCTTCTAACTCCTCCTCTACAGACTGTGTGACAGGGCAAAAGAGCCCAGGAAACTTGACTGTGAGGTCACATGCAAAGCTTGTAAGAGTCCAAGGTCCTGGGAACAGGGGGAAATGACAGATATGGACAGGGGAATGAAAGACTCATGGCACAAGGTATATTGTACACTGTGGGTTTTTAATCTCTGAACTATGTTGAAACCTGCTCCTCTGAGTGATAGCATTTGGAGGTGAGTCATTTGAGAGGGAATTAGATCATGGAGGAAGAGTCCTCACTAATGGAACTCATGCCCTAGTAAAAGGCATTTTACCCCTCCCACAGTCGGAAGTGCATAGCGTGGGGAGGGTAGGCATCCTTGGACACCGAGTCTGATGCTTTTGTATGTCTAAGGACACACTGAGTAAGTTTCCTATGCTCAGTTCTTGCTAGTCATTTCTTGTTGTTCTTGTTCTTGTTCTTTTAACTTTTCCTCTCATTTTTCCTCCTTCTCCATCTTTTTCTTCTTCTTTTTCTTCCTCCTCCTCATAATAAACAACATCAACTTCCTCTTGTACTGCTATGACTCAGAACATTTTGGTGGCTCCTTATGTGGTCATATTGGTTGGTTGATGGGCTGATGGACAGAGAAATCACATCTTAATGTTAAAAGCAATTCATATCAACTCCTGCCTATTTCTGTTGACCCATGAGTTTATGCTTCCTGCCTGAAGGCTCACCTAGAATGCTAATGAGGGAAATTCAGGGTGATTTTGCTTCTCTGGTTCTTGATACTTTGGCTGGCTATCTATTGACCCTTTGTAGTACAATCAACAGTTTTTAGCCTTGACAAGAGACATGGATTGAATCTGCCAACTTTGCTGGTGTTTTGGTAATACACATTCTTCTAAAATCCATGACAGCAAATATTAGTTTCACAAAACATTCTATGCATCCATGAGCTGTATAAAACAACTACTCTGTGATACATCCAGCCCATAAAGCTAAGGTGTTTGGTGGTTCATTCAGTTTTAGAGACCAAATAAATTATAATAACTACTATATGATATTCATATGACTTATGGTTGTAGGATTTTAACCAACATGAATGTACCCTAACTGTTATTATGTTGTCTCAGCTTTTCTGAAGACAGTACTGTGAGTCACCTTAGGAGGATAACAATTTAGTGTGTTTCCTATTGTCAAGGAAGTCAATCACCGGACAATCAAAAATACAGTAATAATGACAATAACAACAAAAATTCCTTCACTCATTCATTACTGTCGAGACCAGGAGTTCACAATGCCCTGTTTCTCAACATTGTGATTTTTACTCTACCTCTTCATTCCAGCATGCCTAAGACCTACTCTGATCTGTGTCCTTTGCTCGGCCTTCTTTGTACTTCTCCCTTTGGTTCTATGTTACTTTTTCCCTCTATCTCAAGATATCAGTTACCTCCTCTTCCCAGTCAGTACTGCAGAGCCTGCTTTCACTGGAAGGGGAGGAACCAGCACACCATTATCCAAGGGAAAACTCAATTCTATAACTCAGGGATTTGAACCTGTAACGAAAAGCTTATCAGTTACAGAGCCTGTGTCAGGCACACCGCACCATGGACTTCAAAGCACTTTGTGTTACAGGATTTCTGGGATTCTTCTTAAACTTACTGTTTTCTAACACTACAAGATTGTGCATACCAATAACTGTTAGAATTATTAAGAGTTTAAAATATTGTATATTCTCTGGGATTAAACTCTGAATCCTTATAAAACTTTGACAAGGTAAATTCTCTAACACTTGTTTAAGGGGTGAGAAAAAGAATTTCTAAGAGATACTGTCACTTAAAAGCATGGTTAAAAGCAACAGTGGGAAGCTGACATACTGACCCAAGTTGGTGTCTTTCACCCCAATTTCCATCTTTCCCCACAGATAAGTGACAAATGTCTTTCATTTATAACAAAGAAAAAACTCTTAGGTCCTTAGGAAGGCCACAAATATCAGGAAATCCAATTGTTGTCAACAACTTTGCATATAGGAAATGCTAAATCAAGCTAAATTAAATCCAACAGAGTTCTAGACAGTTAACAAGCTTTTATTAACCCCCCACTGTGTTAGGCACCCAGCTGTGACCCGGGTTAAGCTTAATACCACTTAATTTATGAAAATGTTGTTATAATTATTCTGTTTCTAAAATGTAGGTTCCCTGAAAAAGGAAGTGGATTGCACAATTAAAATATACATCACTGATCTCAGTTCTCTTTCCGTTCAGCACACATTTATGAATATCTGTACTATAGATATATCTTGGGTGGAGGGTTTGCCTAAGGCTATGGTGATTCCTCTCCTCTGATGATCCCTCTAACTTTGAGGGATCCCTCTAGGTATAATACCTAGCAGCTAATCTGCAAGTAGTATAGGAAAGACCACACTTTCAATCCAGACCTCTAAGAGACTTCACTAAGCATGGCTTCACACAGATCTAAGGGGACACATTAGTGTTTTTTTTCCACGTGGTAAAAGGATACCTCATTCTCTAACTTTAATTAATTATAGACAATTTGAAAAACACTATCAATAAAACAGACTGTTGTGTACTAGTGGGAAAAGAAATGAGATGAAAAAAAATAGCTTGCCCCATTATTCATTTGTATTGATCTAGATGTTCAAGCCAATATATCACAATTTGACAAAAGGTTAAATATTAACAGAAGAATCATTAATCTAACAAAACAAATTAGCATAACAGTGGCTCTCCTGATTGGTGTTCTGTGTACCGTGAGTCTGGATAGACTGTGGAACTCTTCAGACTGAGGTTTAGTACCAATCTTTACAGACCCAGATATGAACGGGACGAGGTCATCAGATGATCAAAGCAAAGAGGCTGTTTTGGTGGACAGCTGAGGTCTTACTGTAAGCATCTCCCACTTAAACATACATGCATCTTAACAAGGAAGGACTATGAGACAGAGTCTAGCATGGCAGTGGTGCACCTTTTCAAATTACTGAAAAGTATTTCAAATACTTCAGTGTATGGTAGGACTTCAGAATAACTCTTTCATCCTTGAATTTCGATGCAGGGATGGCTTTTTGAGCTTTGTCTCCTGCTGTGGGCAGTCCCTTTGATGTTGGTGAGCACTATCAACAGACTCCTCTCTGACCAACAGGAGGATATTTTCCTGGATGTGAAACATTAGTTTAAGTAGATTACAGGGAGCCAGAGGCCCTGCTCTAACGAACACCACCACTAGCTTTTATTCTCTTAAAAAATGGAGTGCTGGAGAGTGATCTTACAAAGGGAAGGTTCCTAGTAAACCGCATGGCCTTTCAGATGGCCACTGAGTCTCAGAACACCAATACATTTCAGCGTCATATTTACTTGCATCTTCTCAAGATATGTTAAGGTATCAATGTGCTTCTCTCTTTCTTTGTTTTTAAAGTGTTTGTTTGTTTCTTTGTTTGTTTGTTTGAGATAGGGTCTCACTGTGTAGCCCAGCTTGCCTTTAGCCTTCCAAGTACTGGGACCAAAGACCTCTGCCACCACGCTTAGCTAAATCTATATTTTTCCTTATGGTACTAAAAAATCAAGCTCCACATATAATTTCTTCTGAGAGTAAAGAAATATTTCCTTTTTCAATTTTAGCTTCTCCAGTTTTAGTTCGGTACATTTTTTTCTGTTGGATTTATTTATTTATTTATTTATTTATTTATTTATTTATTTATTTATTTTACAAATGTATGTTGTCTTGAATGTCTTTCTACTTTCTTTTCTGTCATGAAGCTATGTGATCTAGACATTGGCTCTGTCTTCAGCCATACACCTACCCCTGTATATATTTGCGTGCTCCTTGTACATCACTCATGTGCCATATGCCCATTCATCTATTTCTCTCCATCTGGATCAGAGAAGTCAGGAGGTGACTTGCTAGATTTGGGGCAAAGGAGAAGTGGAAATCTAGAAATGGTCAACAATTATTGAGTCAGTTAGATATATAATTAGAAACTCTGATTAAATCTGTCAAGAGTTCCCGTCATTTTTGTTACTAGGATTATAAATTAAAAATCGCCAGGCTTGAGTATTCTCAACATTTACAATAACTTTGATAATACAGTAATTTTGATAACTTAAGTAGCAATTTGTGCTTCCCTAACAATTAACAGAGAAAGTGAAATTTTCAGTAAAATATAGTAAGAGGATTTTGACATTCCAAGGGCACTGACAGTTTACAAGGAAAGAGAAGATGATTGTTTCCATTAAAATCTTTCATTGCAATCACCAAACTCATTTGTCTGAGAAGAGATGACACTTTCCTTTACAAGTCAGGCTGAGCAGCCCTGATCAATCCCAAGACATTCCACTTTGTAAACATTACATTGTAAATGATCTATGGATTTCATTTTATACCATCCTTAAACTTATTGGCTGTATCACGCCTAACTGTCTCCTTTAAATGGGGAAGCACACATGTACACACCAGTGCACAGAAGATGGTATTTTGTTATTTATACAATAAAAATGGTTGGAGTACAGGGACCACTTCCAGCACAGAACTGGCTATGTAACTTGTCTATGTAACTTCCTTTTCTCATCATGCCCATTATCTGAAAGAATTCTATTCAGCAACATGGAATCCTTCTGAATCTAAACAGGGCTTTTTACTTGCATTTAAACAACCCTTAAGAAATCACCCTCCTCCACAAAATTATGGAAGCTAGAGAACATGGTTTCCCCAGCTTCCTCTTTCCAGAATCTGTGGTAGATGTCATTCTCTTCAGAGCACTGAAAATTCAGTGGTCTTTAGTGATGCTCATTAGTGTTCCGTACTCTAGTTCTTTCATCACAACTTGCATAGTGCTCGGAATTCTTCAGAATAATCTAGAGACAGGTAAGCCTGCTAGATTCATAACGCATCAAAAGACACCTTAACTCAAGTCAAAACTGAGATAGTATTAACAGTGGATGCACGTGGGTTCACAGACTGACAAAGAAGAGATTTAAAAATTCATTGAGGAATTTAAAGGGAGAAAATAGGGTCAATTCCAAGCCTTCTAGGAAAGGAAAGTTTTGTTGGAATCTGGGTGTGCTAATAGCTACTTTCCAATCAATAATTTATAGAGGCTCATTTTTACCCTCTGACTTTTTACTCTGTGTGGCACTGGCCAACTTCAAAGACTGATGAAATCTGAGAGCAGTATTAGATCTAACATCATTTCCAAGATGGGCTTTAAGCTGAGCAAGAGTGATTTAGACAGGAAGGGAAATAGAAAGGAAGAAAAGGGTCTACAGATGGAATGCTTAGCCTTATAGGAAATCGAAATATTATTTTTTCAATTTCTTTAGAGGTTTCTCCTGCAGTATGTTGCCTGAAATCATGCTGTTTCCTAGGATGGCTTTAGATGAAAGGTAAGACAGTGTGAGATGGAATGTAATTTATGTGTCCCAATTAGCATGAGGGATTTCCTGGAAGTAGCTCCACTCTCTGAGCTGACTCTCTGTGACTGAGCTTGGAATCCTTGGGCTCTACAAAACAGAAAATGCAGTTCTGTTGGGTCAGAATCTGTGTAATGATTTTCTGCGTCGTGCTCAGCTCCCTGATCCAAGGGGCTAGCTCAGAATACTAGTGACTGTTTCAGTGGTTTTTGTCCTCATCAAAAATATCTTAAAACCAAGATTGTAAGTTGACAAACAAAATCTCGGTTAAATGAGAGATGCAAAATATGATAGAAAGCAAAAATGTGTAGAAGAGTTGACAGTCCTCGAGGGATAGGATAAAGTTTAAAAATATGACGTGTCTAGCAAGCCAAAAATTAAGATTCAATATAAATTCTCTGTGATATGCTGATGTAGTCATCCTATGTTATTTTTGTAGATATATGTTAGGTTAGAAACAAGAAAGATTGGGTTGGCAAAATGGCTTGGAGGGTAAAGGTGTCTGCTCCTAAGCCTGATGACCTGAGTTCAAGTCTTTGAAGAAATCCTCTGCTCTCCACCTGTGTGCTGTGGCATGCATACACATATCACAAAATAAATACGTAATTAAAATTAGTAATGTCTTCTCAAAAAGATTTCATTTTTATTAGATATTTTCTTCATTTACATTTCAAATGTTATCCCCTTTCTTCCTTTACTGTCCAAACCCCCCTATTCCATCTACCTTCCCCCTGCTCCCTAACCCAACTACTCCTCCTTCCCTGTCCTGGCATTTCCCTACACTGGGCAATGAGCCTTCTCAGGGCCAAGGGCCTCTCCTCTCATTGATGTCTGACAAGGCCATCCTCTGCTACAAATGTGGCTGGAGCCATGGGTCCCTCCATGTGTACTCTTTGGTTGGTGGTTTAGTCCCTGGGAGCTTTGGGGGGTACTGGTTGGTTCATATTTATGTTCCTCCTATGGGAATGCAAACCCCTTCAGCTCCTTGGGCCCTTTCTCTAGCTCCTCCATTGGGGACCATGTGCTCAGTCCACCTCTATATTTGTCAGGTACTGGCAGAGCCTTTCAGGAGACAACTATTTCTTTAAAAAAGAAGCAAAGTTACTAACAGAAATAACCATCAGACTTACTAAATAAGAGCAAAGCTAAAGCTTGCATTTTTTAATAGACTTTTTGAAGTTGTCATATTGGATACAGACCATATTTTAAAGTATCACATTGGATATGTCATGTGGAGAAGTCCCTAGACCTGTGTTAGTGCTCAGATTCAACTATCTATTAGTTGAGCATCTTGCATAATTCGTTTAGCACAAGGTTAAATGAGGATACAATTCACTATGTCATAGTTTTGCTGTGAAGTCTAGACATGACACATGTAAGGTTCCTATTACAGGGACAGAATAGGCTTCCCCAAAATAATGGTTTTCTCTATCACTGTCATGAGCCAAATACTCAAATCTTTTCTAGATTTTTGTCATGCAACCAAATTTTGAAATAATACCAGAAGTTTAAAAGTAGAACTGTCAATCTATCTCTAGGTTCTGCATCTCAAGTTTCAACCACCCACGAAGCAGACACACTTGGGAAATCAGTGTCTATACTGAATGTGGACAGACTTTCCTGTTAACTTTTTCCTAAAATATACAATTTAAGAGCTATTTACATGTCATTTACATTGTACTAGGGATTATATGTGACCTGGAGAGGATATGAAGGCCATGGGAAGCGTGCCTGGGGTTTGTCCAGTTTCATACTGTGTTATTTACAGGGCTGAGGAGTAAGGCAGGGAACCACCCAATGAACACTGAGCCTGGCGACCATCTGTAACTGCAAGGGGAGATGTGTTCTTAGTGGGGATTGTGTCCTTCCTGCAAATATTTCCCCCTACTGTATACCCTTTAAAGGCTGTATTACTGGACATGAGGAAGCTTCTTATGTCATGGGTATTTGTTGCAAATTGACAGCCACATCCAGAGACTTGGTCACTCTCAGTTTGAGCCCATTACCAAAGCTGATGTCTGCAATCTGCTATTTCACCTGGAGACACTTCATGTCTTACTTTCATTCTTCTGAATGTAACAGTCATTAAGTCTCATGCTTGAAAACCTCAGATGCTCATAACAGTTTTAATTCAACTTTGAGATTATAGGACTTATGCCTTTATTTTCCTGCACTACTCCTATGCACAGCAATGTATCACTGCTATTCATTATTCATGAAAGTACTTAAAATAGATTCAGTTTTTGGTTTTGACCCTTGTGCTCTAATTTTCCTCTTCGCTATATGACTGTGCTAGGTCTGTTTTATCTGATCACACAGTGAATCACTTAGCAGAATCTTTCCCCTTAGTCACAGAGAAGTCGCTAACAATATACCGATGTTTATATTGACCCACACTTTGCTTGCCACTTTTGTCACTTAAAGAAAATTTTCTAATAGACACCTTAAAAAAGCAGAAAACAAAAAGAAAAATTCACTCCAACCAAATCCATAACAATGACAACAACAACAGCAGCACAGCTCACAGGAACACTGACAGCTGAATTCTTAAACACTGTCACTGTCTAGACACTGCATCCTGGAATACTTATTTTGGAGGCTATTAACTGGTTCCTCAAAAATCCAGGTTCCTGTGAGTGTAACCCACAAAACCTATGGGGGAAAATGTTCTTCATGTCCAGTGATACCAGCCCTTAAACTATATAGAATAGGGGAAATTGTTTATAGGAAGGAAACAGTCTCAGCCGAGAGCACTTCTCCTCTGGCAGGTAAGTTACAGGAGGGATAAAGTCCAGGCATCCTCATCCTCTGTGCTCCCCAGGTGGCTCCTCATCTCACCCTCCAATCCTGTTTCTTTGGCATTAAAGGAATATTATCAATATGAGATTTAACCCTTGCCCTCACATGTTCCTTATGTTCAGATATTCACATGATTTTCTTTAACAATTTAAACATTTATTAACACATTTTATTGGAATATCTCTAAATGCCAACTGATACTAAAAATGTGCCCTTTTCACTAAAAAGTAAAAATTAATTTCATGGAAAATAATATATTTATTTTTTTCAGATTTACTCTGTTTCAGGTATTCCCTTTTATCTGTGTTCAATACTTTCTTTTTTAACTCTTAACTTTAGTACTTGTCAATTTTTTTATGATTTGGTTTTTAAAATTTCTTTTCTTCCCATCTTTTATTTTTCTGAAGAGGTTACTTTCTGTTTTGTAATTAATTTACTCCTTTTAGAGTATTTACTATTTCTAAAAAAACACTATGTTTTCTTTTTGCTTTGCAGACATTAACATTTTCTTAATGTTTTCTAGATTGTTTCAAAATAAAAGTTCCAATTATGATGTATGTTTTTTGCTTGTTTTCATTGTATGTAATGAACCCTTTATTCTCATATTTTTAGAAAAGCTTTGTATAGGATTGGACTGGATAGTTCTATTTCCCTGACACTAGAATGAAATTGTTTTCTTGGACTTCTGCTAAGAAGCTTGGTTCCCAAAATGGTTTTTGCTATTATTATTTTGTCTCTTTTTTTCTTCCCAAAGCTTCCGTTTCTTCTGATTCAATGTAACATTAAAAACAGAAGAGCCAGGTTTTAGGATCCCCCTTCCCTGTTCATCTTCCTTACGTTACCTATATTCTCTGCTCTGTTGGTTCTGGACTAGCAAACATCACCAACTCTCCCTGCCTGATAGGACTTAGAAGGGCACTTTTAAGCCATTAAACCAACACTTCAATTCCTTAAGGTCTCTGGGCTACTCCTCTGTTAGGGAACTCTCTTGTTAGCTCAGCCCTCAGTTAGTTGTTATTTTTATGTTGCTTGCCCAGTTCAAGCAAGGCCTGCTAACCCTATGAGATGGTCCTTTTCTCTGATTTGTGATTTACCCCTTTCTTTTTCCCCATCTTCTCTCACAGGTAGTGATTGACATCTGTTTGTGTTTGAGTGTTTAGACATCCATTTTCATTCCCCATAGCTTCCCACTTTCTGTCCCCCCTCCCCAATCTCTCTCCATCCCTTCTCTTTTTCTCTCTTCTTTTTTCCCTTCATTCAGATACAAATTCATGGTCACTGTCATATTTTCCCGATATTCATTAATTGTTTTCAAAAGCAGGAACAGCTATTTGATTTACTAGAATGTAGAGGGTGGGTCTGTAAAAGGAAGAAAACCTGAAAGAATGAGCTTGGTTTTTGTCTAGACACGAGGACTCTGTGTTTCAGGAAAACAATGCTAGTTCCTGAGTTTTAATGCTTTCAAAATTAACTTTGGAAAACACAGGTGTGGATTTATTTATTTTTTAAGGAAGTTTTCATTATGCAGTGATATTTACAATTGATTCCCTAGGCCTCTGTGTTGTCTCAATTTTATCTTCTTCCATAGGCCTCAATCTGGTAGAGCGTTTAGAACGCTAAGTTGGATCCCTGATGATCCAAAGCCAATGTGCTGTGGCCGGTGAACTGCCAAACTTGGTGTGTCTGCTGCCCCTATTTGTTCTCCACACTGTCAGTGGGGGCAGACTTTGCTTGAATGGGGAGGTTTCTGGAGCTCCTTACAGGTATAGGCAGAGTACATTAAATATGTTACTAAAGGGGAAACTTAACTTCCAAACATTATGTATGTGGGAACTCCTTCTATGGCATGTATACAGAGGTGAGGAGTTTGTGGTTCTTTCTTTCTACCATCTGGGTCCCCAAGATCTAAATCATGTAATGAGGCTTGGTGGCAAGCTCTTTTATCCAGTGAGCCACCTCACTGATACATAAAACAAACAAACAAACAACCCCCACAAACAAACAAACAAACAGATTAAAAAACCCACACTCATGGGAAATGAGATATTGCTGCTTGTTTCCTTGCCCTGCTAAGTTGGGGGAAGCAGAAAAGAGCAGAATTGACATAAAAGCACCTAACTCATTTCCAAGCAATAATCTTTTTTGAGAAGTTTAAGACATTATTTACAGAGCTTTAAAGTGAACTAATTTTAATATGTAGAATTATTATGTTAATGCATAGTAAATATACATTGTTTATATATATGTTGAGTTAGTATAATATATAATTAATATAAATAGTTAATATCTCATTAATATGTTAATACATAGCTAATATACATAGTTAATATGTACAGTTAGTATGTTAATATATAGTTAATATCTAAAGAGTTGATAGTGCTGTATATTTTCAGTAGTTCTTAGAAGTTAGACACCAGTTCTAGGGTTCAAGATTTCTCTTGTTTTCCTGAGGGTCTCCAAGCTGTAGCCCTGTCTGAGAAACAGTATATGATATGTTTTATCTTTTATGTGCATGAGTCTATCCATCCTGCTAGTCACACAGACAAGAGACTCAAAGCTAATGAATAAGGAAGTGCATTTTATGGTACCAAAATACAAGGAAGACAAAATTTTGTTCATTAAAAAAAATGCCTCTCCTTCAGGTCTGAACCTGTGCCCTGAGCAGACCTAGGGTGCTGGCTCCATACCCAGTCCTACAACATCCAGAGGAAGCTTGACTCCAGGTGCGCTAACACAAACAGGATCACAGGTGAGGAAGCCACAACATCTGCCCAACACATGGAGTAACTGGGACCCCAGAAATCCAGGGACACAGGAACCCCTGCCTGGCCAGTGGCACGGGTTCCTTCCAGTTTGATCCTGCTCCTGCAGCAGACCTAGGGCGGTGGCTTTGCACCCACTCCTACAACACCCAGAGGGATCCCAACCCCCAAGTGCTCTGAAACCCCCAGAATCATAGGAGAGGCAGCAACATCTGCCCCAATACCTGGAGTAACTGGGACCCCCAGGATCCAGGGACACAGGAACTTCCCCTGCCAGGCCAGTGGCATGGATTCCTTCTGGTTCAAAACTGCAACTGGAGCACACCTTAGATGCTGGCTCTGTACCCACTCTTACAACACCCAGAGGGAGCCTGACTCCCAGGAGGTCAGACACACCCAGGAGCACTGGAGCTCTGACACACTCAAGATTACAGCTGAGGCCGCAACATCTTTCCCAACACCCATCGTAACTAGGAACCCCACAGGAACCAGAGAAACACAAACCCCCACCCAGACAGAGCCACCAGTTCCTTCTAGCTTGTACCTGTCCCTGGGGCAAACCCAGGGCTCTGGCTCCTCACCCATCCCTGCAACCCCCAGAGAAAACTTGACTCCCAGGAGCTCTGAAACAACAGGATCTCAGGCGCTTGGTCACAACATGACTTCAGGATCGCAGAGGCAGCATGACTCTCAGGAGCTCTGACACACCCAAGATCTCAGGATCACAGAATATCAGAGTAACAGGATCACAGAGAAAGCTGGACTCTGAGGAGTTCTGACACAACCAGGATCACAGGAGGAACAGGCTCCAGTCAGAGACCAACTAACACCAAAGATAACCAGTTGGCAAAAGGCAAGTGCAAGAGCACAAATAATGGAAACCAAGGCCACATGGCAATATCAGAACAAAGTTCTCCTACCACAGCGAGCCCTGGATACCCCAACATACTGGAAAAGCAAGACTCTAATTAAAAAATCACCAGAGGCTCTAAAGGCCAAAAGATCCTGAGCAGATGACATACAGACCCTATGAAAACACAAATGCCAGTCCAGGCTATTATACCCAGCAAAACTCTCAGTTTACAAAGATGGAGAAACCAAGATATTCCATGACAAAACCAAATTTACACAATATCTTCCCACAAATCTAGCCCTACAAAGAATAATAGATGGAAAATTCCAACACAAGAAAAAGCAAGAAAGTAATCTTCTTGCAACAAACCCTAAAGAAGATAGTCACACTATCATAATTCCACTTCTAACAACAAAAATATCAGGAAGCAACAATCACTTTTCCTTAATATCTCTTAGCATTAATAGGCTCAATTTCCCAATAAAAAGACATAGACTAATAGAGCAGATTCATAAACAGAACTCAGCATTTGGCTACATAAAGGAAACCCACCTCAGTGACAAAAGCAGGCACTACCTCAGAGTAAAGGGCTGGAAAACAATTCCAAGCAAATGGTCCCAAGAAACAATCTGGAGTAGCCATTCTAATATCGAGTTACATCGATTTTCAACCAAAAGTTACCAAAAAAGATAAGGAAGGACACTTCATATGCCTAAAGGATAAATCTACCAAGATGAACTCTCAATTCTGAACATGTATGCTCTAAATGCAAAGGCATGCTCATTCATAAAAGAAACTTTATTAAAACTCAAAGCACACATTGCACCTCACACAATAATAGTGGAAGATTTCAACACCCCTGTTATGGTTTGTATATGATTGGCCCAGGGAATAACCCTATTAGGAGGTGTGGCCTTGTTGGAGTAGGTGTGTCACTGTGGGTGTGGCCTTAAGACCCTCACCCTAGTTGCCTGGAAGTCAGTCTTCTACTAGCAGCTTTCACATGAAGATGTAGAACTCTCAGCTCCTCCTGCACCATATATGCCTGTATGTTGCCATGTTTCTGCCTTGATGACAATGGACTGAACCACTGAGCCTGTAAGCCAGACCCAATAAAATGTTGTCTTTTATAGAACTTGCATTGGTCATGGTGTCTATTCACAGCAGTAAAACCCTAACAAAGACAACCCCGTTCTCAGCAATGGACAGATCATGGAAACAAAACTGAACAGAAATGCAGTGAAACTAAAAGAACTTATCAACCAAATGGATTTAACATATATGTATAGAATATTTCATCCTATAAACAAAAGAATATACCTTCTTCCCAGCACATCATGGTACTTTCAAAATTGACCATGTAATTGGTAAAAAAAAAAAAAAAAAAAAAAAAAAAAAAAAAAAAAAAAAAAAAAAAAAAAAAAACCAGGCCTGAACAAATACAAGAAGATTGAATTAAACCCATGCATCTTATCAGATCACCATGGATTAAAACAATAACAATAAAAACAGCAGAAATCCCACATACAGATGGAAGCTGGACAACTCTCTACTCAATGATAACTGTGCCAAGGAAGAAATAAAGAAATTCAAGACTTTTTAGAATTTAATGAAGAAGGCACAACATACCCATACTTATAGGACACAATGAAAGCAGTCCTAAGAGGAAAAGTCATAGCTCTGGATACCTCAAAAAAGAAACTGGAAATCTCTAAAACAAAAAAAGGAAATACATCCAAGAGGAGTAGAAGGAAGGAAATAATCAAACTCAGGGCTGAAATCAGCCAAGTAGAAACAAAAAGAACTATACAAAGAATCAACAAAATCATGAGCTGGTTCTTTGAGAAAATCAACAAGATAGATCAACCCTTAACCAGACTAACCAGAGGACACAGAGATAGGATTCAAATGAACAAAATCAGAAATGAAATGGGAGATATAACAACAGAAACCAAGGAAATTCATAAAATCATCAGATCATTCTACAAAAGCCTATACTCAATAAAACTGGAAAATCTGGATGAAATGGACAATTTTATAGACAGATACCAGATACCAAAGTTAAATCGGGATCAGGTAAAACCATCTATACAGTTCCATATCCTTAAGGAAATAGAAGCAGTCATGAAAAGTCTCACCCCCACCCCCAAAACAAACCCAGGACCAGATGGGTTTACTGCAGAATTCTATCAGACCTTCAAAGATCTAATACCAATACTTCTCAATGTACTTCATATAATAGAAACAGAAGGAACACTACCTAATACAATCTATGAAGCCACAGTTACAATAATACCTAAACCATGCAAAGACCCAACAGAGTACTTCAGACTAATTTCCCTTATGAATATGGATGCAAAACTACCCAATAAAATTCTTGCAAACCGAATCCAAGAGCATATCAAAACAATTATCCATCATGATGAAGCTTCATCCCAGGTATGCAGGGATGGTTCAATATACAGAAATCCATCATTGTATTCCACTACGTAAACTAACTCAAAGAAAAAAAAACACAAGATCATCTCATTAGATGCTGAAAAAGCACTTGAAAAAATTCAACACACCTTCAGGGTAATAGTCTTGGAAAGATCAGGAATTCAAGGCCCACTCTTAAGCATAGTAAAAACAATATATAGCAAGCCAGTAGCAAACATCAAACTAAATGGAGGGAAACTTGAAGCAATCCCACTAAAATCAGGGACTAGTGAAGGCTGCCCACTCTGTCTATTCAAGTCCTAGCCACAGCAATCAGACAATAAAAGGAGGTCAAAGAGATTCAAATTGGAAAGGATGAAGTCAAACTATCACTATTTACAGATGATATGATAGTATACTTAAGCAACCCCAAAATTTCTACCAGCTGATTAACAACTCCAGGAAAGTGGCTGGATATAAAATTAACTCCAAGGAATCAGTGGCCTTCCTCTACTCAAAAGATAAATGGGCTGAGAAAGAAATTAGGGAACCGACACCCTTCACAATAGTCACAAATAATATTACATACCTTGGTGTGACTCTAACTAAGCAAGGGAAAGATTTGTATGACAAGAACTTGAAGTCTCTGAAGAAATAAATCAAAGATCTCAGAAGATGGAACAATTTCCCACACTCATGGATTGGCAGGATTAATATAGTAAAAGTGGTCATCTTGCCATAAGCAATCTACAGATTCAATGCAATCCCCATCAAAATTCCAACTCATTTCTTCATAAAGTTAGAAAGAACAATTTGCCAATTCATTTGGAATAAAAAAAACAGGATAGCGAAAACTATTCTCAACAATAAAAACTTCTGGGGGAATCACCATCCCTGACCTCAAGCTGTAGAGTAATAGTGTATTGCTCTGTAGAGCAATAGTGATAAAAACTGCATGATATTGGTAGAGAGACAGGCAGGGAGATGAATGGAATAGGATTGATTACCCAGAAATGACCCCACACACCTATGGTCTTTGACAAAGGACTTAAAACTATAGAATGGAGAAAAGACAGCATTTTCAACAAATGGTGCTGGTTGAACTGTCAATCAGCAAGTAGAAGAATGCAAATTGATCAATTCTTACCTCCTTATACAAAACTCAAGTCCAAGTATGTCAAGGACTTCCACATAAAACTATATACACTGAATCTAATATAAGAGAAAGTGAAGAAAAGCCTCCAACACATGGGCATAGGGGAAAAGTTCCTGAATACAACACCACTGGCTTATGATATAAGATCAAGAATCAACAAATGGCACTTCATAAAATTTCAAACCTTCTGAAAGGCAAAGGACACTGTCAATTTGGAAAAGATCTTTACTAATCCTATATCCAAAAGAGGGCTAATATCCAATATATACAAAGAACTCAAGATGTCAGACTCCAGAGAACCAAATGGGGTATGGAGCTAAACAAAGAATTTTCAAACGAGGAATAGCTAATGGCTAGGAAGCACCTAAAGAAATGTTCAGCATCTTTAGTCATCAGGGAAATGCAAATCAAAATAACCTTGAGATTACAACTCACACCAGTCAGAATGGCTAAGACCAAAAACTCTGGTGACAGCAGATGCTGGTAAGGATGTGGAGATAGAGGAACACTCCTCCATTGTTGGTGGAATTGAAAGCTGGTACCATCACTCTGGAAATCAGACTAACGGTTTCACAGAAAATTGGTCATATTTCTACTTGAGGACCCAGCTATAACACTCCTGGGCACATACCCAAAAGTTGTTTCATCATATAACAAGGACACATGCTCCACTATATTCATAGCAGCCTTATAATAGCCAGAAGCTGGAAAGAACCCAGTTGTCCTTCAACAGAGTAATGGATACAGAGAATGTGGTACATTTACACAATGGAGTACTATTCAGCTCTTAAAAACAACCACTTCGTGAAATTCTTAGGCAAATGGGTGGAACTAGAAAATATCCTCCTGAGTGAGGTGACCCAGTCACAAAAGAACACACATGATATTTTCTCACTGATAAGTGGATATAGTCCAAAAGCTCAGAATACACAATATACAATTCACAGACCAAATGAAGCTCAAGAAGAGGGAGACCAAAGTATGAATGCTTCAGTCCTCAGAAAGGGGAACAAAATACTTACTGGAGAGAATACGGAGACAAAGTATGTAACAGAGACTGAAGGAAAGGCTATCCAGAGACTGTCCTACCTGGGGATCCTTGTGATATACAGTCACCAAACCCAGACACTATTGTGGATGCCAGGAAGTGCTTGCTGACAGAAGCCTGATAATAGCTTTCTCCCGAGAGGCTCTGCCAGAGTCTGACAAATACAGGGGCAGATGCTCACAGACAACCAGTGGATTGAGCATGGGGTCCTCAGTGGAAGAATTAGAGAAAGGACTAAAGTAGCTGAATGTCAACCAACCAGAAACCCCAAACCTCCCAGGGACTAAACCACCAAACAAAGAGTACACATGTAGCAGAGGATGACCCTGTTGGGCATCAATGAGACGAGAGACCCTTGGTCCTGTCAAGCCTGGATGTCCAACTGTAGGAGAATGCTAGGGCAAAGCAGCAGAAGTAGGTAGGTGGGTAGGGGAACACCCTCATAGAAGCAAGGGGAAGGGAATGGGATAAGGAGTTTCCTTAGGGTAAACAGGAAAGGGTATACCATTTGAAATGTAAATAATAAAATATCCGATAAAAGAAGAGCATGCTTCTTGGGGATTATTAAATCTTGATGATTAGGGAAGATACTTTTGATGGTTTTGGTCAGGTTGTCTAGGTTGGAAAGTAGTGGGATAAGGGTGCCTCATAGAGTGAAACAAAACAACCATCTAAATATATGAATTTAGGTCTAGATCCTGATATATAATAAACTAGCTCTCATTTGTTACAATGGAAGTGGGTCCTCTGATCTACTGAAACTCAGACCCCCAAGCTCACCTGTGTTCAAAGTTTCAAAAGAAAGGCCTGAGAATGTGGCTCAGTTGGCAGAGTGACCACTAGTGTGAAATTCAGCACCTCGTTCTGAGTAAACCGGCATGGTGCCATGTGGCTCTAACACCAGCACTGTCAGCCCCAGGGAGGCAGAGGCAGGAGGACCAAGCTGAGTTCCTGGGCTATAGGGCAAGTTTGAAACTAGCCTGGGATACATGAGGCCCTGTCTCAAAATTAAAATAAAATGTTTTAGGCCATCAGACAGCATATGTAAGTTCTACCTTTAATTCCCAGAACTACAGAAACATGTATAGTACTGTGTTCCTATAATGCCAGCACCTAAGAGGCTAAGATGGGTAGATTGCCAAAAGTTTAAGTCTAGCCTGGGCCATAGCATTAGACCCTATTTTAGAACAAACAAACTAACAAAAAAACAACAACAAACAACAAATCAAAGAGAGTTGAAAATAATGTTGAATACTTCCATCCTGACACCACACCCAGGTGAGCTGCCTTCTAGAATAAGATCCTCACCAGAGCCCTTTCTGCCTCAGGGAGCTCAGAGACAATGGAGCCAAGGGACCAGTTCACAGCAAACCCGAGACACAAAGTAGCCAAAAGTTTTGCATCCTGCACATACAAACTTGTAGATGATTCTGGTTTGATTTTATCTGGGCCTTTCGATAACCCTTCTTCCTCATTATACCAACTGCAAGGAGTCACAAATCCAGACGTCTTCTCCCCAGCATCTGCTCTGCAGCCATTCCCGCTCTGCCCGATGGGTGAAGGAGGCATTGCCAAGGCACCGTGATGAAGGGGTCACTTAATTTCCGTTTGTAAAGCCAAATCTCCTGTGCTCCCCGTAATTACCAATCAATTTTACATAAATAGCAAAATTAAGTCCCATTATTCTCATTTACCACAAAATTAGAGGAATTAATTAAACATGGAAAAGGGGCCAATGCCTGCCAAATCACCACTTCGAGCAGATAGAAACAAATTCCATGCAGGCGGGAAGAAAACTAAGCATGATGTCCAGAGACTGGGAAGCGATGTAACTGGAAGCAACCTGTGAGTGGGGCAAGTATCTGAAATCTAGCTCAGGGCTCCAGTCTCACAGAGATGACGAAGAAAGCATAGTCTCCCCTACAGGCACAGGGCAGCACCATTCCCACCCTGGTAACACCAGGGCAGGGCTCCTTTCTGTTGTTTGAGGAAGGCGTGGCTTGTGTTTAGGTGAATATTTATTACTAAAGTGCTTGCCTGATGACTTCCAGCCTGAGTGCCCACAGAAGAAAAGCCAGGCATGATGATATGCAATTATGTTCCTACAGCCAGAGAGACTTGTCAATGTGTGTGTGTGTGTGTGTGTGTGTGTGTATGCCCAAAGAACACCTGAGGTTTCCCTTCTAGAAGATTCTGGTTTGACCTCATGTAGACCTGCAAACACACCTGCACAAACATGGACATCTGGAAACACATTAGCATACACACATACAACATGTACATGTAGACTCTATAAAGCCTGAAGAGAAGGCAACCCTAAGATGTACTTTTGAATCTGGATCTTTCAGAGGAATCACCATGCCTGTGACTGTTGGTAATGAGTCCGAGGCCAGACCTCAGGAGCAGCCCTGCTTTATAAAAGTGTATGGGATGAATAAGACAACATATCTGAAATAAATGGAAAGTTGACTGTGGGGGTGGGGGATAGGGCCAGCTTTGAACTCACAAATTTTGCATCGGGCCTGATCAAGCTCAGATCAGTTCTTAGATAACTCCCCAAATATAATACCATTCTAATATTTTGGCTGCACATTAACTAACACTGAGTTTTTGTCTTGAGAATACTGAATTGTTACATCTATGATAAGCACATGAGTATCCCTCTCAGTCTTGTGCTGTAAAAATGGCTCCTTCTGGCAAAGGAAAGGTCATTGAACCTATGCAATTAGCTGCCTTCTGTAAATATGCCATTTTTCCTTCTAACTCAATGCTGAAATTTTATTTACAAAGGGAACAGATGGCAATAAATATTTTGGATTATAGTAAGTTCATCTTATTGTCTGAGCATAGTGGAGAGGCAACTAAGAGAAGTACAGATGAGAGCGTGTGCAGAACAGAGTGTCTGTCAGAACCTACATGTCACCTGCACCTTCAAGCAGGGATTGGAAAATCAGCCACAAAGAGAAGCAGCAAGCTCTTCTCCCAAATCCCACTTAGGAAGAGTGAAATCAACATGACCTGCTTTTGAATGATCCACGCAGTGTGGCTCCTGGATTGATGTTTGTATCCAAGCCAAGTTGTAGTGAGTCAAGAGCGAACTGCCAAGCCTCTGCTGAGAACATGAGATGGACACTGATCGAGCAAGGAAAGGACCCTGACTGCAACAGTCACCAAATGGTCTTGCTAGAGGCCAGAGGGTGTGCCAGGATGGGGTTCCTGCTTCTTTGATGTGTTCTAAATGAGCAAGTATCTGAAGATGTACATGCTTCTGGGACTGGGAGAGAGGAGACTCCTGGATGGAGGAAATGACTGGCCAGCTCATCCTCAGCCCCATACCTTTACCCAAACAGACACTGAATTTCCTGGGATCCCCTTTGTGCTGTACAGAGTCTCTCTCAGTCTCTTTCTCCCCCTCCCTCTCCCTTCTCTATTCTCCATCACTCTCCCTCTCCTTTCTCTCTCCTTCCTCCACCCCTTCCTCCCTATCCTTCTATCCACCTCCTCTCTCCCTCTCCCCTCTCTCTCCCCAACCTTTCCCTCCTTCTTCTCTGCCCTCCATTCTTCCCTCCTTGCTGCCCTTCCTTTCTCTCTTTTAATTTCCCACCTGCGATTCTTTAATGAAATGGTCTCTAATCCTCGTTGTCTGTGTTTCATGAAGTTCATTCCACACATTTGTGAGACAAGAACCCAAAGACCCCTGGTACCAAAGATCCTTTTACCTCTACCTGGGTTTCTTTTAACTTAAAATAAAAGAATGGTAATATCAATCCAACATTAGCCAGAGGCAAGTCAGAGAAGAGGAGGAGGAGGAGGAGGAGGAGGAGGAGGAGGAGGAGAAAATGAGGGATTTACATTTGTAAAATGTTTAATGCAATCTAAAGTCAATTATAATACATGGATAATATATATATAAGACTTCCACTAAATTACTAAAAGTTATACATGTGCAGGTCCAAGCATGCACATGTATGTATGTGCATTTGGAGGCCAGAGGCTAAACTCTGGTTTTGTTCCTCAGAAACACCACAGCAGCCACCTATCCCAATTTTTGAGACAGGGCTACTCACTGGCCTAGAACTCACCTAGTTTGGCTATGAACTCCCAAGTATGTAACCATCTCTACCTCCCTAGCTCTAAGATTACTGCCATATGCTATAACATCAACCTTTCTGGAGCTCAAACTCAGGTCCTTGAATTTACAAGGCAAACATGTTCCTAACAGAGGCATCCCAAGTCCCATGAATTAACTGTCTTTTAAAGCTTTATTCTCAAAAGTTCTAACATGGTCATACAAAGGCAAACTGTACTCGATTTGTATCTTATGACTGTTTGTGAACACAAGGAACATTTTATTTTGACAGGGCAGGCTAGATACACCCCTTCCAGTTTCACCACCAATTCTACAGTGAAGGAGGAGATAATAAAGTTGTCAGGGAGACTGACAGTGCAGTCTTAGGGTGGTATATCTCTGAATAGTTGAGTTGCTATGAGACCTTGAGCATTTGCTCTCCCTGCCCTCACCTAGAACCTGATGGTTCAGAGGACTGATGGAGATGGGTCCTGAAGGCCTGGGGATCTAGCATAGTCAGGTTCCTGGAGGGGCTCAGTTATTTGGAGGCAACTGCAATCTCTGCTATTATTTCCACTCTGCTACTATCTCCCAAGGATGACTGAATCACATCCTACTTTTCCTGTTTGCCAGGGGGCAAGTTAGCATTTGGGTTGGGGCAACTATTAGGATTGGAAGGAGAGGGTGTTGGGCCTGCTTCTCCCTAATACTACGGGCTGAAAGCAAGAAATGATAGACCAAATCCTCTTGTCTTTTGCTTATCTTATTTTAATCTATTTGTATATTCATTAACATGCAAGGTTTGGAAACACTGTAGTCTCTGGTAGAATCACAGTTTCTGGGGTAAATGCCGAAGCTCTATTATTATCTCCAAGGGAACTGTGAAGTTCTAGCAACAAAATATTACAGACATTGCAAAGAGAAGTTTTTATTATTATCTTGCTAGATGTATTCACCATCCCTGTGATGTAGATTCCAGAAGTCAACAGAGGCAAACCCCTAGGGTTTCCAGGTCCAATCCCAAATGTCCATGAGCTTCACACAGGCCCCCATCTTTGCCCACTGAGTGATATGGAGAAATAGAATAGGAAAGTAGGTAGATAACCATGGCTCATGGATCCAACTGGGAACAGGAAGC
This sequence comes from Apodemus speciosus, assembly GCA_002335545.1. Lineage (NCBI taxonomy): Eukaryota > Metazoa > Chordata > Mammalia > Rodentia > Muridae > Apodemus > Apodemus speciosus. The sequence goes on from BDUI01000003.1 coordinate 3,548,151, forward strand.
AGTCGCTACTAGATGAAATAACTTGTGTTTTTTGTTTGTTTGTTTGTTTTAATTGTGGGGCTAGGATCATTTACTCTGTGGTGTACCTTTTTGTCATGATCACAGCATCAAGAAACCCAAGAATGCTGTCCTGAAGTTTACGTGTGGTTAATAAAGTTAGCTGAATTTTCAACAGAGTTAGAAGTCTGTAGGTATTTCCCACCAGGGCAGCCTTAAACTATGTTAGCTCTCTCTCTTTGCCTGCCTCCACCTTCACGCAGAATTCCATCCACCTGCCCACCAGTTCCTTCAAAGTTCTCCCTCTGTGAACCAAATTACCTTTTCAGCCAGTGCCAGAATAGGCTTCTAGGACAGTGTGATTCCTGGCCCAGGGAAAGCAGATGCAAATTCACAAAGCCCATTCTGTAGATTCCTGGTTTGGAGGTAAATTTTCCTTTCTTTAGTACACAGAAGGAAATCCTGTTTCTAAATATTTATTCCCTTGGACACTAAAATTGAAATTCTAAAACTTAAAACAAAACAAAACAAACAAAAAACCCCAACATAACCAAAACAAAAACCAAACAAAAAACCCAGAAAACCCATGCAACTGATAGAGAACTCACGTGTTCTTTTCTGCAGATATACTTATCTTAAAATTTTATTTATTGTCCATTCCATTAATATTTACTTTTATTGTTTTAAAGATTTATTTATTTTTTATGTATGTAAGTATACTATCACTGTCTTCAGACACACCAGAAGAGCGCATCAGATCACATTACAGATGATTGTGAGCCACCATGTAGTTCCTGGGATTTGAACTTAGGACCTTTGGAAGAGCAGTCAGTGCTCCTTTAAGCTATCTCTCCAGCCCAATATTTACTTTTATAAGCTATTGGGAGTAGGTTGTAGTCTTCTCCCCTCTTTGTTCTGAGATCCTTCAGTCTATATTTTTTCAAAGTAAAGAGACTTTATTACACACCATGTTATTCATTATAGTAAACTTTGCTGGGTTGTTTTGTTTACTCTTTAGTGTGTGGTTACAATGCCTTTTGGTAATTTACACCGTTCTAATGAAGAATTTAGGAAAGCTTTTCTTGCATTTTAACTTCTTGTGATTTGTTTATTTTCTAAAACCCTGAACCAAAGATATGACTGGAGCCCTTATCTGCTCAGGGGATGATGTATTCCACTATCATGCATTCCTATCTGTTTTCATCATGGAGGCATATCATCACTGTAACAAAGCTGTTCCCACTATAGCTCTTAGACAAGCAGCCTCCTGTCTAAGGGCCAAGGTGGCTTCATATCAGATTAGTACTTCTTGTTTATGTGTCTCCTGGMAGGATGACAAGGCAGCATCATAAAATGTAAGAGTTCCTAAGTTTTGGAAGATGGAGGGAAGGGAAGATTAGGGAGTCAGCAGATAAAGCCATCAATTATCCAAGGGCACTGAAGCTTCTGAAAACTAATTCCTGTCCATTCCCCAGACGATGACTGCCTCAATCCAGATTTCTGCTTTTGACTTTGGATAGCCCCATTAAAGAAAGAAAGAGAGAGAGAGAGAGAGAGAGAGAGAGAGAGAGAGAGAGAGAGAGAGAGAGAGATTGAGAGAGAAAGAAGGAAAGAGCTTCAAGTATCCCAAGGAGAGGGACATGTAATTCCCAGATCTAGCATATCCTACCCTAGCCATATCTGTTGGAGGTATTAGCCCTGGCTCTTCTTGCAGGAACCACCTTGGTGAGACCATGCTGGTAGCTTGCAGGTTTCCCAACATTGGGGACCCTTACAGACCACAGCTTTACAGACCCTGGGCATGGGTTTCATTAGAATATTTGCATGAAGACACAAATGGAGGCATAGGCCAATTTCTAAAATTAGAAATACTCAGATGACTGGGTCACCACAGCTGTCATTGGGACAACTGTCAATAGCTCATAGAACAAACTTATAATCTCCAAGTAAATGCATGGGATGTGAGAGCTGGGGAGTTGCCCAAGAGACAGTCTTAAGCTGTCTACACAAAGGCATGTGTAGGGGTAGTTCTAATGCTAAGGTCCTGTTCCCCAATTGGTTCTTGAACCATCAATAAAGATGCTCACAGACAATGAGCTCTGAGAAATAGGAGACACTTACTGGTCCCCTCAGGCAAGCTAGCAGACACAGGAGAGAGAGAGAGAGAGAGAGAGAGAGAGAGAGAGAGAGAGAGAGAGAGAGAGATATGGAGAGACAGAGAGACAGAGACAGACAGAGAGAGACAAGGAGAGAGACAGAGAGAATGAGAGAATGAGAGAATGAGAGAATGAGAGAATGAGAGAATGAGAGAATGAGAGAGGGAGAACTGAGATCTCAGGTGGATCTGCCATAGGCTACTTCTTCGGGTGGGAAGTTGGAGTGTTGACCTGAGACTGAAGGTGGCTGAGCAACTGAAGCTAGATCAGGTTGAGAGGTGATGAGCTGAGTATTGGGAAATTGGGAAGGACATGCTTGCCATGGTAGATTGGAGCACTCTGCAGTTGAGCCAAGAAGGCAAGTGGAAATTGGGTAATGTGTGTGTCTGTGTTTTTCTTTTCTTTCTTTCTTCTTTCTTTCTTCTTTCTTTCTTCTTCCTTTCTTCTTTCTTTCCTTTTGTTAAGATTTATTTATTGTTATAACATATGTAAGTACACTGTAGCTGTCTTCAGACACACCAGAATAGGGCATCAGATCTAATTATGGATGGTTGTGAGCCACGATGTGGTTGCTGGGATTTGAACTCGGGACCTTTGGAAGAGCAGTCAGTGTTCTTAACCACTAAGTCATCTTACCAGTCCATGTTTTTTATCTATAGACCCAATATTCTCTGGGCAGGGGTTGGTAATGCAACCCATTTCCAGAGCTTAGGCAGGGTAGCAAAAGCTTCATGCTACAGATGGACCCTAACATAGGACAAGAATCCACTATTAGGAAATTCTCAGATGGATCACATACACAAAGTGATGTAAGTCTAGGAAGAGGGGAGAATTGGTTTCTCAGCAGAGCAGAGCAAGGAGTCATGTGGCTCTAGTGTAGGATACTTGAACAAAGGAAGACAGGGAAAGCCTCAGCTCAGAAATGCTGAGATCCCCTGCTGTGAAAAGAGACAGGATGGCTGCTCTGAGGCAGAGAGCCAGACATTAAAAGCTGCCTGCTTCCTACAAGCTGGCAATCAAAAGATAGATTTTAAAATTTTGATTTAATTGTTTTTAAGGATAGAAGGTAATACAGATTTTGCCAGAGTCACGTGGGGATTTTTTCCTGTGATTTGAAACTGATACAAAGAGCTTAATATGAGAGCCAGATGGCAATAGCTGCTGCTTCCTACAAGCAGGTGATCAAAGAAGAGGAATAAATAAAATCTGATTCGATAGTTTTTAAAGTAGAAGAAAGTATAATGGTAATTGTTTAAATGTTCTTAAGTATACAGAAATATTAAGCTCCAGAGAAGGGAGAAATTAGGAAGATTCAATAAAAAGAATACACATGATATGTACTCACTGGTAAGTGGATATGAGCCCAGAAGCTTAGAATACCCAAGACACAATTCACAGATCAAATGAAGCTCAAGAAGAAGGAAGAACAAAGTATGGATACTCTCTCTGGTCCTTCTTAGAAGGGAGAACAAAATACCCACAGAAGGAGATACAGAGACAAAGTGTGGAGCAGAGTCTGAGGGAAAGACCATCCAAAGACTGCCCCATATAGGAATCCATCCTATATACAGCTACAAAACCTAGACACAAACCTGGATGCCCACAAGAGCTTGCTGACCGGAGTTGGATATAGCTGTCACCTGGGAGTTTCTGCTAGCGCAAGACAAATAAAGAGAGGGTCACTCTCAGTCAGTCACTGAACTGAACACAGGGTCCCCAGTGGAGGAGCTAGAGAAGGACCCAAGGAGCTGAAGGGGTTTGTAGCGCCATAGGAGGAACAATGATATATGCCACCCAGTACTCCCAGAGCACCCAGGGACAAAACCATCAACCAAAGAGTACACATGAAGTTACCCATGGCTTCAGATGCATAGGCAGCAGAGGATGGCCTTGTTGGACATCAAAGGGAGGAGAGGACTCCTGGTTCTGGGATGCACAGTGTACAGGAATACCAGGACAGGAAAACAAAAGAGGGTTGATTGGGGAACAGGGGGAGGGAGGCAGGTTATGGGACTTAGGGGGGGACCAAGAAATGGGACAACAGTTGAAATGTAAATAAAGAATATATCTAATAATAAAAGGAAAAAATTTAGAACGTTAAAAAAAGATTTTTAAAAGTCTTGCTTGGACAATTTCTCAATTACTCATGGGATTTCTGAGATTTCTTTGCCTGTTATGACAAATAGAGCCTAAAAATAAGCTTATACAGTAAGTAGGCAGAGATATTAAAAAATTTAGGTCTTGATCTCATAAAGGTCGAGAAAAGAGACAACAGAAGTATGGTCTCATCCGTTAATGTTTGCTTAGATTGCTTTATTTGCCTTGAATTGTTTTATTTATCAAAATGAGTGTCATTTTGAGTTTGGTAGCTATATTAAAATTCATTTTGTAGTGGTCAAGTGAAACATTTAATTATTTCCAGTTACTGGACGAACAATTTGTTATTTTGGAAAAGAGGCTCTGCATGTGTGTTGACAGGAAAAGGGAAGAGGCTTTGGACCCCATCCAGGGTCATATGGATTAGATATGACAAAGGGAGAACCACTGAAGAACTAGAAAAATTCAAGAGAATCAAACAGGACTGGTATAGATTCTTCATGCCACCCTTCACATTGCATGAACAGAGATTTGTTACAATTGCTTATTAATAAACAATAACTCATAAAAAGTCAGTTATCTTTCACCTGCTCAATCAAGGAACAGAATTTCATCCTTAACTGATCTGTGCACCCTGCACAATCCATCGGATATCTTAATGGTACTAAAGTTGTGGTTGTGAGAGTCATACATTACAGAATATAAAGCTTTGGAGAGTTTCATCCTCAGAGATGCTAAAYTGACCTACTTGGCCCCCTGCTTTTGGTTACTGCACAAAACAGCTTTGAGGATTGCTGCTAATTCCAGGTCATATTGCCTCATCTAACCTTTTAGATGGATCCAGTCAAACCCTGAACCTTCTAAACATACAGAGACAAGATAACAGATGCCAAAGCTAGATTTCTTAAGTCTAGCCAATTTTTCTAATTTTCCCACCCATCCCTGCCCCTTTAGAAAATTTCTTTTCTTCCATATTCAGCAAGAAGCACCTATAGACAGTCATCAGCCCAATTCCCTGGATTTGGGTTATATAGTAATAGTTATTTTTCAAATTATAGATAGTTATCATTCTAAGGGGTAATTTGGAAATGATCATAATTTTGAACAGGGAGGACATAAATGGATGAATTACTAAATTTTATCTTTGAACAAAACATTGTATGACCATAATCTTAATTGATAAAAATCTTTATAATTTTACAAATTGAAATGATAATTTCTTACATTGGTATGAAATTTATATTGATCTAGATTTACATTTTTCATTGATGTGAAATTTTTATGTTGATAAAAAAACTTGAGGTTAATATTGTCACTCTTAAACAGATGTTGTACTTATACAACTCATTTAAGAATATGAGATTTAGACCCAGTCCTTCTAATAGCTGCTTTAAAAACTGTTTAAGATGATTAAACAACACAAATTAAGGGTCAGATAGCAAACTCATATTCTAATTTAATTATAATAAAGTACCTTCAATTTACTCAAATAAACATGGCTAAGGTTTAACATTTCAAGATACTTTAGTTAGTCTTCAAAAACATCAGAGATCCACAGAATGTGATATGTAGTGTTATTTAATCTTCTGACAATGAGGCATGTCTGCTCCAGACAGTTTTCCTCATTCTCCTTCAAAGAAGACTTGATCATCTTTACCCCCAGGCAAGGTTGTTCATCGTGGCATGGTAGCTTCAGGGCAGAAATTGCCTATTTCATGTGCAGACAAAATACTGTCCAGGAAAAGGACACACTATGTGGAATAGTCAACTGATAGCTCTGGCAATTCAGGGTAAACTGTCCTTCATAATCCTGCTGTGGAAAGGTCTGTCAGAAGATCCTGGACCAAAAGGCTGAAGACAAATCCTCCAACATTATAAGAAATTAGGGAGCTGTCTAGACAGTCAGCTGTCTCTACAATTTTTAAGTTTGAGAAGCTGTGTTTGGTTCTTCCTATATACCCAGGTAATGTTTGAGTCACTCTGGGTTTTTGGACAGTGTTGTAGACTAGTTATAGTCTCATAATCAAACTCAAGTTGTTAAACACTGAGAAAAAGGTTATAGAGTAGAAGACAAGGTTTTCWGATGGCATTGCAGGCTAAAATCTAAACATAATACAGGAATAGAATCATAACTCTAAGTTAGAAATGAGGGTAGAGTATGTTATCAAAATGACAAATATAATGGACTGGATGTTAATTGTATATCATACTTTTGTAATTTAAAGGGTTATTATGGTTTTGTGTCCCCATTTATGTCTGGAGAAGATGTTTTAAGACAGAAAAGGTGAGATATAGAGATGGTTCTGATGCTAAGGTCCTGTTCCCCAATTGGTTCTTTATCCATCAATAAATATGCTAGCAGCCAATGAGCTGGGAGGAATAGGCAAGACTTCTGGGTCCCTGCAGGCAAGCTAGCAGACACAGGAGAGAGAGGAAAGGAGTTTTTGCCATGCTTCAGAGGGAGAAAAGCCAACCAGGCATGTGAGATCTCCAGTGGAGTAGTCATAGACTACTTCTTCAGGTGGAAGGTTGGGGTGTTGACCTGAGAGTGAAAGTGGCTGAGCAACTGAAGCTAGAGCAGGTTGAGAGGTGATTGGCTAAGAGTTCCGGGAAGGACATGCTAGCCATGGTAGATTGGGGGCACACCACAGTTGAGCCGAGAAGTCAGGTTGAAATTAGTCAATGGGTGTGTCTGTGTTTTTCATCTGTAGATCCAATATTCTCTGGGCAGGGGACTGGTAGCATTGCTTGTTCCCAGAGCTTAGGCAGGGTAGCAAAAGCTACATGCTACAGGCATGTGGCACAACCTTGGGAACATGTAATAAGAGCATTCCTCTAGCTAAGTTAACTTAGCAGAGAGCAGACTTGCCTGGCACATTGTCTCTTTGCTCCAGGACACAGTCTGGAAATTGCCATTCTCCATAATGGTGTTAGATAATGAGAATTACTCCCTATCATGAAGGCAAATCCCAAACATGAGAGTGACCGACCAACAGGATATCTCCTCGGCTCTAATTTTTCTTATCCTGACAGAAGGATGAAAGGAATGACCCACTTTAGTCAGGTTTTGCAACTTTTGGGAACTGTAGTACAGACTACTAGTGGGAATGAGTAAGAGCAACAGAGATGAGGGCAAGGGCTTCAGCTTCAGAGGCAGCAGGATTTCTGATAAAGCTACCAATTGGTTGTTCAGAGATGGCAGGCTTCATGAAATAGAATTGTTCACAAGGTTTCAAAATAAGCTCACATGACCGATGATTCATTGTGTGGAAAGAGGTGCTTTCATCATTCAAAGATTCAGAGCAGGATACTTAACTCAATTGGTAGAATGCCTGTTGAGTATGCATGAGGCCCCCAGATTCCATGTCCAGTAGCAAATAATCCAGGAATATGGTGCATGTCTGTTATCCTAATATTTGGAAGATGGAGGCTGGAAGATCAGGAGTTCAAGGTCATGCTCTGATATAATAATGAGTTCAGGGTAGCTTGGCATACAGGACACCTGTTTCAAAATTTAAACAACAAAAACAAACAACAACCACAAAACCCAGAAATAACAGCTACAACCAGCAACTCAAACCCACTCATTTAAATGAAGTTTAACACCATTTGCAAAGCTGTACAGAATCTCCTCCAAACAGAAACCCAAAGTCGTGTCTGCAAATAGAAACAAAGCTACATAGGTGAGAGGAAGAACCAGAAGGAGCTCCCCACTGAAGCTAGATCTGCAGCTTCAGAAGTGTTTGCTTTACTGGAGAGAGAAACACAGTTCCCTTTGCTTCTGAGACAGCAGAGACATGCTCAAAAAAAAAAAAAAAAAAAAAAAAAGACAGGAGGTCACTCTACTGAGACAAACATCTTGCATGCCCGTTTGCACAGCCAGAGTCAAAGCCTCTAATACTGTGGAAATATGGGGTGATCTTGGGATATAAAGTGTGCTCATAGCATCAATCTGGACTAACCAACTGGGACTGCTCAATGGCAGCATGGGAAGCTCAGAGGCAAAACCCATTTGAAGTCAGAGAGGCAGAGAACAGGCCACGCAGAAAATGCCCTACCAGGCGAAAATCCCAGGCTAATGAAGACACCACCATGAAACCAAGAAGTCACAGAGGCAAATTCAGTCAGGCAACCAAGGCAGAAAGGACAGGACTGTGAAAGTCACTAATAGGAAGGTAGCAGATGAGTGTCAAAATTAGCAAGTGACATTATTAAACTCTACTGGGTCTCATTTCTCTTACCAGTGACATGGCTGTTAGGCAGTTCCGACCCACTAACACTGTCGTGGATTTTAAATAAACAAATCTTTTTTTCCTTGTGTGTGTGTGTGGGGGGGTGGCCTGAGGACTAGGGTAGATATTCTCTACCTTATCACTGAGGCAGCTTCTCTCAGTCAGACCCAGAGATTTCCTATATGGTTGGTCTCCTTAGGCAGCTAGTGCTGGGAAACCCTGTCACTGTCATTTGAACCCTGCCTTACAGGCAGACTGCTATACCCAACTGTTATCTGCATAGGTTCTGGGGATCTAAACCCACATCTTCACACTTGCATAGCAAGGGCTTTGACCAGAGAGCTCTCTCTGCAGCTCCCTATTGTGGGATTTGAGAGCTTCTTTCAGCATATTACCCAATGCAGAGTAAGGACTGCCACCATTGTAGCTGCTATTGTTGTTAATTTAGTATGCAACCTGTCTTGTGTTAAGTTTATTTTTATCAGCTAACCAGGGCATGGGAAAATAGCAGAATTAACAGTTAAATGGGATAGCAACCATGTTTTTACTTAAGATAATGGCCTTTTATCTTTACAAATCCTACATCCAAGAGAGGGCTAATATCCAATGTATATGAAGAACTCAAGAAGTTAGACTCCAGAGAGTCAAATAACCCTATTGAAAATGGGGTACAGAGCTAAACAGGGAATTCTCAACTGAGGAAACTGTTCTGTTTGGCTCTGAAGCACCTAAAGAAATTTTCCGCATCCTTAGTTATCAGGGAAATGCAAATTAAATCAACCTTGAGATTTCACTTCACACCAGTCAGAATGGCTAAGATGAAAAACTCAGGGGACAACAGATGCTGGAGAGGATGTGGGGAAAGAGGAACACTTCTCTATTGTTGGTGGTTTTACAACCAACCACCTGGAAAAACCACTCTGGAAATCAGTTTGGCATTTCCTCAGAACATTAGAGATAGTACTACCTGATGACCCAGCTATTCCACTCCTGGGCATATACCCAGAAGATGCTCTAACATGTAATAAGGACACATGCTCTACTATGTTCACAATAGCCTTATTTATAATAGCCAGAAGCTGGAAAGAACCCAGATGTCCTTCAACAGAGAAATGGATATAGAAATTGTGGTATATTTACACAATGGAGTACTATTCAGCTATTAAGAAACAATGAATTCATGAAGTTCTTAGGCAAATGGATGGAACTAGAAAGTGTCATCCTGAGTGAGGTAACCCAATTACAAAAGAACACACATAGTATGCACTCACTGATAAGTGGATGTTAGCCCAAAAGCTCAAAATAAACAAGTTATAATTCACAGACCACAGGAAGCTCAAGAAGGAGGACTGAAGTGGGGGTGCTTTGGTTCCTCTGAGAAAGGAAACAAAATACTCACAGAAGCAATTATGGAGACAAAGTGTGGAGCAGAGAATGAAGGAAAGGCCATCCAGAGACTCTCCTACCTGGGTATTCATCCTATAAACAGTTACCAAACCCCAACACTATTATGGACAACAAGAAGTGCATACAAAAAGGAGCCTGTTATGGTTGTTTCTGGAGGGGCCCTGTCAGAGCCTTACACATACAGAGGCAGATGAGGGTCCCCAATCCAGGAGTTGGAGGGCAGACTGGAGGAGCTGAAGGGGTTTACAGCCCCATGGGAAGAACAATGATGTTGGCCACCCAGATGCCCCAGGACTTCCAGGGACTAAACCATCAACCATGGGATACACCTGATTCCAGCCAAAAGAGTGGCAGAGGAATGCCTTGTTAGGCATCAGTGGGAGGAGTGGTCCTTGGTCCTGTGAAGGCTCAATAGATGCCCCAACAAAAAGAAATTGAGGGGGGAGGGAGGTGGGAGTGGGTCAGGTGGAGGGGCATGTACTTGGAGGCAGGGGGTGGAAGGAGAGGTTGGGGGTTTTGGGAGAAAGGGAAACCAGAAAAGGTTTTAGCATATGAAATGTAAATGAAGAATATATTCAATAATAATAATAAAAGATAATGGCCTTTTCATTAGACTAATTCTTAGTAGCTCTTGCCCCGACACAGCAAGCATGTGGGTACTGATTTAGCCTCAAGGTTTGGCTGTAAAATCAGTGTCTTCTGACATCTAGTTTGTGCTGTGGGGCTAAAGCATTGCAGTGCTTGTAAAACTCTATTGTTTCTCATTATCAATATCATTAAAACAATAGTAATACAAAACAACAGTAGAGAGTCGAATAATTCAATTTAAAGTCTGCCAGTCAAACACAGAGGGAGGACTCAGCTGAAGCCAGTTTCCAAAAGGAAGTTAAAATCAGTTCTCATGTTTTTCTTTTTTTGGAGGGGGGCGTGTGCTGAGATAATAAAATAAAAGTTTTGTAAATCACAACACATATTTCATCCTGTGTCTACAAAAGCAAAGGTTTTAAAGATCTTTCAACTTGTCGTCTCTAAGATATTTTGACCTCTACTTTTTATATTACCAGCAAAATAGGCAATTTGTCTTTCAGATTTAAAGTGAGACACTGTCTGGAACACAGGGGAAACTGCACCATCTGCTGGCCAGAGTGGAGAACTGCTGAGAGGAGGTAGCCTTGCTAACTATAGGCTACAAATGGAAAACCTAGTCACAGTTGGAGTCTTTGAAAGGTCACAGCTTGAATCACACTGTCGTGCTGCTTCCCAGTGACAACTGGCTCTGCTGGTCTCTGGGAACAGCATCAGCCTTTTCAACTCTAGAAGCAGGAAGTCATCCAGTGAGAGTCTGCTGGTAGTTCTGGTAACTGGGTTCCTTGCTTTGACCTTTGCCCTGGTGGGGAGTGCATCAGAGCCTGTGTTCCCTGGCCAGACCATCACAGGGCTCCAGAGCTCCTCTGCCTCTCCCTTCTTTTCTGTAGGGTTTCAGGCCTGTGGGATTGCAACCCATAGAGGAAGCCTGAAGAACCAGGGTGCTGGAGCTGAGTGAACAGGACATCATGCTGCCTGCCCTGTTTTGGACTTCCACCTCTCCAAGGCAGAGAGAAGCTCGGTTGGCCTCATTTTAAACAATTTTCAAACTCAGAAGGCTTTACACCCCGTAGAAAGTTCCGGGCACAAGGCAAGCTTTATCTTTGAGACTACTCCTGAACCTTATATAGAGTCTGGATGTACTGTCTGGTTCTGTGTGTCCACTTGACCCAAGGAATAGTCCTGAGAGAGAGAGGGTGGAACGTCAGTTGAGAAAATGTCATCATGAGATCCGGTTGTAAGGCATGTTCTCAATTATTGATCAATGTGGGTGGGGCAGCTCGTGGTAGATGGTGCCATCCCTGCAGTGGTGGTCCTGGGTTCTATAAGAAAGTAAGCTGAACAAGCCATGGGAAGCAAACCAGTAACCAGCACTTCTCCATGGCCTCTTCTTCAGCTCCTGTCTTAGCCTGCCCTGACTGGGTTCCTGTACTGACTTCCCTCAGTGACATGAACAGCAACATGGATGTGTAAGCCAATCTTCCTCAACTTGCTCTTTAGTTATGATGTTTCATCACAGCAATAAAATTCCTAACTAAGACTCTAGCCAATGTGTTAGCTACTATCACATGTGTTTTTGTATATTAATGATTCATGTAATTCTTTCAACAACCTCATGAGGATGATTCCAATAAAATCATCATTTTAAAGATGAGGAAACTGAGGCAGGCCATGTTCTTCTCAATGACTCAAAGAGAAAGACCACTGACCCAAATCATAATGGTCAAATTAATTAAAGCGAGCAATTAAAGCATGTTATTATTATTATTATTATTATTATTATTATTATTATTATTTATTCGTGTACATGAGCTGGGCTGTCTCCCTCTTAAGGCAGGGCCCAAGAGATCAACATTGTATGTGAGGAAGTTAAGATTTTTATAGCTCCAAGGGGTAGGGGATTTCCAAATAGGTGATTTGGCAGGCAAAATTGGCAGGGTTACAGAAGCAGAACATAAACATGGCTATAACATCCTCCTAAAGCAAAAGCATGATTTCAAGTTGGTCATAATAAGGGGGTCATAACAAGGTAGGCATAACAACAGATGGTCATAACAACCTTTTGAAACAAAGGCAGGGCTGCTGTTTCCTGGAACAGTCCAGAACCATTTGCAGTTAAGGTTACAGGTGGGGCAGAGCCCAATCCTTGAGAGAGAGCATTTTACTGGCATTTCATTTAAGGGTTTCAAGGGTATCAAAAGCAAGTCTATCAAGCCTCTGGGGCTAAAGCCAGGCTCGGAGAGGAGCCCTGAAGCTGCGGCATGCAGGAAGAGAGTCTAAAGAGGCTTCTCCAACTGCATCACAAGGCAGTGGCAGACTCAGAAGGCTAAAGATGCCCTTCTAGGGCTTGCATTACAACGTAGATTTAGAAATGAGTCAGTTGGTGGAGTGCCTGCCTACTACGGAGAAGGACTAGTTCAACCCGTAGCACTGCATAAACCTAGCTATGATGGCTCATGTCTTTGATCCCAGCAAATAAGGGTAGAGGCAGGATGATCTGAATTTTAAGAACATCCTCAGCAAAGTTCCAGGCTAGCCTGCTCCACATGAAACCATCTCTCAAAAACAAATAAGTTCTAAAAAAATTTTTTTCAAATAAAGTAGAGGAAAACAAAGGCCTCCTATTGGCTGAAGCCACCCTGAAGCTTTCCTTTAGTTTTGCAGATAGCAAGTCTGAAATGAGACCCTGACTTACAGGATGCTAAGTCAACTGGCCGACTGTGCATCTCAGACTCATCTGACTAGGCGTTACAACTGTAGAACCAAGAGAAACACAAGCGGAAGTAGAATTTCAAATGACAGCCTTTATGGAATTGTGGGTGGCCAAGGACTAAGCCTTGAGTGTCCCAGTGGCTGCAGTCCCCAGCTGCTTCCCAGAGCTGCTGTGGGTTGTGGCAACAATGCACATTTCCGTCTGTGCTGACACGAGGCGCTTTAGCCTAGCTTTGCTGCTGACTTTTTTTTTTCTCTGTCTGCTGGGTATAAACCCAGAATTGACTCTTGAGTCATAACTAGAGGCAAAGAAACAACCTGCCTTTTTTGACGGGTCTGGTCTCCCTCCAGAAATAAACATATGTTGAAACTGTATTCTGACATAAAATATATGTCAGAGTATTTCTTGTCTTCACCCCTCCTCAATAAAGAACTGAGTTACCCTTTACTTTCCATTCTAACATTCAGGCTATTTTAACATGTTTCTTAGCCTAACATAATTTAAAAATACATATCTATTTTATTTTAATAATCTTGTGTATTCATGTGTATCGAGTCAGAGATGGGGATGGGTGGGTAATTATGTACCTTCACGAAGTGTCTACAGAAGCCAGAGGTGTTAGATCCCTTGGCGTGGGAGTTACAGGTGGTCATGAGTCACCTTCCATGAGTGCTGAGAACTGACATGGAGTCCTCAGAAGAGCGGCACAGACAGAACCATCTCTCTTCTGGCTAAAATCTTTATTGTATTCATTTTTCTCTCTTCCCTAAGAACTTTCTATGGGAAGAACTCCATCAGTCTTCTCTGGGACATTGTCTTAAAAAAAAAAAATCACTCGTCTCCACTGCATACATCATCAAAATCCATAAAGCTCAAAGAATTCCCCTGACAGCCACTCATTGATGAGTTTCTCCAGCCTCACAATCATTTTTACTCAACGATTTGTGTAGTAAGTCATCCATAGCACTACTGTGGACCTACTAGGGACCTCCCAATGCCAGGCAACTTATAAGAGTTCCTACTTTAGACAGGATCCTGCTTCTCAGGGATTGACAATGGGAAAGATTGAGAGTCACAAATCTTATCTATAAAGATCTCATCTGCTTCCTTAAACTTCCTCCATATGTTTATAGTCAGTACATTTAAAATTCCCTACCTACTAAGAAAGGTGATTCTGTATCTTGGCCACTGGGAGAAGAACTACATTAAGCATGGGAGTGCTGGGGATTTTATCGATGTAGGTTTCATTTCTTGTATCTGTCAATAGTGGGTTCAAAAGGCATGAGACCCTGCTGACACACTGTTTTCAGACTTCAGACCTTGAGAATGGTGAGATGGTGAACTGATCTATCTTGAAGCTGGTGCAATACAGAGACTTGCTTGCTCTGGTAGGGACAACAGGCAGAGATGGCTGGGCAGTGCACAACTCAACAGAACAACAAAGCCCAAGCTAGAGAAATACTTTGAAAGTAGGACCCGAAGAATTTGGGGATGGTTGGATATCGGACAGTGAGGGCGATGACCATGTGGAGCCCAGCATGCTCACAGAGCCACTGGCACCTGGGGCCTTTGGCAGGACAGCAGGGGATTCACCTAATGAAAAAAACAGGGACAAGAAGAACAGACCCTTTAAGGTCAAGCCCTTGCCTCCTGTGCTGTGTTACTGTGTTCATGCTGAGAATGACAGAAAAGTCAGTTGGGAACAAAAGGAAGGAAAAAGTCAGCCTCACAAACCTAGAAACTTCTGCAGGAGACAGACCTCAGGATATTCAGGAAGGCTGAGCAGGAGTGGGATGGGAGCCTGTTGAGATGGATCTTTCACACGTGGCTGAGGCACAGGAAGGGTACTTGATGTGCGAATCTGCTTTAGGAAAGAGAATCTGCTAGGCCCAACTAAAAGAAAACAGAAACGGGTATTACAAACGCGGCGCTATCTGGAGATGGTTCAGTCACGTGGGTGCCAATCRCAAGGTCTTAAGCCTCCACCTGCTGTGGGCACAAGCTCTGTACTTGCCTGGGCAAGCCAGGCCACAGCAGGGGCTGCTCTGCAGAGGAATGTGTAAGCTTTGGGTACTTTCCTTTAGAGAAATCCCACCACAGAGGAATAAAAGGTTAGATGTTATTTTAATTGAATTTGTTTTCAATTTATTTTCTGCTGTCTGGGGAAAAGCCTTTTACCCTCACATCATCTGATTCCTTTTTAACTTTGTGCCCATTATCCCCATGATGAGCTTTTAACACATTAGCGCAGCCACGTTCGTTGAAGAGTGATTCACACTGCTTGAATCAATAAATAGCAAAAGTGTAACACTGGACTGAACCAAGCCACTGACCCCAAGTGTAAATGGAAAACCTGGTTCTACTTCCTCAAAAGAGGCTGCATTCTGGTACTCCCCCAAATCTGTGGTTTCAGGATGACTGTGCAGAGATGCTGGTTCCAAACTTCATTTTCTCAGGGGCTATCAAGCCACCAGAGATAAGTGTTGGAAGCTCCTCTGCCTGTAATGGCCCTTGTTCTCTGGGTCCCAGAGAAATGCTGGGACTGAAACAATATGATACCTTCCTACAAACATGTTTACTGAGAAAAGAGAAGTATTAAACATGAACTCATGATTTTTTTAAGTTACAAAGGAAGTGAAAAATAGAAAGTTTTGATATCTACACTTGGTGATGGTGGTGGTGATGGGAATGGTGGTGATGATGTTGATGATGGTGTAGTGGTGATGTGGTGATGATGATGTAATGGTGGTGGTAGTGATTGATGGTGATGATGGTGATGATTGTATGATGGTGATGACAATGGTAGTTGTGGTCTTGGTGGTGGTAGTAGGAATGCTGATGGTGATGGTGATGGTGGGGAAGGTGGTGGTGATAATGGCGCTGCTGTTGATGATGATAGTGGTGTAGTGGTGGTGGTAGTGGTAGTGGTAGTGGTAGTGGTAGTGGTAGTGGTAGTGTGTGTATCTATATATAAAACTTCTATGTACATGGTGATCATTGTCAATTTTACAGTGGCTTATCAGGCTTACTAAAATGCAAATTGCTTTTCAGATTATAACAGAAATGTCTCTGTGTGTAACATGTTCTAATTCAAACAAGGTACAGGATGACATCAGTGTAACCCAACATGGCCAGAGAGTAGGAAAGGTTTTGGGCTTCGGGTAACTCAGAACCCATTCCTGTCTGACCTGTTGTAATCAGATATTATAGCCTGGGTATTTTATAAAGATATACTGCATTCAGAGTTCCATGGGATGGAAGGTTGAGGTTGCATCCCTGGTGAGATCTTCTCTCTGCCGAGTCCTGAAGTGATTCAGGGAGTCTCATGGTGAGAACAGTATATACAAGAGACAGACAAGACAGCTTTTATGAGCCATAGACGCACTGATGACAAACCGTTAACTGACTCATTTAAATGGATTAATGATCATGGGGCAGAATCTCTTAAAGGCATCTATGAAAGGTCCCACCTATTCCCACCCCTTAACCCTTCACACAGGGATTACATTTCAACAAGAGTTTTGGTAGAGACACTCAAACCATAGTTCTAGAGCTGCAAGGGTCTGAGTCACAATCAATTAAGATGTTGGGAAAGATCTGAGGTGCAATTTCCCACCCTGCCCTCCGTAGAGTGCTGCATCTCTGACATGTCACCAAGAGTTCCCTGAAATGTCATCTGTGTTTCAAGACATTGGGAGTCTAACCAGCTTCACTTTATATCCCTCTTGGTCAGTATGCGAAGTTCCTTATGTCTTAGATAGTATGTGGAGATCTGTATATCTATGCTCAGTGTGTGTGTTGGTGCATGTGTTGGGTGTGGAGGACTGAGGACGGCCTCAGATTTTTTTCCAATGCCATTTGGTTTTTGTTGCTGATGCTGCTGTTGTTGTTACCATGGTTATTGCTATCATTGTTGCTGTTATTGCCCTTGCTGCTGCTGCTGCTGTTGCTGCTGCTGCTGCTGCTGTTGCTGTTACTGCTATTATTGCTATTGTTGCTGCCATGGTAGTTGCTATTGTTGCTGCTGCTGTTGCTGCTGCTGCTGTTGTTGGGATCTCAGGTCTCTCACTAGCTAGGCTGGCTGGTCAGCCAACCCTAGGGATCTGTCTGTTTCTGCCTTCCTACTACTGGCAATACAAGTGGATGCTACCTTGCCCAGCAGATTTAACCTGGGTTCTAGAAGTTGGATTCAGAATCAACTGACTGATTTTGCTTACTGAACTAAATTAAAAATACTTTAACCATTTGGATGAAAATAATAGATCTCACCTTAGGATATAGAGAAAGGTGTCCATCCTAATAACGATTTTAGGGAAACAACCACATTTCCAGCTGAACCACCTTTTCATACTGGCAAATGTGTGAACACACTCCTGAATGAACTGTCACCATTGTCTTCTTCTCCCCTGTGGTGTATGTGGTTCTTTAGGGAAAATCTGGGACCTTTGTATCCAAAACACAAGTGTTTATAATACACATGGGAAAGAGGAAACTATTCAAAACTCATTCTACCACAAAAAAGAAAAGACCCAAACAAACCAGCCTAAGAAAACGGGTGTTTACTGAAGAGCTTGCTGCTCTGGAAAAGCTAAACAGCCATGTTGCACCCCTCACAAGGGACCCCAAAGAAGACACATGGTACCCCACAGAAAACACCTACATCTATCCAAAGGCATTGTTCCCAAATGTCAAGCACCCTCCTGGGTCTTCAGAAAACACCTCCTTGTTTTCTGCCAATAGATCCCTAGAGTACACACAGAGAATGGAGGTATCTGTGGTTCAGACGTTCAAGGACTCCAGTACCTGGACTCTACTCTTTCTCTTTTCTCGGGCTAGCTCTTGTTTCTTGCTACACCTTATCTTTGTTTTCCCAAATGGCTACATCTTAAGAACAGATAAGAATTGCAATTGGCCTAGGTCTACTATGGTTGTGCAATGGGCACATTGTGCTTATTCTTGAATGAGTTCCTAAACTGCAGATGCATTTGAATCCATACAAGGAGAGCACAGGCACTCTGGCAAAGATGGAAAGAAGAAAGCCACATTTGCAAGAAGGAAGGAGTTCAGTGTTGCAGTTCCATGCCTGAAGATTTGATGCCATTGTAAAAAGACAACCAGAGCATTCTCCCTTATCCTCCACTCTCTTTGGATTCATCCAGACTCTGAGAAAGCTGTTTGAGGAAAAGTGGCACACTAGGAGCAATGCTGCTCTTGTGTCTGTAGAGCCTAGGAGGAAAGTGCACAGGGCTAATGCTTTATCAAACCCATTGTGCCATTGGTGATGCTGTACCTAATCTTTGTTATGCTGCTTAAATGTTTTCATGAGTGGAGAAAAATTGTGCTATCACAGGAAAGATGAGCTCTCTTGTTTTCTTGAGAAATTCTGTGATGCCCATACAAAGGGATTTTAAGTTTGTCATCTTCCTCTTTGCCATCCTTCATTCTAAATGATTCATTAATCATGTGTTCATTGTGCAAATCAATTACAGATGTTTTATTGGTGGGTTAATTTAATTAGTTCTTTGGTCGTCCTTCATATTTATTTAATAATAATGGGATGCATTGCTGTAAGTCATGAGCATGTTGACTTCTAATCAATGATTATAAAAGAAATTAAGGAAGAACATAAGTTGCTTTCTGTTATCTAGCTGCATATCACCTCCTTAGACATATTTTCCCTTTTAGCCATTGACTCATCCATCCACTAGTCAGCCTTCCTGCCTGCCTACCTCCCTGTCTATCAGCCAATAAAGCTTTTGAAATGTTGAGGTCGCCGGGCGGTGGTGGCGCACGCCTTTAATCCCAGCACTTGGGAGGCAGAGGCAGGTGGATCTTTGAGTTCGAGGCCAGCCTGGTCTACAGAGTGAGTTCCAGGACAGCCAGGGCTATACAGAGAAACCCTGTCTCGAAAAACCAAAAAAAAAAAAAAGAAATGTTGAGGTCTATTCTAAATAGAAAGATCCTATAATCATAGCCCTGGAATAGACTCGCATTCCACAGCAACTATACCTACAAGTTCTATAATACTATTATGAGGAGTTTTGGAGGACCTGGACTCACTGTCTCCACTCTGCCTTACTCAATGCCCTGAACACATATTGGGGTTTTTCACAATATTCAAATCTGCAAAGGCAGATCCACAATTCCGCGGCAGGTTGACTGACCTGAAGGATCATTCCCTCAGCATCTCCAAGATGATGACCAAGGTGAGTGTCATGTTAGGGTTCCTAATTAATAATCTCTCACTGAAGTATATTTTATAGCTAAAACTCTGTATACCAATGTTCTACTTGACCCAAGAGCCAAGCACGTAGCTATCATCTCTTCCCCTCTCCATAACTCTCTTGTAGCCAACTGTCCCAGCACTACATTTTTGATGCTATTGCAACATTGTTTCTTGATAGTCAGAATAGGCAGAACACAGAGGTGCGCTCTATAACCCATGTAACTCTTTTCACATGATATTGCAGGATCTAATTATTTCTGATAGCAACACTTCATCCCATATAATATGACAAGTAGGTACCCAAAGAAGTCTAACTTTAAAAGGACTTTCACTCAATCATCTGGATATAATTTCCTTGACTATGTGGAAGCCTATATTCAGCATTTGATTTTCTAGATTCTCTAGCTGTGTGCTGGAATCTGATTTTGGGGGTGGAGAATAGTCACACAGCAAATTCAGTTTGTGTAATAACACAGAGCAATGAGGGGTATGTCAGGGTGCTGCACATAAGTAGAGGACTCCACTCAGATATGCAGAGGCTTCTGAAAGAGATGACTTTTCCACTGAAGATGTACGAATGAGCAGCAGTCAAGGGCATGGTAGCAGAGGGTGGCAGAGAGATGAAGGAAGAGGACTGAGAAGTGGTATTGTTAGGATGTTATGTTTCCAAGAAGAAAACAAAAACAGATTGCCAATTAAAACTGACAGCAAGAGAATGGGAGAGGTGGGAGAGAAGAACTGAGGCAGAGATAGCACAAGCCTAAAAGGGATGGACCTGGAAGCAACATAATGAAAGAGAAACTGAGGAAATTGCTGGAGGCAGCTGAAAGGTCTGATCTTTCAGTAACTGTGTGAAACACATTCTGAGCAGAGACTGGGGAGATGGCTCAGTCTCTAAGGTGCTTGCTGCACAGCCATGGCAACCCAATCTCCACCATCTACATAAAGAGCCATACACAGCAGCGTCTACCTGTAACCCCAATGCTGGGAGGTGGAGATGGGAGGATCTCTGCTGCTGGTTGGGCAGCCAGCCTAGCTAGCTAGATTTAGTGAGGAAATGCTGCCCCCACAATATAGTGAAGTGACTGAAGAAGACACCTCATGTTTGACCCCTGGCTTCTACATGCATGTGCACATACATATGTGCACGCACATGAACATACAGATACATGAACATGTGAACACAATTACATTCACCACACACACACACACACACACACACACACACACACACACACTAATACAAACATTCCTAGTGGGCTACATTTTCTCTGGAAATGCACCTATGGAAAGTAGATTGGAATGCAAATGGAGACAGATGAGTCTGGAGATAGAGCAGACAGTGTCAGAGCTACACACAGCAGGGGTAAGATCAGAGGCTCAGAGTAGAAGAAACACAGAACTTGGTGACAGGTTGAGTTTGGAAGGAGAAGAGGGATCCTAAGGAACGAAAGAGATGGAGAGAGGAGTTAAGAGTGGAAAGGTGGAGCCAGCAGAAGCAGCAACAGCAAGGCAGGCCCTAGGTTCCTTGAATCCCTCACAGACCTCAGAACATAGGCAAAGGAGGCAACTTGGAGACAGGGCATGCACCTGGGGGTTGTGGGTCTACACATAAGTCTGAGTGCATGGGCTCCCACCCCCAACAGTGAGCCCCTCAGGTTCTCTGAGGTAGTATGCTGAGTAACCCCAACAACAGAAGTGGCTCACACTGCATGGCATCATCAGCTGGCTAAGGTTCTAGCCCACATCTTCACCCTCATATATTCCCTGATATGAGCATAAAGTATATCCTCCCTAGCTGATGTATGGAGGCTTGGTCTTCGGCTGGGGAGAAGAGGTGATTGGATCATGAGATGATTCATCAATGAGGCCAGTTCAACAATGAGTTCCTATTAAATGTGCTACCTGCAGGTGGGGCATGGGCAGAAGTATGTTCCTGGTCTTCTCCAGTCTCCCATGTTCTTCTTCCTGGCTACCAAAGGGTAAAAGCTCTAGTCAGAAGCAAAGGAAGCCTGGAGTGGGTATGTCTGTTGACATGAGCTAGCCATGTCAAGGACCAAAGCCTCAGACTCTTAGAAAAGTAGCAAAGTCCTTCACCATCCTGGGGAAAGCTTAGAAAAGTAGCAAAGTCCTTCACCATCCTGGGGAAAGCTTAGAAAAGTAGCAGTCCTTCACCATCCTGGGGAAAGCTCGGGGGATAGGAAAGCTTGCTTTTTGTCTGAGTGTGACTACTGATAGTGTGTGTAGATGTCTGCTGGGAGTTATGACCTAAGGGGGCTCCCTTACAAAGACTGCTCCTGCTGAGATTAGGTAAACCCACCTCTCTGAGCCAGCTGCTTACCATAAACCCCACCTCCCTGTTCAAGTCTATTTAAACACATTGAGCTTCCAGAGTGCTCTCTGTGCTTTTCAGAAAGCCCTGATCACCGGACCCCAGCTTTTCAGTGTATGAGTGTTTTTATCTTTTCTTCATTTCTTCACAGCCCCAGTCAGGTTAATCCTTGGATCCCAGCAAGGAAGCAGCAAGCTCTCCCCTTCCATGTCCATCTGCCAGTATCCAATGTAGGCCACAGAACACTGGCCAGCTGATCATGTACTAAGATATCTGAAACCAGTTACTGAGTTCTCCCTTCAAGTTGTCCTTATGTTGTACTCTGTCACAGAAGTACTGAGTTTCTTCTTCATGGAGTATTGCCCATGCCACAGTGATAAAGCTCTCCAGTGACCTGTCTCTGGCAGTCATTGGACAAAACAGTATAAAGATTATCTGATAGAAATGAATGCAACTTTCGTTAAGAGGATCACTGCATGTACAATAAATTACTCTATAAACACTTAGGGTGGCTAGAAACCATTCAAAGTCAACTTCAGTAAGCTGTAGCTTCTCCAGTTCTGACTTGGCAAGGCAAACAAGAATGGTGGCACTTTGGGACTCTATTTTAAATGAGACAAATGAGCGCCACCAAGATGGTTCAACAGGTGCAAGATTCACCACCTGAGTCTGGACTCGTAAACCTATATAAACATGAAAAGGACTGCACACACACACACACACACACACACACACACACACACACACACACACACA
>BDUI01000003.1:3588880-3606882 GCA_002335545.1 Apodemus speciosus
TCTCTCTCTCTCTCTCTCTCTCTCTCTCTCTCTCACACACACACACACACACACACACACACATACAAACACACACACACACACCACTATCATCTGATGCAAAAATAATTTCAGGATTAAAATTTGAAAGAATCACTGACTAGAATGAAAATGGAAGAGAGTATTGGCAGAGAGGAAAGAGGGGAGAAAGGAAGGGGTGAGGGTTCCCCCCAAACTGCCTTGGTATGATAGCCTGTTTACTTGAATACCATTTCATAGAGTGCAATTTAGCTTCCCGGTTAATCTTTTGGGCCTGTGTTTGTGTAAACACATAAACATTTTGAGTAACATCTAATCACAAAGACTGTTTCAAGGCTCTGGACTCACAGCAGGTACTGATGTCATGTAGTGTTACCCTCCCAAATATCAGGCGATTACTGCAGAACTCAGCTCTAGGTCTCTCCCTGGTTAAATCCATACACTGGCAATATTCCACTGAGTTGTGGATTTTGCCTCTTATCTATTGAATATGACCAAAGGTGATGTGATGTCATCCCCATAAATATGACACCCCTATAGTGTCCTATCTTGCTGGGGGAATGCCCTCCCTGGTTTAAAATGTTTATAGCAATATTTTTTTATCTAGCAGTAGAAAAACCAATACATACCCCAAGGTGATTTGGGGAGGGGAAAGCTGGTGAGAGATTTCCTTCATGAAATTCATACTTCATACATGGGCAAGTGGGATGCTTGTGAACTATCATATAATGAGCCTTGACTGCCTGGATCCACCTGTGTCGTGATTGCTCTGTGTATTTTTGGCACCACAGTCTAGTAAGAGCAGCAACAAGGACCTGTGTCAGCTCATTTTCTTCAATAAGACACAGTGTGGAACTTGTGGCTTGCTAATATCCTCTGTTGTGCTAAATACTAAGCTCCAGCCCCCATGTAACAGTGCGGACTTCTGTGCCTTCCATGCATTCACAAAGAATCTGCAAAGTAATGTTTGCCCCCATCCTGCCAGTCCTAGATGCAGATAGGAAGACATTTTGAATTCCATTGTAAAATATGCAAGGTCAGAAGCTACAGGTCTGAAGACACGGTCTCACATGCAGCAGCCTCAGTTTTGTGTATGGGAAGAAATAAAAGCCACGTAGACACGGCTTCAGAAAGGGTTAGTGACATTATGGTGAAGGGATGGGGTAGGCAGCCCACATGGGAATGAAAGGGCTCCAGCCTCATTTCCAAGAAATCAACATGTGGATATAGAGGAGACCTTAAAAGGAGTAAGAGAGAAGAAGCTTCAGAGTGAGACAGCTAACACATATCTGGTAGCTCAATGTAGTCCCCCAAGGGAAGAACAGAAGGGAGGTACCAAGGTGTGTGTGTAGGGGGGCACATACAAGCATGATATGGTCCAAAAGCGATTTGCAACCTGTGATGCATGACCCATTTGGGGGTCGACATTTCTTTTTCAGGGGTTGCATAACTGATATCCTGCATAACCAATATTTACTTTATAATTCATAACAATAGCAAAAATACAGCCATGAAGTAGCAACAAAACTAATTTTGTGGTTGCAGGGTCACCACAACATGAGAAATTGTATTAAGGGGTCATAACATTTAGAAGGTTCAGGACCTCTTTTGTAGGTGACTCAAAAGACAGAAAAGCAGTTCGCAAACCTATCTGCACTAAAATATTCTTCTCACAAAAAGATATTTTACCATGCTTCTTTAGTAATAAGACTTCAACAGAAAATATAATTAAAATATAGAGGAATGCCACAGGTCATACGTTCAGGCTGGCTTTTTTATATAGATGTCTGATAATAATGACTTTACTCCAAGACAGGTTAAGCAGTGGGTAGAAACTCAAGAGGGTGTGTTGTGGAGGAGAGAGTTTAGGCAATATCCCAAATCTGTGTATTAGGGGCTTGACCCTAAACAAGTGACAGTGCTTGAAGGTGGTGAAACATTAAAGTGAAGGGCCCTAAAGTCAGATGGGGTATCAAAGAGACCTTAGGGCCTGGCTCTTTCTTGCCTGTGTCTCTCTTTTCTTCATAGCTGCCATGACATTAGCAACTTGCTCTTTCATATACTCTAAACAATACAGCACTGCTCTGCTACAAGCCCCAGCCAAAAGAATAGATAGTGGACTAGAACCTCTAAATCTATAAGACAAATAAACTTTCTCACTTTTTAAACTGATTACCCTAGGCATTTTGCTACAGCAACAGAAGCTGACAACATAGCTGGTAACTTAAAAACCATAAAAGGTATCTCTAGTGATAGGATTGTCTGTGTTGAGTCAGATTCATAGAAGAATCTGTTCAAACTCAAAGTAAACAAATATTGAAGTATTGTTTTCTATAATGCTACATTATAGCTGTATTCCTAAAAATATATTATCTAGTAAAATCTTGGGGAAAATATGTATACCTGATGTATAAGTTAGGGTCAAGTTCCATATCCAAGCAGGCATAAATATGTCTTCACTGTTTTGATAGCTATAGGAAGGCTTGAGAGATGGCTCAGTGGTTAAGAGCACTGACTGCTCTTCCGGAGGTCCTGAGTTCAAATCCCAGTAACCACATGGTGGCTCACAATTATCTGTAATGAGATCTGATGCCCTCTTCTGGTGTGTCTGAAAACAGCTACAGTGTACTTACATACAATAATAAATCTTAAAAAAAGAAAGGTACCGGAAAGAAGACTTTTCAGTGTGGGGAAATTTCTAGAACATTTGGTGTCTTAAATCTTTGCTATTGCCGGGTGGTGGTGGCGCACGCCTGTAATCCCAGCACTTGGGAGGCACAGGCAGGTGGATTTCTGAGTTCGAGGCCAGCCTGGTCTACAGAGTGAGTTCCAGGACAGCCAGGGCTACACAGAGAGACCCTGTCTCGAAAAATCAAAAAAAAAAAAAAATCTTCGCTATTAATCACAAGTTAGTAGATCTTTAATGACATTACATAACATTACTGCCCAGAGGTTTTCAGCAAGCTTTCCAGGGAATGGAATTATTGATGCCAAGGAAACCCTTCCTCTCTCTGTCTCTCTCTTTTCGTCTGTTTCTGTCTCTGTCTCTGTCTCTCTCTCTCTTTCTCATTCTTGCTCTCTCCCTCCTTTTGCAAGACAGAGTTTATCTCAGATTCACCTGCCTCTGCCTTCTGAGTGCTGGGATTAAAGGCATGCACAACTATTTCGTCTGGAATGCTTAAGGACTGTGCTCTCAGGGGGGGAGAGAATGGAGTCTCATGAAGAGTCCCACAATAGGAAATTCGAGTTCACAAGTGGGATAACAGTTCAGCATGCTGGGAGGATGAGGGGTCACATGCAAGCAATTACCTTCCAGAGATAATAGCCAATGCTGTAACAAGGGTCACAGAGAACTAGACGTTCTGACCCTGCATATATGTACTGCTTCCTGCTTCTGGCTCACTGTAGGGAAGCACACAATGGCTACTTAGTATCTCTGAGATTTAAGTTCTTAAACATCATCTCTAGTGTTTCAATATGGACATCTCAGAGTTATATCATAGGAGAGATCTGTTACTGATCCTAGTGTGATGCTCTACAGGAAGGCCTATAGCCAGGTCCATCACCATCTCTTTATTCTTGTGTTCTGGGATCTTACTGGAAGAGTACAGACATGGCATGCTCATTTCAAACAAGCTCACATAATTCCCAGTCTTCATTCTTACTCAGTTAGAAGCACCAGAGACCAGCATCTTTTTATTTTAAATTAGATATTTTCTTTATTTACAAATGTTATCTCCTTTTTTGGTTTCTCCTCTGAAAACACCCTATTCCATCCTCCCATACAGTCACCAAACCCAGACACTATTGTGGATGCCAACAAGTGCTTGCAGAAGGAGCCTGATATAGCTGTCTCCTGAGAGGCTCTGCCAGCACCTGACAAATACAGAGGTGGATGCTCTCAGCCAACCATTGGACTGAGCACAAGGTCCCCAATGGAGGAGACCAAAATCTTAAACATCATCTCAGGACCAATTTCAGCTCAGTCACACAGGATCTCCTCAGTAAACTTGCCTTCTCTGACCTTCACCTCCCTCTTCAGTAAGAAGAGGACAGCCAGCAGCATCCATCTGTGCACATTATAGGGAAAACAAGTAAAGATAATTCATAAAACACTTAGTAACTATTTTAATATCAGTGCTACAGAAACACAGAGATGATGGCAACGCAACAGTATTTTTTTTTTGCCATGTAATTAATGGTCGCTATCATGTGATTGTTCCTGCTAACAGCAGAGGTTCCATATAGAACAGTGATTAAATACTTCAGCCCTGAGGCCAATGTTTTGTTTGGCTCTGTACTTCTGGCATCATTTTAGCTACCAGATATGAGTTTCTAAACTCTTCCATTCTATTCATTCAACTTGGCAACTTTTAGACAGAAAAGTAGCTGGAACTTGTTGTTCTCAAAGGTTCCAAGCAGCTTCACAGTTCCTGTTGGAGCAAGCCTTTATCACCAAGTGTGAGCAAATGGTAAAGACCCCTGCTAATCCTTAATTATTTAATTAATAATTTAATTACTTATATTAGTGCCAAGTGGCTCTGATATACATTGGTGTCTATAATGTGTGAGGAGATTTCCTGTTAGAAAATGGATGGGACCTCATGTAAAAGTCTTGATTTGGGCATTGACTGGACCTCAAGGATTTTGCCCAAATACAGGGAGATAGTGCATGTGTATCGTAATTGTTTTCTTAGCCACATTTCCTATTTTATGGTTGAAGTGGTATTAAAGATGTTGTGAGAAATATATATTCATCTTTATGTTAGGAGTCAATATATTGGTGGTTAAGAAATTTACATCTTCCATACATTTTGGAAATTAACAGTTTTCTTCATGCAATGCAGATCCTCTCCACAGGACTCAGCTTCCTTGGGGAAACTGTTAATAATTTTTAGTCACTATAGAAGGCAAAATTTAGGCAAGCATAAAATGTGCATGTTTGTGCATTCTTGTTTCCCTTTGCCCACAGAACATCAATTGGATGAAATAATAGCTATTCAGCTGGTCATTCCCCTCTGACTGCAAGCCACCTGGAGCTCAGGCCTTACAAAAGCCAGTATCGACTATGTGTAGAAATATCTGCAATGAGATGCTTCATGGCTGACATCTCTCATTCATAATCATTGCAAAGTCGGTCTTCCTGGACCTAGTCAATGGCCAGTCAATATTCCCATTATAAACTGGAGTGGGGTAAATGACTAGGGCAGAAACACAAACCAAAAATGTACTCAAGGGAACCTGTAGACGTGGGCATCAGAGTTGGACAGAAATATGAAATGAGGAGCCAACCAAAGGCAGAGAGCACTGCTTTCTGACTTCCGTGTTCTGTGGGCTGCAAACAAAGCTGCTTTACAATGCCTCAGTTGTGGGCCATCTGCTTTGTCAACTTGACTGGATTTATAATTAGCCAAGAGACAAACTTCTGGGAACATCATCTCTCCACAGGATGAGACTGGTTGACTCCTGCCCCTTCAAAGTCCATGCCGAATATGCAGGAGAGAGTGAGCTGAGCACCCACTCACCTTTCTACCTCCTGACCGAGGTCATGATGTGACCCATTGCCTCACGGTCCTGCTCCCACAGCTGGAGCCCTAGGAGCTGCCTCACAACCATGCCTCCCCTGCCACAATGAAGTATGCCTTCAGCCTGTCACTGCACATGAACCCTTACTTCTTAGCTGATCTATCAGGTGTTGTGCCATAGAAATGAGGAAAACAACTAAGGCATACCTGGTGCTGGTGAACAGCCTCAGCAGAGCATAATCTATGCAGACCTTATCAGCGTTCCAAGGTGCAGCAGTTGGCTTAGCACCATGATATATTGCACATCTTCTCACAGGAGATCACAGTGCAAATGGGCCTGGGCAACATGGGCATCATGTATGTGTCTGCACGTGTATGTCAACATGTGTATATTCATGCATGGATGCATCTGTGCACGTATGTGTATTTGCATGTGTGTGTGTGTGTGTGTGTGTGTGTGTGTGTGTGTGTGTGTGTATAATTTGTTCCCATATACCCCATAAGTCAGCCAGCGCTTAATTCTGTGCACGTGCTTCTGTAGGGAATTTTCTTGTTAAATCAACATACATGGGTGGATATAAGCAATGCAAGTTAGCAAGCAGAAGCCTGAAGAAGAGAACTGAGGCTTTAGCACAGATGTGGTGACCCTCCTCAGCAGCAGAGAGGGGTCCAACCAGGACGAGCAGGAAGCAGCTCAGGATTCTCAGACATCAGTTTAGCTTAGGATCCATCATAGGCGTGGGATTTCTTTGCACTGTGTGCAAATGCCTTTCTACTTTTTCAGCATGATAGCAATGTGAGCCTCACCAAAATGTTCCCTTAGACATTGTAAGTCAGACAATGGTCAAGTTTTATGCACACTTTATTAGGGGCCATTTCCTTGTTAAATCAACATTTGGTAAAGATTTCTCCACAGTAAATAACTAAACAGGGACATTAGGGAACCCTGGCTTTGTGAATATCCTTTATGCTCAGAGTTTCACAGAAAATGCTTCTAGATGCCATTATTCATGCATGATGGATGTACTACCTGAGCTTAATTTAGGTAATTTTCCTGCTGCTTTAGTATACTAGCACAGAAATGAGTATTAATTTACTGTGCTAATCTTTAATTAGAAATGAGCCTGGTCTGAAATAGCTGATACTGAAAGCTCAGCGACTTTTTTGCAAAATAAAAGTTACTGATCAACATATGTACACACACATGCACACACATGTAGACACTCATGTACAGACACATCTATGCAGACACACACATGCACACATCTATGCAGACACACACATGCACACATCTATGCAGACACACACATGCACACATCCATGCACACACACACACATGCACACACATACATTGGCATGGGTATCCACTCACACATGTACACACACACAGGCATACATGCATATATATACACACACACATAAACACATGCAGACACACGCACATACATGAAGACACACCTGTACATGTATCCCACCCCTCACCTACCCTGTGTACTCCCACATTTACATCACATTTCTCATTCCCAGCGCCCACAACACACACAGACACACACAGACACACACAGACACACATACACACACAACTGTACTCCCTATGTCTTCCCTACACCTTCATCTCTTTGTCATTTTTATTTTGGAAATCTACCATATAGATGGATATCAATATTGAATATGTTACTAGCAAACATAAGTGATACCATAATGCAGCAGCTTATTTGATAAGCAAACAGACTTAGAGATGAAAAGATTGTTGAAGAGATCCTCAGAAAATACTCTGAGGGCTTTGCATGTAGAGCAAGCCTTGGAGAGGCTCAAGTGCATTGGATTTCTGCAACAGTAGAATTAGTGGATTGTTCTAAGCTTGCTCTAAGAATGGCTCAAATGATGTTTTCCATAAAACCTCCAGCTACTGAGGAGTCAGGGTTTTGAAACTTTTGTTTACCCATCTAAGAGGCATTCATTCACTCTTAAATATTGATTTGTCTCCTGTAGGACAACTCTCTCCTAGTACAAAGGATGCTGTAATGGCAGACCAAAGACCTGGAGGCACAGGCTCCTAGCTCCTCCTAGGGAAGCTAAGGCAGGAAAATTGCAATTTCCAGGCATGTTTGGGCTACACTACACAAGCACAGCTAGGACAACTTAATCACACCCCGTCCCCAAGTGAAAGGTTAAAAATAGGCTGGGGTTGTAACTTTGCACAGGAAGATTTGCTCAGTATGGAAATCTAGCTTCCCAAACAAATAAAAACTACTGTGGTGATGGGAATAAGAATGATCTCATAGGCTGGCAGATGATTTAAATGCTACGTGGCACTGGTTGAGGAGGATTAGGAGGTGTGGCCTTGCTGAAGGTATGGACTTTGAGGCTTTGAAAAGCCTAAGCTGGGTCCAGTGCCTCTTCTCTGCTGCCTGCTGATCTGGAACTCTGTTACCTTTCCATCACATGACTGCCTGCATGCCATCACGCTTCCCACCATGATGACAACGGACTAAACTCTGAAACTGTAAGCATGCCCCAATTAAATAATTTCTTTTACAGCAGTTACCTTTGTCATGCCATCTCTTTCCAGCAATAGAACACTGACTAACACATCACCTCACCCAAAAACCACATATCAACTCAGGGTCAGAGTTCCAAGTGTTGATTGATTTTTGAATTTCTGACTCCTGCTCTTAACCAATAGAAGATGTTGCTTGTGACCTTTGGGGATCTGACCCATTGTTCTCAAAGAATAGCAACCCACCTACCTGATGCCAGCCTTCTGCAGAACAAGCAGAACCAGTTTCCAGCCTTTGGGGGAGGGTCTGGCCCCACCTATACATATTTGGAGAGATTCATTAAAGTTTGAGCCTCGAGCAAGAAATCATGCATTGACTCCATATGTTTCTCTTGCCACCCTGTTTTCTACCCCATCTCGTCTTCCAGAGAACCCAAGCTGTTAGCAGGTAGCTGCCGACAGCTACAGTTGCTCTCTAGTACAACAGAGCATTCGACATATTTTGGCCAAGCATTCAGTGTTACTTGCCCTTTAGGAGATACTGCTGTTAGGAAGTCAAAATAAAATTTTATTAAAGCAAGCCACATACTCACTCTAGCTTTCCCTCCTTCTTTCCTACCCCTTCCTCGTCGTCCTCTGTCCGTGCCATGGATAGTTTCCAATTTTATATCCATTCTTCTTTCCTGACTTAATATAACAGGTCCAGCTTTGTTTTGGGACAGCACCACTTAAAGAAAAACATAGATTTGTAGCAAGGGGTGATCATGTGACAAAATTCTGAGCCATGAGTTGTAAGAACCCACTGGTTGAAAGAATAGGAGGGTTTGCCTTTTCCCATGAAGTGGAGAGGCTCTACTGGACCATCATAGAGTCTACTAGAGCCATTCCAGAAAGGTGGAAAAATTGTGGCACTGGAAGACTAGAGTCATTTGCTACTATATCAGAACAAGAGTCTAGATGCCTCACCCAAGACATGAGAAAAATTACACTACCATTTGGTTCAGCACTGGAATGGGGTGTTGTGCATATAACTGATGACAGTATCATTGGTACAAACTACAAAGTACAGCCAATAATCCAGTGTTGAGTATTCAACCTATCTATTACCAGTGCCATTTTCAAGCTGCCTGACTTTATGGTAAGTTTTATTAACATGCAATTGTACCAGTGAGTTTATGGAAAAGGCATCATGACCTTATTTAAAAGATGAGGAAACTGAGGCCACATGTGGTCCATCAGCTAAAACTGGTTGGTTCCAAAACCCAACTCCAACTAGCTCATCTATCATCCTTATAACACCACAGAAAGTGACTACTACTATCATTTGAAAGATGGCCTGATTGATGTTTACATATGTCAATGTTTGTGCTGACCTTGGGAGCCCAAATGAAGATAAATCTGCAGCTCTAGTTTCTTCAGAATCATTTCAGAAAAACATCTTTCCTTACATTATTCAAGTCCATCCAATTTCAAGTCCTTTGGACCTTCAAACAGCATGACATTCTGTCAAGTCTGCTTCCAAGTGCCTGATACTCAGAACAATTGCAAAGCTTCCTTGCTTGTCATCCCAGGGCCAAGAGCTGGATTTGCAGTCACTAAGCCCTAGAAGCTACTAAACTCCTCTTCCCTTGGACTTAGTCTGATCATACTACAGTGGCATTGTGGGCTAGCAAGCATCATAAAAGGAGGAAGGCTCCAGAAGGATGCACAGGTTCAGGGATATCACTGTGGTTGGCAGGTAGAAACAGAACACCATCTGGGTGATTCTTTAAACATGTCTCTTCTCTCTCCTTAAACATCCTTTTTTCTAGCAGTGCACTTGAGCCTCTAGAGATAGGCTGACCCTCTTCTCTTTCATGGATTAAGTCTCTGTCACTATTTGAGAGGAAAAGAAACTTCTTTCAAGTCTTTTGATATTTAATCAGCTGATCTGTTTTGTACTTTGTTCCAGACCATCAGTTTTCAGGATTGCAAGCTCTTTGGAGGCTGAAGTATCCTTTCAAAGGAGTCTCCTACAACAATCAGAGAACACATATGCTTGCAATGTAATTTATAACAGCAAAATTACAGTTATGAAGTAGCAACAAAGATAATTTTATGGTTGGGGTCACCACAACATGAGGAACTATATTAAAGGGTTGTAGTATTAGAAATGTTGAGAACCTTTGTTCCAGATTGAATATCTATTTTACACACACACACACACACACACACACACACACACACACACACACACACACACACACCACTTGTACATGCTGGTCTTAGCTATTACACACCTACTCATCAATTCTTACTAAACCTGTTGCTGAGGCATTCTTTCACTAGAACCTACTTCTTCAAGATTACAATGTACACTGAAAAACACTGGAGTCTGGGAATCCCCCCAAGACTCCAAGTCCAGATAGCGACTGCTGAAACATCCGATCTTGTGAACTGAACCGCTACAGGAATCCTGTCCTTTCCAACTGGAGACATTCATTCCTGGATTACCTGGTCTACAGGCACTATTTGCTGAGCCTGAGAATATAATCTTATATTTAGGAAGCTCAGAGATGCAGATCTCTTATAATCACTGTTGATTTCTCAGCTCTGGCGAAACAACATCAACTGCCCCAGTAGAGCAAAGGATTTACTAAATTTGTGCTGGTCTCCCGTGGATCACAACTGACTCTGCAGCAACACAGAAATTGCAGATTCTTAATTAATAATACCAAATGGCCCTGATAGGGTCTTTAGGAGTGTCTCAGACTTCCCTCTAAAATTTCCTAAGCCAGGCCCCCATGTTCTTCATTACTCTGAAAATTGTTATTGTCCAAGCTCACACAGAACACCTCCCACAACTCTAAGAACTCAATGGCTTTTCCAGCTCAAAGTTTGAAAGTTCTTCCATAATCCAAACATATTCACATCTGTCACAGCGATACTCTACTCCTGGTATCAATTTTTGTTTTAATTAGCATTTCTATTGCTATGATAAAATATCTTAACCAAGAAAAAAGTTAAGAGAAAGGGTTTATTTCATCTTGTAGCCCATCATCTCTAAAAGGTAGGAAAAGAGCTCAAGGAATGACCCTAGAGGCAAGAACTGCTGATGTAAAGGCCATGAAAGATTAGTGCTTATTAGCTTGGTCCTCATAGCTTGATCAGCCTTCTTTCCTATTCACCTCCAGAACCATCTGCCCATGGATGGCATCACCCACAGTGAGCTTGGCTTTCCCATCTCATCAGTCAAGAAAATATACCACAGGCTTTCCCAGAGGCCTATTGGTATGCTATTTCTCAGTTGAGCTTCCTTTTTAAAAAAAAGACCATAGCTTATGTCATCTTGACATAAAACGAGCCAACACACCTTTCAAAGTTGGGGAATGCCCAGGGCAGGACTATTCGGGGTAAAGAGAGAGTCTGGAAATGGGACGTACCAGGGACCCAGAGCCCCCCCAGAGGACTCCCACTGCTGGGACTCATTTCGTATCCTTAATGGGAGCCATTTGTTTGTTCCCATACAGTTTGTGGATTTTGTTCCTTTTCCCCTGTGGCTGGTGTTTCTCTGTCCTTGTGAATTTGTGACTCACTTGCGCCTTGTCCCTCACGATCTGTGACAGTTACTTTGAGTACATGACCCTCAGGATTTCATTTACTTTCACTCTGAGGCTGCTGCCTGCCTTCCTGTCTTTCAACCCCTAAACCCTCCCATCTCTTTACCCCTATCCCACCTCAGTTCTTTATCTGTCACTGTATCAGTGACCTTTTTGCTAAAAATGTCATGTTATTTTCAAAACCAAGTGGGTATCCTTTCCAGGACAGATCAGAAGGCATACTTGGCAGTGGCCCTGGGTGGTCAACAGTCCCATTGTACTTTCTGGGATTAGAAAATTACAAAGAAAAGAATAACATTTAATTACACTTCTATAACTCAAAATTTATCAGTCTTAATTTGATACCTCCTATTTCCATATATTCATTGCTAGAAAAAAATACGGAACTAAATTTGAGCATATTTCCCTTCAAAAGAAGTACAAGAAAATTCCAGATTCAGGTACAGTATCCTTGTCTACCACCACCAGTCCTGTCTTCAACTATCTCCTCCTTCAAATATCTTTCTCTCCTTTTCTCTGAAACACGACATCTAATCATTTTTATATGTAGTCCCATTGTCCTTTAAAAATGCTTCAACATCTATCTATGTCCATGGGAAACATACAGTATTGATTTTTGTGTTTTTCAAGTTCAGGCTTGACCCAGGCAGGACATTAGTCTTCCAAGAAGTATTTCAGGTAAGCCACATGCATATCATTTAAATAAACACTTTAAAACACCTTTTAGTCAACCAGAAAGAAAGTGACTCTTTCAATCAGAAAAAGAGAAATTCACAAAAATCAAAAAGAAAAAGTATGTTTAATGGCAAAACATCAGTAGAGGCTTGAAAGCAGCAATAGCAGCTGTCACTACATCTGTTCAACGGATTCAGGCCAGTGGGAGGAGGCTTGAAAAATTGTGAAAAGGCATCCGGGTTAGTTGTAAAAGAAAAAAAATACATCTGCTATAATTCACACACATCATGATTATGCATTTCTGGCAATCCAAGAGAGGGCTGGAGTGATAGCTCAGTGGGTAAGGGCACATGCTGCCAAGGCTGATGACCTGAGGTCAATTCCTGGCACTACTTGGTGGAAGAAGGTAAGGGCCTCCTACAAGTTATTCTTAGATCGGTAACACACACACCTGTGTTTCCTTCGACATATGCACACAAATACATTTGTGTAATTTTTTAAATGCACTTTGAAAAGCAAAGAGAATCAATACACAAAACTGGGATTGAAACAACTGGTATGAGGATATAAACAAGGAAAGTAAAACTGTAACATTTGAAAGATGCACAAGGTGATATGAACCAGGACAAGGACTTTTTTTTTTCTTAAATACAAAACAAACTCTAACTCTATCACTGACAGTAAGGACCAAGCATACACGAAAGATTATAATTACCATATCTTAAGATACTACAAATAAAATGTAATGTTAGCTCCAGGGCAGCAAGCAACATATATATATATATATATATATATATATATATATATATGAATGACAGTGATTAATGAGGAGATGAAGGCTCTCTAGATTGTTACAAATGTACACTCAATAGGGAACCAAATGGCAAAAACACCATATCTGCCATTTTGCCCATTTCATAACCCAATACCTATATAAGATTGTTGTACTACTAGTTAAAGTCTTCAAGATTCCCCAGTTAGATTCTGATGTATATACACATTGTCTCACAATAATTTGAACAAACAAAAATTATAAGTATGAGGACATCATGTCCCGAGAAAGACAAAGGGCAACATAATCCTCCACACATAGCAGGTTCATGTCATGGTGCGACTTTGGAAGTAGGTAGTGGTTCTTTGTTAAGTCATACATGGGTATTTTCTATCTGGATGCTATAATCTTTTATCTAAGTATGTATGCTCAGAGGGATTGCCTCTAGTCTTCATAAGAAATAAATAACTCATGTTACAGTTTTATAAGACCAACAGTCTACAAAATGATATAAATATTTACTAATAGAAGATCCCATTAAAACATACACATATGAAACCCCAGGCAATGTCCCAACTAGAATATAGAATATAGATTATTGAGTGTTTAAAAGGCACCTAATGTAGCTTCCTGTGTCAAAATAAATATTCCCCAAAGGGAGACTGTGAGGAAAAATGGGTTTGGGTATGTAGAGTAAAATTTTATTTATTTAGACATTAACAATTAATTTAGATATTAAAAGACAACTTTAATATATTCATTAATGTTAGATGTAGCATGTAACAAAATTATAAAAAAGTATATAAAAACAAACATCAAATTCAAAGCAACATTTTTCTCTGGAAGAAGAGGAAGAGGGTTGAAGAATCTAACCTACTGTGTTAGTTAGGGTTACTATTATTGTGATGAAACTCCATGACCAGCGCTTCTTGGGAAGGAAAGGGTTTATTTGGCTTAAGTGTCCATATTACTATTCATCAAGAACTCAAGCAGGGCAGGAACCAGGAGCTAATGCAGAGGCCACAGAGGAGTGCTACTGATTGGCTTTCACTCTGTGGATTGTTCAGCCTATTTTGTTATGGAACCCAGGACCACCAATCCAGGGATGGCGCCACCCTCAATAGGCTGGATCCTTCCCCATTAATCCCCATTAAGAAAATGTTCTAGGTGATAGGGGCTTTGTCGAGGGGAAACTGGGAAGGRGAATAATATTTTAAATGTAAATAAATAAAATAACCAATGAAAAAGAGAAAAAAATGTTCTATAGGCTTGTATACAGCACATTTTTATGGAAGCATTTTCTTAAATAAGGTCCCAGCCAACCAGGTAACTTTAACTTGGGTCAAATTGGCATAAACTCTCCAGCACAACTGACCACTTGTCAACACACTGACATACAAACACATCACCTTTCAGCCAGGACTTTCCCTTTCTCATTCATCTTCATTATATTGTATTAAAAACAAAAGCAACTTTAACTATCCCATAATCTTTACAAATTCAACACATTAAAAGTTCAGTCTCTTTAAAATATCCAGTTCCTTAAAAAAAATCTCTTCTAAAAGTTTGATATCTCCTAACTGAATGGTCACATAAAAATAAAAATAAAAAAATATATTTTTTTAATATCAAAAGGGAAGAACCAGGGCACAGTCACAACCACATCAAATCAAATCAAACTATCAGCAGTATAAATAGCACAGTGTTTGTGTCTGGGATCCACTCCCAATCTTCTGGGCTCACCAAAAGAAGCCCTCTCCATCCTACCCCTCTTGCCTGCCAGGCCCTAGCTGGTTCTAGTCCACTGCTGCTGCCTTGCTTGGTGGTCATCCATGGTATCTATGGCTCTAAAACACTGGGATCTTCTGCTGCAGCAGGGCTGCGCTTTCTTTTCATTGCAGTTTTCATTATTTAAAAATTTAAATATATTTTGACTATATTTTTCCCTTCTCCAAGTCCTTCCAGATCCTCTCTCTTCCCTATGCACCAAGCATATAAAAATAAAAACAAATAAACAAATAAAAATCCAATACAACAGCAAAACTCCCCCAAACTAAGAAAACAAAATAAAACCATACCATCCAAAGTAAAGCAAAGAAAACAAAAAAGAAAAACAAAACCACCAAACTGTAACCAAATAGAAATACTTACAAAACAAAACAAAATGTAGAGGCTATTATATTTTGGTCAAATACCTACTCTTGAACATGAGGCCTGTCCTAGAGTAGTTGATATACCCAGTGTCGCTCTACTGAAGAAAACTGACTTTTCCCTCTTCCAGCAAGTCTAAGTGACAGTTCAGGTATTAATGTGTGTTCTGATAGCTATGTTTTCATTCATTCATTCATTCATTCATTCATTCACTCATGTATTCATTTTTTTAAAAAAAATATAACAAATTGTCGCATCAAAGTTAGACAAGACCCAATAGAAGGAAAAGAACATAAGGGGAGGGCACAAGAATCAAAGAAGCACACATTTCCACACTCTGGAGTGCCATTAAAATACTAAATCGGAAGCAAGTGCCTTGTGGAAGGGTGAAGCAACATTTGGGTAGATGATGTAGCTGGAACTCAAGGTAGAACAAGTGCAGTCTTCCTGAGGACCTCCCTCACTGATTACCATAGCGACTGTACAAGTTTCCCTCCCACCATCAACGGAGGAGTGTTTCCCTTGCTCTACATCCTTACTAGCATGAGCATTCACCTGTGTTTTTGATCTTAGCCATTCTGACAGATGTCTACATGTAGAAGGATCCATTAATTACTACAGCTCCGCAGTACAATTAGAAATTGAGGATGGTAACACCTCAAGCAGTTATTTTATTATTTGGGATTGTTTTAGCTATCCTGGGGTTTTTGTTTTTCAACATGTAGTTGAGAATTGTTCTTTACAAAACTGTGAAGAATTGTGTTGGAATTTTGTGAGGATCATATCAAATCTTTGCATCTCCTCTGATTGGATGGCCATTTTACTGTATTAATCCTAGCGATCCATAAGCATGGGCAGTCTTCCCATCTTTAATTGTCTTCTTCAATTTTTTTCCTTCAATGTCTTGGAGCTATCCCAAGATATTTTATATTATTTGAGGCTATTGTGAAACATGTTGTTTCCATGATTTCTTTCTTAGACTATTTGCCATTTATATATAGAAAGACAGCTTTTTTTAAAAAGTTAATCTTATATCCATCTATCCTGAAAGTTTATAAGCTGTARGAGTTTACCATTGAAACATTCAGGGTCACTCATCTATACTATCGGATCATCTGCAAATAAAGATATTTGAGTTTTTTAAAATTGTATCCCCTTGATTGCCTTCAGTATTTCATTCCTCTGGCTAAAACTTCAAGGATTATATTGAATAGGTATGAAGAGAGTAGATAATCTTGTCTTGTTCTTGATTTTAGTGGAATTGTTTTGAGTTTCTGTGCATTTAATTTGATGCTGCCTATGGGTTGGCTGTAAAATGCTTTATTTTGTATTAGGTGTATCCCTTGTATCTCTAATCTCTCTAGGACTTCTATTATGAAAAGGAGTTGGATTTTGTCATTGGCTTTCATCTGCATCTAATGAGATGATTGTGTGGCTTATTTTTTTTTCAATTTTTATGGTGGTTTACATTGATCCATATACCTATGCTGAACAATCATTTCTGGTATGAAACCTAC
The DNA here is from genome assembly GCA_002335545.1 of Apodemus speciosus. Taxonomy (NCBI): domain Eukaryota; kingdom Metazoa; phylum Chordata; class Mammalia; order Rodentia; family Muridae; genus Apodemus; species Apodemus speciosus. Next base: position 3,605,638 of record BDUI01000003.1, read on the forward strand.
TTGATCATCATGGATGATCATTTTGTCATGTTCTTAAATTTGTTTGTAACCATTTTATGAGTATATTTGCATCTATGTTCATAATGTTATTTTGTTTGCAATTTTATTTAGTTATTGAGTCTTGTGCGGCCTTGTAACAATTAGTTTTATACTGTTCCCTCTGTTTCTATTTTGTGGAAGAGTTTGAGGAGTACTGCCATTAACTCTTCTTTGATAGTGGTAGAAACCTGTGCTAAAATAATATAGCTCTTCAATTTTTTTGATTGAAAGGTTATTAATGACTGCTTCAATTTCACTAGGTCTGTTTAAATTGCCTATCTGATCATGACTTAACTTTAGTAACTTGTATGTATCAGGAACATGATCCAATTCCTTTAGATGTTTCAATTTTGCAGAGTACAGCTATTTCAAGTATGTCCTTATAATTCTCTGGATTTCATTGGTATCTATTGTTATGTTCCCTATTCCATATCTGATTTTATTGATTTGAGCACGTTCTTTCTGACTTTTAATTATGTTGGATAATGGTTTGTCAATCTTGTTGATTTTTCTCAAAGAACAGTTTGATCCTTTGTAGTTTCTTTTTGTTGTTTCTATTTTATTGATTTCATTCCTTAGTCTGATTATTTCTTGCCATCTACTCCTTTGAAGTGTGATTTCTTCTTTTTTGTTCTAGAGCTTTCAGGTATACTATTAATTCTCTAGTATGCAATCTCTCCAGTTTTATGAAGGCAATGATATTTCTTCATAGACCTACCTACATTGTGTTCTGTATGTTTGGGTTCCATTTTTCTTTTCTATGCTTCATTTATTATATTAACATTTTCTAATTCAAGTTTTATTTTATTAATGGTGTTAATTTTGCAAATTTCTATTTTTGAAGTCATCAAAATAATTTATAATAGTTAAATGGCTCATAAATATGCATGATATCTTCTGAAGCTAAAGGTAATATGCATTCAACTGTTTTTAAAAATCTATTTGGAATATTAAACATGATAGAAGTAGAAGAAACTATCTTTTCAAGTCCTCTAGGAAAGGATATTGTGACAAGTCCCTGATTAGATGGAAACTGTTTCATCTCTAAGGGAGAACACTCAGCATAATTATGGCTTCATAGAATGAATTGGGTAGTATTCCTTCTGTTTCTATTTTGTGGAATAGTTTGAAGAGTATTGGCATTAGGTCTTTTTTGAAGGTCTGAAAGAATTCTGCACTAAACCTATCTGGTCCTGGGCTGCTGCT
>BDUI01000004.1:8639-27024 GCA_002335545.1 Apodemus speciosus
TTTTCCCATCTCCCAATCCTTTAGTTTGTTTATTTTATGTACACACACACACACACACACACACACACACACACACAGTAACTGTCTTCGGACACACCAGAAGAGGGCATCAGATCCCATTACCGGTGGTTGTTAGCTAACACGTGGTTGCTGGGAATTGAACTCAGGACCTCTAGAAAGAGCAGCCAGTGCTCTTAACCACTGAGTCATTTCTCCAGCCCCAAGTTCTGAGTATTAAGTGATCTTGTGACACTAACGTTTTCCTCCTGGACAGCTGACTCTGAAAAGTGAATTAACATTAGGAAAGAGTGTAGCTAGAGATGCCTTCACTTGTGGAGGAGATGAAGGCACCAGGGCCTTGTGGAGAAGCTGAGGGTGACCATGTGGAGAAGGGAGGGCACCAGGCCAGGCCCAGGGGCTCCAGTGAAAGAACAATTGGTAAATAAATCTTCCCCACTGGGATGAGAATTCTTGTGATCTCCATTTTCAAGTTGATGCTTTTTATCCACAGCGGGGCAGTCTTGATCTCTAATCTAGAGTGACCTTTAAAAAATACATTTTAATCAAGAAAAAGTAAAGCCATGTATGAGCCTTGCTAACATAACTTACCCAGGGACAGAGAATGTGCTTTCTGCACACACACTGCCTCCCACAGACTCAAGCACACTCAGCTCCTTCCTGTCCATTAACCCCCATCCAAAGAACTACTTCAGAAGAACACAGACGCACAGGCGGAATCCTCACCGGCTCACGCTGTTCTTCTTGTGTAGACACCTGAGGTAAGTGCTCAGACCTGCTGAATGTGAAGAGACGCCTAAGAGACATCTATCCCGCTTGCTGTGAATCCTCCCTCAGGAGCAGAAACAACAGCTGCCTCTCCCTCATCCATCCGGCTATCAGCACTAACACACCTTGACACCTCACTGTTTCCACCGGCGTAAACTGCTTAGAGATGACAAAGCCTGTATAATGCCTGGTCCCTTGCACAGTCTCAGTGTGACACAAAGAGCAGGATACACTGGCTCGAGTCCTCCGCATCTCTGCAGATTAGAAACAAGCTGAGCTAAAATGCCTGTGTTGCCCGTTCGTGTCTCCTTTTGTGGGAGCAGGTGGCTATGACTGATTCGCAGAGTGGGTATCATCTTCCAAAAGCTTCAGATAATTCTGATTAGAAAAGAAAGCTTTTGGAGGTATTACTTCAGAAATGTAAACCAAGAAGCACAATACCAAAGAAGCAATGCGGTGTTGATGGGCAACGAATCTGCTGCGGAGGAGCGCAGAGGGACCCGAGAATCACGTCTGTGGCTCACAGGTTACACACCACCACAGGAAGAAATGTGAACTGCTTACCAGCACAGTAGCCCTGAAAGCTGTAGGGATGCAGAGCATCATAACAGTAAGAGGTTTGGATTAAAGTGATACCGTTTGCTGCTAATTCCTGCATCTTCTCTGCAGTCCTGCAGGAAACAGGCATACCTTATTAATACACCGATCGTCACAGTCCGCTCTGTAATCACAGGAATGTGCTATGGAAATAAACCTTCACCCTAAATCAGTCAGCCCATTCTTTCATTCATAAACATGCTCCCACAACCAACAAATAAGCAGCTAAGGAAATCAATACACAAAACAGAATGGCCAAATGAACAATCGATTCTCAATGAAAGAGAAAAAAAATTAAGAATGAGATGTTTAAAATGTTTTAAATGCATTCTCAGATTTAACAAAACTTATTTTATCTATATACCTCTTTCTATCTATACATAAAACAGGAAAGCACTACCATGAAGAAAGAGAGGATAGAGAACAAGTAGTTCTTCTGAGAGACTGAAGAGATGGCCCAGTTGCTGTGTTTCCAGAGGACCTGGGTTCGGTTCCCATGGTGGCTCACAACAATCTGTAACTCTGGTCTCAGGGGGTCTGATGCCTCTTCTGGCCCCTGCAGATACTGCAAGCACATGATTACATATACACAAACAAATACATAAAATAAACATTTTTTATAAAGAAGTAGTTCTTGGAAGGATTGGTTGTAAACATAAGAGACTAAAGAAGAGAATAAATACACCTGAAAGTTAATCTGAAAAGATAAGGTGACAGGATTTTAAATAACAAAGATAGAAAATATGAAAACTAAGATCCATAGAAAATAAGTTCCAGGTGTCTACATCATTTGCTCATTTATGTTTTTGTCTCTGAAATGCTACCACAGCACAGAGCAACAGAATCGATAATAGAGAGATTAAGAATTCCAAAGAAATAGTTGGTGAAAACCTATGAACAGCACATATTCCCAAGACATCAATAGGCAACTGTCCACAAGGAGAGCTATCACCCATGTTCCAAAATTCCATTCAGAAATATCCTCCAAGGAGAAAGGGGGCAGAGGAAAGGCAGATGTTATAGATCTGTTTGGGCGTGTCTGTGTGTACGTGTTTGGATTTATTTTTGTTTTTGAGATAGAGTCTGAAAGCATAGGCCAGGCTGGCTGGAACTCACTATGTAAGACAGGTTAGCCTTGATTTCACAATGCGTCCTGCTTCAGCCTCATGAGTGCTGGAATTACAGATGTGATGAATCAGATCTCGCCGTTGGAGCTGTTGATTCTGTTACAATATTTACAGGGGGAAATGTTTGGGGTGGAGCTGATAAACCCAAGAAAAGCTCTGGAAATTGAGAAGTGCAATTCAGGAGAAAATGAAAAAGAGATTGTATAAATGAGAGAAAAATCGTAGCTAAGTCCTATCCACAAAGTATTTACTGAAAGATTCCACATAAGAGGCTTAAGTTTTCCATCAGCCTCACCACTGACCAGACAACACTGCACCAAAAGGATTTTTATATATTTTGCTAACACACAATGAGATACTACTACTCCATGCCCACCAGAATAGCTACAAGCCAACAGATGGATAATAAAAAGTATTGGCAAGGATGTGGCAAAAACGGAACTCTTCTGTGTTCCTGGTGGGGATGTAAAATGGTGCATCTGCTTTGTAAAAGAGTCAGCAGTTTTCAAAAAGCTAAACACTAGAGCTACCATATGACCCCAAGATGCCAGTCCCGGGCACATACATCAACACAAAAGATGGAGCGTAATAAGAGATAGTCCCTTATATCCCAGATAGCTTACTCTGGAGCCAAACGCAAGTGACTGTGACACAGGCTTAGGTTACCTAGAATTCCATGTTCCTACACATGGAAACAGCTTCATGCAGTTTTTATAATAATGTAACAAAGAAAGTCATGAATCAAGACCCTTGGCAAAAGCATAGGCAGAAGCATTAAGTATGCAGTTAGAGCACAGCAGGAGGGCCTTGACTATTGCCTCAGCTGCCATCTTGAGCATTCTTAGCCTTTTGGTTGATAGAACTGAGGTTTTGTTAAGTCAATACATCCAAACGGTTTTTAAGTCTGGCTTTGTCTTTTAGTGACAGGGTGTTAGGTCCAACACAGTAGGGTGGGCATGCAAGGAATAGCTATCAAGTGCATGCACGATGCCTGAGATAAATTTAATTAGACTCTGGCTGCAACAGCCAAACCTCTCGACATCATTGAGGTTCCAATCAGCCAATCGGCTTTTGCAGACACAGCTGCCTGGAATTCTTGTTCGCAACACTCAAGACAAAGGAAATCATTTCCACACAGAATCCTGTATACGAATGCTCAGAGCCACATAACAAACAGTAGTCAAAAAGGGGGGGGGGGAGATATGTTTTAAACTAATGAACTAATAGTAGATAAAATATTGATAGAAGGGCCAGAGAGCTGACTTAGCAGGTGTCTGACCTGAGTCTGTCCTTGTGATACACTGCAATGTGTTTGTTCTCTGGCTTCCATTCATGTGCCACGACACACATGCTCACCAGCACACACATGCACATGTGTGAGTGGGCACACACACACCTACACACGTGCACAAAAACAAGCACACACACRAATGTGATTAAAATAGTATGGCATATAATAGAATATTATTCGGTCAGTTATCAACAGTAAAAAGAAGCACTAAAATGTGACACACATGGGTGAACCTTTAAAACACTGTTTAGAAAAGAAAACTGAACAACCACACGGTAGCAGGAATGGAAGCTGAGAGCGCCCGTCCTCAACCAGAAGCTGAGAGTAGAGAGAGCGAACTGGAGCAAAAGCTACAGATCCTCAAAGCCCACCCCCAGAGACTTCCTTCAGCAAAGCCACACCTCCTAAACTTCTCCAGATGATGCTACCGGCTGGGGACTGGGGTTTCAGATGCCTGAGCCAGTGGAGAACATTTTCAACCAAACCACCATAGCTTCCTTATTCTTTTTTACCTTTGGATGACAGTAAATTGGCAAATTTAATATTAAATTAAAATTTAAAAATGAAATCAATAGTCATACTTGAAGATGCATAGCCTCTGGTATAAAAGCTTCAATGGTAATAATATAGACCCAGCTATATTTTGCTATATATAACTAAGGCTAGAACAGTCTGATTATCTAAATATGATCTAAAAATGACCTTTGACCTTTCAACAGGAAGCAGTATAAAAATATAGATAAAAAGGTGACTGTGGATTTGCCTTAGAGTAACTAGGTTGTACAAATCAAAAGAAACAACTCCAATGACAGACAGTGGTATCCGATCTCTTTTATATTTTCCCAGAAATGGCAGAATTGAGAAGCAAGCACTCTCATAATTATCAGCCCTCAGTCCTTATGATGCTAATCTGTCTAGAGCAAATAAACTTCAATGAAGAACCTCTGTACCTCCTGAGTAATCAGGATCCAAGTATTATAAGAATGATTATTTAATATCTAAGACGACAGTGCTCTGTTATTACCAAATAAAAAGTACAATAACTGACAAGTAACATTTAAGCTCTTATGCTATAAAATGAAAAGAGGATTGTCTCTTGCTATTTTCTTCTGTGAATATTGCCAAGATGTGACAGTCAAACGCTACATACTCATGTCATGATTCAAACAAAGGTATAAATATAAGTGATCCCCACATAACTGATGGCAAAGACCTTCCTTCCCTTCCCATGCCCCTCAACACAGCATCTTCCCTACCCATCCCCTTCCCTTCCCTCCAACTCATCACCCCTCCTCCCTGCTGTCATCCACCCATCACCTCCTCTCATGCAACTTTCTGTCCCCGTATTCTTTCCTTTTTATATGGAGAGTGAGTGCAGGTCCTGTGGATGATGAGCAGGCACTGTACCACTAAGCTAGCACCTTCCACTCACTAACAGGAAGTTCTTAATTTAGCATTCACGTTGCATTCTTGCCCAATAGCAAAAATTAAGTCATAACTGGACAAATGCTAAGCTAGAGAAAAGACTGCTTATAGCACGACGGTAACTATTAATAATACTGTTTTGAAAACAGAATCAAAGCAGGAGACACTGGGTCTGCACTGTAAGGGTGCAAAGCAATCTCCCATGGCAAAGCATTTCAACTGCTGTGGAAAGCTAGCCACTCAAAGCACTCACTCTATTTATTTTTACCGAAGTCTTGAGGAAAACTTCATTCTTTGATACAAGCTAAAATACTAGCATGGTTTGAGAATTGCTACTGCAGAGGAGACCAACCATAAATGAGCATCGTAGTTACTTTTCTATTGCTGTGATGAAACACCATGACCAAGACAACTTACAAAAGACAGCATTAAATGGGTCCACTGTTTCAGAGTGCAAGAGTCCCCAATGGCACTCCGATGGGGAGCTAGAGTGAGCATCGATGGGGAGCTAGAGTGAGCATCGCCGAGAGCTCGTGGCTCCTCTGCTGTTAAACAGCAGGCAGAGAGAGCTCACTGGAAACACAGAGCATTTGAAACCTCAAAGCCCACCCCTGGCCACACCTCCTCAAACAGGTACCAACTGGAAACAAGTCAACAAAACCCCAAATGTATGGGGGATTTCACATTCAAACCACCACACAGAGAGCTGTGACGTGAGGATGTTATCCGGCTTCTAGAGAAGGAACTCAGAAGGAAGACCCTCTCATCACACCCCTCCAAAGACTGAACAACTGCATCCTGAAGACCTGTGTGGAATTCAGTTTCCAAGCTTAACACACATTTGTGGATGGCACCAGCAGGTGCTAACCAGAAGGCTGGATGATTTCTGTGGTTTCATAAAATGGCTATTAACTCCTGAAGTTAATCAGCAGGGAGCAAAAGCTGACTTGACCTTTAAGGGTCTACAGTACACAAGGTATGGATTACAGGACAGGCAGAATCTTCACTTCTCCCCAGACAAAGGCATAACACTCAGAGTTTGATGTTGTTTCTGGTACTGTTCATAGATACCCTGGGAATGTATCAGTTGGGAGAACTACACCCTAAGCTTTTACAATTGCTCAGAACCTTGACATAGTACAGCAAGAAAGACATGAGAATTGACCTAGGCAAAGTCCAATGTGCAACAAAGCCAAGAGCCAGTAACACTAAGACTACATTGTTTCTATCTATACCTGAGAGGAGGGATGACACAATTGTCTAAGGGAATAAAGGCAAATAAAAATATCTAAAAGAAATAAAGATGGTTAAAATGGGATTTAAATATAATTTTTACAGTTACAATCCATTCGGTAAACATGCTTCCAGTATTAAAGTCAAGTGCTGACCAAGCATCACTGCACAGGGCAGTCTCTAAGACAGCCAGAGCAAGATGGACCAGCAAACAGGAGCAGTCTCTAAACGCTCCACCATGATTACTGCTGGCTCTCCTGGAGCATATTAATATTTATTTGTTCATATATTGATTAGATATTGCAACAAGATCTGATTTCTATCTCATTTGTTTCTGGGGGGAAAGTGAGAAGTGAGGAGATGTTGATGTTTGGTAAAATCAACACTCTCCCATGGGAAACGGGTCCTCTCTCAGCAGTGGGCAGAGGTAAATCCACCAAAGAGACCGACTCTTCCCGCCTTCCCAACTTTCAGTGGCAAGTGTGCCCAGGTCTTTGGAATGTTCCTAGAATATTCAAACCTGTTTTCTGTAAAAGCTTGTAACATTCCAGGTGTAGTTTAGCTGTGAAGCTGTCAAATTCAAAAGTAATTGGATGTATTTACAATGGTCCAGTACGGCCTTCCATGTCTTTCCCTCGGATCTGGCCAGTCTCAATTCCCAAAGAAGATACATTTAACTAGGGAAGAACAGGAAAGAGGAGGCCTGGTAAGACACGTGACTTGAAGAGACCAGATCCCCATCCTCACAAGAGGTAAAAATAACAAGTTTTTCTGGTAGTGTTTACTTTATGTTTTTAGGAAAGCTAAATCCTCCTCCAGATTAAAATAACTAAAACCTTTTGCTGCAAAGAATGAATTTCACTAATAGCATATAAAACATAAATGTGAAAAGGAAACCCCAACGCCAGGCACCTACCCAGAGGGGTGCTGCCAACTGTCTTTGTTTGAGCTCCATGCCTCTTAGGGTAAGTCTGAATTACACTTGTGCATGTGTGGTCACCAGAAAACTGGAAAGTCCCTTCGGAGTGAGGTTAGCAATGTCTTCCTTGGACAAGGACTTACTAAATTCTTTCCACTCATGACCCCTTTCACCTGAGAAATCTTCATGCAACTCCATACACACAGGTATATAAAATTAGTACACATATGAAACATTTACTGACAATAAGTCACAAAGTAATTTACTTTAAAAGCATTCTGTGGTATACATGTAAGCTTATTACTTACTAAAGACAAAGGCAAGCTTAAATGTTAATGATAGGTGTGCTTGCTTAACTTTATATAAATAATTGAATCCGGGCTGAATGGGATGCTGAGGAGAACGTCTTCAACAGTTCTCAGAGCTGATTACTATTTTGCTTTATCATCATCGATGCGGCCAGTGCTCCTTCACATAAAAACGTGGCACAAGTGGTACAAGTACAGTTGGCACCATTTCTGAAACTACTGGAAATTCTGTCCTAATCCCAAGACAAAGTTCATTTAACAATGTTTTAAATCAAACCCAAACACCAACTTTTAAAATCAAAGTTTTGGGGGCTAGAGAGATGGCTCAGCAGTTAAGAGCACTGTGTGCTTTTCCAGAGGACCCAGGTTGGAGTCCCAGAACCCACACAGCTGCTGCCACCATAAGCTCCAGTCCCAGGGGAGCTGAAAGCCTTCTTCTGGACTCTGCAGACACCAAGCATACAGCGATGCACGGGTATGCATGCTGGCAACACACACACTAAATAAAGTAAATAAAAATCATAAATAAATAAAACTTTGTAACCCAATACAATCCAAAGACATACTAATTTGACACATATGCTGAAGAATGCTAGCATGAAAATATTGTCTTTGTTTTCCATAATTATTATGTTTCTAAAGAGCAGAATACTTTGTATGCACAGCAAAAACACTGTAGATCACAACATACAGCAGTCTTGAAAATTCAGCGTTTCAGGCAACATTCACTGGTGCCACAGAACACGATGGCATGCTCGAGACACACGGGCATTCAGGACCAAGCCTGGCGCAAAGTCACGTGACTCGGCACAAGCAAGCACCCCCAACAGAACAGTCCACATTTGATTTTTGGACTCATTTTTGGTCACTGCATCATAGAAACTACACGTTTTTCAAGACTCCTACGCTTACTCAGTTATTGGATCCCTTATGAAGTCATGTCTCATGATTTAAGAAATGGGACTCAAGAGCATCTTCCTGAAGAATGAAGTGGGGATCGGAGGAAGGGACAAGGGACCTTTAAATAAAGCAGAGAGGGGAGAACACTGTGGAAGGTCAGGATGGGTGCACAGAGGAAGCAGAGGACTGGCTGCCTCAGTCGCCAAGTTTTACTGAGATGAACATAAAAGCTTTATTCTGCCCAAGGAGTCAAAACCTTGCCCAACCTCCTTTGCCTGGGCCAAGAAAGAAAGAAGTAGCTGAATCCCAGTATCGCTGGTTTTAACTCTGTGGTCAGTTAAAAGGCTGTTCTTTATGGACTAAAATTCGGGCTAGAGATATCAGGTAGCTAACAAATTTATCACCTTTAGTTGGCTTTTGAGCTGTGTAGACTGTTTACCCCTTATCTCTGTGGTCAGTGTGAGGCCCCAAGCTGCTCCTTTAACTCTTTTTTAACTAAACAGAGACAAGCAGTGTGGGAAGTGCTTGGTGAAATGTTAGTGTTTGAAAGTCTTACGTTGCCTCTTGAGAATCTATCTGCCTCCTCTCCCAAGTCTCTAACTCCTTGCCTACTCTATCTTATTCTATATTTAACTAAATACATAGAAAATGACACTATTTTTTAATAGTAATGTCCAATGCTGGTACAAATAGCACAGATATGGGCATTCTTCTTTACCATGGTAGAAATGGAACTGGATCTTTCTAAACCAGAAAAATCTGACATTTCAAAAAGTTTACAGCTTTTTTCCTCCTCAAAAGTTCAGTTTCAAAAAAAAAAAAAAAAAAAAAAAAAAAAAAAAAAAAACTATCTCCAGAAATAGAAGGGCAATTTCCATGAAGATTTTCACTGTACTCTTCTTTTGAAAACAGATTTATTTATTTTATTTTATTTGTATGAGTGTTTTGCTTGCACATATATCTGGGTACCATGTGTATACTTTGTGCCTGCAGATCCTCTAGAACTGGAGTTAGAGACAGTTGCAGGCTTCCGTGTGGGCGGCAGGAGCTGAACCTGGGTTCTCTGCAACAACAGCCAGTTAACTGTGTTAATGTGCTTTCAACCACTGAGCCACTTCTCCAATTCCACGTTGTACTATTCTTAATGAACAGCAAGTTTTAATAAACAACCAAGGGCTCAGTGTGGTTTTTATGCCTCTAAGGAGGTAGAGAAGAATGGAAGAAAGGAAAGAGAAGCTCTTTAATACTTTCTCTATTTAACCCTTCTTTAGATGTTATGAGTTCTGTGGTCAGCTATGATCACACATTTTTCATTTCATACAACTTAATGATGAATAATTTGCATGCCATAAAATTTACCTCTTTAAGGACACAAGTCGGTGATCCTAGTAAACTTACAGAGCTGTGCACTCATTACTGGAGACACTGTAGAGCTCTCCCACTGATGCACAGCATATATCAGACAGTCACAGGACTATCAAGAGGCAAACTACACAGTAGCTAGAGACTGCATGACTACAGACCCCTCCCAGCAGGACAGGATGTGATACTCTTCACAGCAAAGACACAAGACTGCTACAATGTAGCTGGGACCAGCATGGTTGACCAACCACATCTATGCATCAATAACCTTACAGAGTCACCTGTTCCCATCATGCCATAGCTGCAACTCCCCTATGAGGACAGGAACAGGGAGCAAACCCCATTCTGGAACAATCTTAACCCATTTCTGTAATAACTCAAGATAATTCTCCCTTCATTAAAGTGTGCCCAGGGAATAAGCGTATGAAAAAAAGCCCAGCAATGCAGCTCATCCCTTAAATGCACCACTGCCCTAATAAACGTCTTCTTGGCCATTCACTTTGCCTCACTGTCTTCTGAATTCTTTGCTGGCAAGAAGAACCTGAGAACATAGAATAGGAATCTCAATCCATTATCTCTGGAACCTGCTCCGTTCTCACCCCCAGTGACCAATCCCTTGTGCCCATCTGGATGGAGTCAATCCTGCAGCTGCCTTCAAATCCTCCACTTTGTCTCAAGATAACTCTGCAGTCTTAATGTATATGAGCAGATATGTGTCCATCTTATACTGATTAGCAGACAGTTAAATCTTAAACCCCTAAATTAAATCTCATCTCCCTAAATTAAATCTTATAACTCCTTAGTGGGGTTACAGTATATAAAATGTCTACTTTTAAAGAATTAACGTGGTGCTATAAATAAGTGGTATGACCTTCCTATAGCTCATTAGAGCTTTCTGGTAGCAGGAACGGTGGCACTCCAAAACCAGTTGAGGCAGAAGGATCGGTTGCCAGTCCAAGGCCACCAGGAGCAACATGGTGAGATCCTATCTCAAAATACAGTTTAGAAGGCATGTAACTCCACCACAAAATACTAGCCTATCATGTGCGAAGTTCTAGGTTCAGTCTTCACTAAGAAGAAAAACAACTGGCTGCTCTCATCTCCTTATATTCAGCAAGGTGACATCTACAAACACGTGTTCCTAGCAGTGCTCTTGGGAGCACGCAAAAGGAGACCAACACCAACACTGTCATAACAAGGCCCCTGTCTCTGAGGCATATCAGAAACGGCCACTTTGCCTCCACTTTGTTAGCCATTTTTAATTGGAAGATGATTTTAAATGCTCACCTTCTTTATAATTTTGCCTAATGAGAGTCTGGAAAAAGTCTAGCTGTTTCTGAAGTGGACAAGGTATTTTCACCCAAAATATTCAGGAATTTGGTGCTGATTAAGAGACTGGCCAGCATGTTTTTGGTTAGTGCTGAATAGAGACATCCCTAATTAGGGAGCATTTGTGTTGTCTGATTTCTGATCCTTGCTTCGAAGTTCTCCCCACCCAGCAGGGAGCACAAGGAGAAGATTAAACTTGATTTAACGAGAAAATATTTTTACGTGTTCAAACATGCAGAATCAAGGCAGTAGCATTTTTAGATCTAAAATTACTAGGAAAAACTGCTTCGAGTATTAAGAAATTCTTCCAATGACAAAGGTCAACAGGAAAGAAACTCTTGGCAAAGTGCGAAGAACATACACTTTAAAAAACCTGTAGACAAAGGTTCAAATCTTGGGATGGTCATCAGTTTGTCTGTTTCCGTCTCGGTCTCTGCTTCTATCTCTGTCTCTTGTCTCTCTTTCCCTCCCCAGTCTTCCCTTCTCTCCTCCTATCTGCCAGTCCCTTACCTCTCCAAAAAGGTAAGTAAAACACTTCAATGGAAAAATAGCTCCAGGATTTTCTCACCGTGAGTTTGTACTGGCATGAATGTTTTTTATTCAGGAACTAAATTAGGTTTCTCCCTTGTCAACACAATCTCCTGGTTGGCCATCTGTTAGATTTTCTGTCATCTCCCACTCAAACGCATAAAGTGAACCTTCAGAACACTTCCGTGGATACTCAGGATTGTTTTGAGGCTCAAACAGATGTGTACTTACACCAGCTCTCCATTCTGAAGCCTCTAGTGTAATGACTGTGCTGACAGGAAAAATCACAACAAAGGTTCCCAAGGCACAGCACATGTGTGTCAGTCAGTTCTCACCTTCATCCCCAGCACACGTTCAGGAGTCTGTACAAGTCACAATATTTAAAAACATTTTCTCTGTCAAATAAAAGAAAAAGATTACACTTGACTCTTCCAGTTTAAAGCTGAACACTGTTTCCAATGTTTTTCTTTTCTGAAAAATTTAGGTTTTCAAGCCACAATAAAAAATATGACTTAACTGGATTGAAAGCATACATCCAATATTTTCACAAAATAATCATGAGAAAGGAGAATAAACTTGCAAAGTCTAAGTCTATACTACTACCTATCAGATGCACGCACATTCCTTCTAAAAATAGGTCAAAGTTTAAAGATATGAAAACCTGGTTACTGATTAAAGAAAAGACTTTCCAGTGTAGTCATCAGAAACTCAGGAACTCTGATGGCTCTAAAGGCAGTAAATACTCCACAGGGATTACTCACTCCGAGTCTATGATCTTTACAAACGTGCTAAGAAAATGATGGCTTCCACAACTCTTCCACTTTCCCTTCTCCTCTTTTTCTAACACAGGGTCTAGCTTCATAGCACAGGCAACTTGTGACCATCCTCCTGCCTCAGCTTCCCAAATACTGGGATTAAAGGCAAGAGCCACTATGGCCTGCTCACCATTTTCTTAATTAAGATATAAGTTAAGGATATCTCAGTTTAAACTAAACGCTATAGCCAAGGCTAGTCTTTTAATTATTATACCTCCTATCTCAGCTGGTCATTCTTTAGCTCATATTTGTAAGCCCCAAGAGAAAGGTATTAAAGTCATGTAATCTCACTAGGCTAGCATCTTCTACCTTGCTATTTTCTTTCTTTCTGTGGTTTATCTAACAAATGAAAGCCATATGAAATTCAAAATTCTGCCCCTTCAAAGGGGGCAGAATAAAATATCCAGACGGAGCCCTTTTCTGTTATGACATGTCTACTCCAGAACAGGTCCTGGCACCTGGCATAGGAACCCAGAACTGACTGCTCGGTGAGCGAGTGGTGGTTCGTTAGGAACCTTCTGTAGCACAGAAGGATATGTAACTAGGTAACGAATCTGCAATATTAGGAAGCTGGGGTGATACCAAGCTTTGCTACTCGACACATACAACAACCAGCACAGCCAACAACAGCCCCAGTTTTCCTATCCACAAAAGGGGGGTGAAGACTGGAAAGGCCACTGTGTGATGAGAACACCGAGCAAATAGAAACACCATTGAGCTTCTGTAACTGATGACATTAAATGATTTAGAATCATTTTCAAATCTCTATGCAATAATTTATTATTAGAGGGGTTATTTGGTTTATAATCAAAAAGGACAATAACAAAAGACTGCAATTACCTTCTTTTCTCCAGAGTTCATAATTATCTCCATATAAACTGTACATATTCATATCTTATAAATTCTAACTTCTGGGTGCTATGGCCAAGATTACTTTTGGTCTCTATTCTGAGATCTTACCCACTTCCATGATATTATTTGTAATTTTGAGATCTTTGATACTTTCGTTCTTCCTACAAGCCTTCCTATGGTTCCCAGCTAGGGGACACACACACACACACACACACACACACACACACACACGAAACAGGACCCCGGACAGCATGCCAGGCAGTGTAGGGCAGTGGCTCTCAGCCTGTGGGCCACAACCCCTTTCATACAGGTTGCCTACGACCGTCAGAAAACACAGATATTTACATTATGAAGCATGACAACAGCAACATTACAGTTATGAAGTAGCAAACCCAGAAATACGGCTGGAGGGACACCAGAAGATGAGGAGCCATATTAAAGGGCTGAGGCATTAGAGAGGTTGACAACCATCGGGGTAGGGAACCTAGCAGGCACAGCTGAGCATGAGGCACCAGGGAGGAAGAAGCAGCATCTTCCTTGAGATCTACTTGTGTGTCACGTTCTATAACCAGAAATGTGAACACCTCAATTGTATTAGTTATCGCATCAAGGAAACGGATTCAAAATGATGATGTCAGAGCGTATTAAGAGACCACCTTAAAAAAAAACTGTGTCTACAAACTGCTTATAACATTGTAACAAATGCACTGAATTTTACTTCCAAGGAGAAAACAGTGTCTCCTGATTGAACAGCACACTTGCTACCATCAGGTCACATGGGGTATAAACGTGTCCTTTGATGCACTGACCTCTTGAAACATCTGTTCTCAATTGAAATCCTTACAGCATTACAATGCTATCCGCGACTCTTGGAAAAATACAACCCTCCCTTTTCCCACCATGGGCCTTAGAACTCTATACATTTTTATTATTTTCACGATGTTTTCCTGTGTTGAGCACCGGGCCTAAAACAGAAAGGGCTCTCAGCCACTCCAGCATCATTATATTAGCAGTCGGAACCAGCTCTTGCTCAGCAGTAAGGCAATAACTCATACGTTCAAAAGTTCTCAGGGTCAACCGGCAGGCGGGCCGGAACGAGGCTGGACAGCCTGTGCCATGCATGCCAACGCGGTCGGTCACCTATCTTTCATAGCCTTCTCTATTATGGTTTTAATAAACATAAGTTCAAAACCAAGCCCTCTGAGTTCCTTCTCCTTTCCCACTAGACTCTCCCACCCTACTCCGCAGCCTCATTAGTGCTACAGATCCTGGTCTCCATTTAGCTTAACACCTTGTATATTACAAATACCCACGAATACCTGGTGAGCAAGGACTGCAAAGAACATGGCATAAAAGGGCAAAAATGTAAAGAGAAAGCAGAGAACACTGAGTAGCTAACAGCTAACCCTGGCTAGCGAACCGACGGATGAATTCCCTCACCATTTTTGTGATAGGCGGGTAACCATTTTCCAGGCCCAGAACCTGGCACAGCCAGTCCTCTTAGGCTTTTTTGATTCCAGTTTAGGGTTTGGTCTAAGCTTCCCACTCTCAGGGAGGAATTGGACAAGAAACTGGGGCGCGTTCCTGACGTGTAGCAGAGAGAGCAGAAGGTCTATGTGTAGACTCATATCTCACATGACAGTCACTACCCATTAAATAGGCCCTGCTTCTTCCATTGCCCACCTGCCCTGCTCTACCCATATACCCCAGAGCAAGTGGAAACTCTCCAAACAGCCCCTGAGGCCTGGTCCACTCCTTTCCCAGCCGGGCTGAGGTAAAGACGAAGGGGTGAGGATGGAAGCGAAGGACTCCACGAGGGGAGGGTGTCTTGCTCCTCCTTCTCGCTGCTTCATGTATGTTCCTGAGGACAGAGTGTGGATTCTGTTGGCACTGTGAACCTGCTGCTACTTCTCCAGGGGACCTCAGGTGAGCCCCAAGCCCTAGGCAGTCACACCTATCTTGGCTCTACCAAACTCAGATCCTTGCCTGATAAATGCTTTCATCACAGAGCCATCGCCCAGCCCTCACTTCTGATGCTGTGCTCCTTCACAGTCTTCCTGTTAGGATCGCCTTGCTTACTTACACTGGCTTTTGCTCTTATTTAGCCATTGCCTTAGAAGCACAAAGGACAGGGTGACTGGTAATAAATATGCCAATGTCTACCTGGGTGGAGTATGCATGGGTAGGGTAAGGTAAGCACGCTGGCCGAAGAGCCTCCATTTTGTGTCCGCAGTCTCACTTCTTAATACACTAAATCTACACTTTACTTCTAGGTAAGAATAAAACTATATTCCAAATTATAAGTAATATAAGACTATGTTCCAAATGTAGCAATAATTCCATATTATCGTTTCCTGAATCACAAGAGTTCTCCATGCCATCTGAATGGGAACAATGACCATGAGCCTTATTCACATCTAGGAGCGCAGTTTGTAGACTATTTCAAAAACCATAAATCAGGATTCTACCTAACATGGGGTGAAAGACTTTTTTGGTTTATTTCTTTTTCAAGACAAGGTTTCTCTTTGTAACAACTCTGGCTGTTCTAGAATTCACTTTGTCGACCAGGCTACCCTCAAACTCATAGAGATCTAACTGACTCTGCCTCCCAAGTGCTGAGACTAAAGGCATGTGTCACTATGTCATGATGAGAGCAAAATACTTTAAATCAGTGCCAAAGTGTCAAAATCACTAGCTAAAATTTGTACTGATTGCTGAAAGTTGCCTTCTGATTCTTTAACATAGCTCTGATTCTTGGGGGCCCTGCATTTTTAAAGCCAGCATATATGCTAAAGGGACCGAGAGTGTCTCTCACAGATCTGCAGATGTGGAGGGACTCCTGTCAAGGTGAAACCATGGTGCTCAGAACTGAGTTAAGCCATGATCTGCTCAAGTGCTGACTGGGACTTGAGTGGGGAAAATGGATCGGTAGGTACATCGTAAGGCAACACCGACCAAGTCTTTCTAACATCACTGCCTTCTTCAGTGCGCTTCTTCCGTGCTGAGGAGAACCCAGGAGATTTTGGAGAGGTCTGACTCCACAAATCTTAGCTGACCCATAGAAAGGTTCATTTATTTCCCTTTGCCCCTTCATCTCCAGTCCAACTTTCCTATCTTCCCTGGACAAGCAGAGAAAGCTCCTTGAAGTATCAAGTTGAAAGTTTTGGGTCCTGGAATGAGTGGTGAACTGGAGATCAAATTATATCCACACCAGTGAGCCTCCACTATACAACATCTGAACCAGTGAGCCTCCACTATACAACATCTGAACCAGTGAGCCTCCACTATACAACATCTGAACCAGNTGAGCCTCCACTATACAACATCTGAACCAGTGAGCCTCCACTATACAACATCTGAACCAGTGAGCCTCCACTATACAACATCTGAACCAGTGAGCTTTCACTATACAACATCTGAACCAGTGAACCTACAGTATACACAAACATCAGTTTGAATTGAGAAATCAGCCATCTTGTCCACAAAGCTTTCTACTGCCCCCACTTTCTGGGTTCCTCTGTTAGGTTTCTGCCTCTGATTTTCTTGGGGCTACCTTAACTGGTGAGGTCACTATGGCCAGAATGAAGGAATAATTCATGAAGGCGAAAGGCAAATTTTAGAAGCTGAGAATCGTGGAGTCTAGCAAGAAGGATCAGTTCTAGTCTAACCTGTTTGTTGACTTTCTCCTCCTGTCTGGAAAGCCAAACTGCCAGAGTGAACACATGAGGTGATGGATAACCCAATGGCTTAAGTTGATCAATACACAGTAAGTGTACCATAGCATAGTAAAATCCCTGAGGCAGTGCAACTACACTCTGTCCATTAAAAACAACTGGAACAGCTCTCACACTCATTCTCTTGATGAAGAGGGGGAGGGCAGAACTTTAAGACTGAAAGGAATCCAGAAACCACCTGGCCCAACCCATCTCCACACTCAGTAGGAGAAGAAGCTAGGGTCCAGAGGTTACCTTGCTTTTGGCTGAAGTCAAGAAGAAAGTCAGCCAGCATAGGCTTTGGACTCGATTCTGAAGAAAAGGTAAGAATGTAAGAGACCAAATGGTTCCAGGGAAATCAGGTGAGGCTGGAGGAGCCCACACAGTACATTAACCATCTACAACAAACCACTTCCATACTGACCCCACTGAAACAGCAAACCCTAGTTGCTTTCTATGGGTCAGTGACCAGGTGGGCTGGGCAGTAATGGATCAGGGTATCTCATGAACATTCATATCTGAGCTCATTCATGAACCTGCAGCAGACCACAGCTTGCTTGTCATTCTTTACCCACCCACTCTCAGGGAGCCCTCTGCAGAACAGCCTTGAGAAAATGGCTTCCCACGAGGGAGTGACCGAGGAAAGAGTGAAAGTGGGAGCCTGGGTCATCTCATTACATCCTACTGTATGCTCCAGTAATGAGTCAACAAGGTGTGACACTCAGGAGGCAAAGGTTGAAGTGACTTGGCTACTTCTCTATTGCTGTGATGAGACACCATGATCAAGGCAACTTATAGAAGAGTTTCTTGGAGGTTCACAGTTTCAAAGGGTCCATGACCATTACTGCAAAGAGTGTGCCAGCAGGCGGGCAGTCATGGTGCTGGAGCACTAGCTGACATGCATACATCCTCCTCTGAAAGCACATGGCATGGGCCTTTGAGACCTCTAACCCCACCCCCAGTGGCACACTTCCTCCAAGAAGGCCACACCTTCTAATCCTTCTCAACCAGTCCACCAATTGGGAACTGGTCTTTTTTTTTTTTGAAGATTATCATGGAAAATTTTATATAGATATAATAATAGTAGGCATAAAAGTATTCCTAAGTTGATTGAAAGTGGAATTATAAACATTTTCTGATAAACTTGATTTACATGGAAAATATTTCTGATAAAATTGAAGAAATATATAGAAAAACATG
>BDUI01000004.1:27549-43932 GCA_002335545.1 Apodemus speciosus
GTTAAAATTAAAGATTATCATGGAAATTATACAGATAAAATGATAGGCATAAAGATAATTCTAAGTTGATTGAAGGTGGAATTATAAACATTTTAAGATAACATTGAAGATTTACATGGAAAATATTTCTGGTAAAATTCCAGAAATATATAAACAAACATTTTAAATTGACTATTTCATGGAAAATTTTACATGTAAAATGGTAGATATTAAAACTCTTTCTAAGTTAATTGAAGGTGGAATTAGAAACACTTGTGATAAAATCAAAGATTTACATTGAAACCATTTCTGATAAAATAGAGGAAATATATAGAAAGATATTTAAATTGACGATTATCATGAAAAATAATGCAGATAAAATGGTAGACAGAAAACGTTACTAAATTAATTGAAAGGGGAATTACAAACATCTTCTGATAAAATTGAAGATTTACATGAGAAACATTTCATTAGTCTATGTCTTTTTACTGGGGAGTTGAGTCCGTTGTTGTTAAGAGATATTAAGGAATAGTGATTTTGCTTCCTGTTATTTTTATGTTTGTGTGGATATCTTCTTTTGGGTTTGATGGAAGATTATTTTCTTGCTTTTTCTAGGGTGTACTTTTCCTCCTTGTGTTGGTATTTTCGATCTATTATCCTTTGTAGGGTTGGCTTTGTGAACAGATATTGTGTAAATTTGGTTTTATCATGGAATATCTTGGTTTCTCCATCTATGATGATTGAGAGTTTTGCTGGGTATAGTAGCCTGGGCTGGCATTTGTGTTCTCTTAGGGTCTGTATGAGGTCTGCCCAGGATCTTCTAGCTTTCATCATCTCTGGTAAGAAGTCTGGTGTGATTCTGATAGGTTTGCCTTTATACGTTACTTGCCCTTTTCCCCTTACTGCTTTTAATATTCTTTCTTTGTTTAGTGAATTTGGTGTTTTGATTGTTATATGCTGGGAGGAGTATCTGTTCTGGTCCAGTCTGTTTGGAGTTCTGAAGGCTTCTTGTATGTTCATGGGCATCTCTTTCTCTAGGTTAGGGAAGTTTTCTTCTACAATTTTGTTGAAGATATTTACTGGGCCTTTAAGATGTAAATCCTCGCTCTCGTCTATACCTATAATTCTTAGGCTTGGTCTTCTCATTGTGTCCTGGAGTTCCTGGATGTTTTGGGTTACCAGCTTTATGCATTTTGCATTTTCTGTGACTGTTGAATCAATGTTTTCTATGGTATCTTCAGCCCCTGAGGTTCTTTCTTCTATCTCTTGTATTCTGTTGTTGATGCTTGCATCTATGACTCCTGAATTCTTTCCAAGGGTTTCTCTCTCCAGAGATGTCTCACTTTGTGATTTCTTTATTGTTTGTACTTCCACTTTTAGATCTTGGATGGTTTTGTTCAGTTCCTTCACTTGATTGTTTGTGCTTTCCTGTAATTCTTTAAGGGATTTTTGTGTTTCTTCTTTAAGGGCTTCTGCCTGTTGACCCATATTTCCTGTATTTCTTTAAGGGATTTTTGTGTTTCCTCTTTAAGGGCTTCTGCCTGTTGACCAATGTTCTCCTGTGTTTCTTTAAGGGAGTTATTTAAGTCGTTCTTGAAGCCCTCTAGCAGCATCATGAGATACAATTTTAAATCCAACTCCTGCTTTTCTGGTGTGTTGGGGTATCTAGGACTTGCTGTGGTGGGAGAACTGGGTTCTAATGTTGCCATGTGGCCTTGGTTTCTGTTGGTAAGTTTCTTGTGCTTGTCTTTTGCCATCTGGTTATGTCTGGTGCTAGTTGGTATTGTTGTTCCTGGCTGGAGTTTGTTCCTGTGAACCTGTAAGCCTATATCCTTACTCCTCTGAGCTCAAAAGTGAAAGCACTGCTGGGAGATCTCTCTCTCCTTGTGGGCTATGCACAGAAGGCTGTGGAGTTCCCCAGCTCCCTGGTACAAATGGCGGCGGGAAGATTTCTGTCCCAGCTGCTCTGCTGATCTCATGCCCTGTGTGCTCCTAGCTGGTCCCTCCAGAGAGAAGGTGGAGATCTCACATCTGCGCTCAGAACTGAAGGTGCTGCTGGGAGATCACTCTCTCCTGGTGTGCTGTTCACAGAAGGCTGTGGAGTTTCCCGGCTCCCTGGTGCTGACTGTTCTTTTCCTAAGCTCTGGCATATAAAGGTAAGTAGGTAAAAACTTGGGATACACACTAGCCAGGGCTAAGTTCTTTTTTCCCCCCATAAAATACTAAAAAACAATATATCACATGACAGATAAGAGTAAAACATAGTTACTGGAAGGAGTGCTGTCATGAAATAGAATGAACAACAGCAAAGCAAATCCCAGATTTCATTAAATACAAAAAGGGAAAAAAATCAGTTTTGAAAGTCATAGCTTTCATTAATAACCACAAAAATAATTACATACTGGTAAGTGAACTAAACCAGAGCCGTTTAAAGAGCTTTCAGGGCTGGGGAGATGGACCAGCAGTTAAGAGCACTGGCTGCTCTTCCAGTGGACCCAGGTTCTATTCCAGTACCCACATGATGGCTCACAACTGTCTGTAACTCCGGTCCAAGGGATCTGATGCCCTCTTCTGGCCTCTGTGGGCACCAGGCGCATACATGAGTGCACAGACATACAGTAGATAAAACCTCATATTCATAAAATTAAGAAAATAACAAAAACTTATTTTTAAAAAAGTTTTACAAACACATGAAGTGCTAAAAACTTCATGGACACTGGAGAATGCTTAAGTATAAGAAAGATATGCTGAATATATAGAAAACTTAAAAAGATTGTGAAAGAAGTCATGCATCTATCTAGATGTTAGACTCAAAACCAAATCAAACCAAAACAAAAAAAACAAAAACAAAAACAAAAACAAAAACAAAAACCCACAAGTAGATAAAAGATTGTTATAGAATCATAAAACAGTTGAAAGGTACTTTACAGGGAACTCTTACCTTGAGGAATAATAAGTTTGCTTTTTCATAGACAAAAATTGATGAAGCAAAATCAGAAGCCAACTGTTGACTGTTAGAAACAGGAGAACAGGAGCTGCGACTGCAACCTAGCTCCTCATTCTCCTGTACCCTAGATTTCTCTCTTCTCTTATGCTAACAGACTCTGTGTGTGTGTGTGTGTGTGTGTGTGTGTGTGTGTGTGTGTGTGCACATGCATGCCAGACAACTGTTCCACCATTAAACTTCAACCACCAGTCCTGCTACCTTTTAAAATTCAAAACTTAAATACCTAATGGGTGAGATAGAATGACAGTTACATCTAAAAGAAAACCAAAAGATTCCTGTAATATATTCCTCGTGTATAATAGGAATAAAATTGAGAATAATTTAAAGTCAACATACTTGGAATAAGACCATTTGTAGGAGAAGTTAATTCTTATTAAATTACAAAACATTGATGGTGAAAAAGAAACAGCTGGTAGTTAACTTGGACTGTAAGAGGGAAGTCAGTTAACTATGCGTTTATCAGACCTTTGGCTTCTGAGGGAAGATATCCTGAGTCTAAATAGAAGCATTGTATTTTCTTACAAAAAACATACCGAGTTCTGGAGAAGTGATCTTATGAAATGGAAATTTTTGGGTTCTTTGGAAAGCCAGTTTTGCCAGATGGTTTTTTGCTAGGGCAGACATGTGAAGGAGTATTTTCCTGAAGCAGATACACGTGAAAGGATGTTTTGCTAAAGCAAGCACGTCAAAGGAAGAGTGATGAAGGACTCTTTGCTAACAGTACACATTGGTCCGCTTACACTGCGTAGTTACGCTTCATCTGTCATGACTCCATAGAGAGAAACACCAAAAAATTTCTGGTGGTGTGCTGGCAGCTTCTTACTGCTTCCTCGAACTTGGGGTAATTGGCAGAGTGATGTCACACAGAGTTTTGCTAAGACAAACTCGAACGGTGAGGCAAGACCCGTGGAGGACACGTGATGTTTGGAGGAAGTATAAATAGGACTCAGCGGACTGTGAGAGAGGCTCGACTTGCTTGCATAGCTAACTTTGCAATACTTCTTGGTCTTTGCTGAGAGAGGCACAGCTGAGAACTTCCCTGGCATCCCTGGTGGTCCTGATTCTGCCTGCTGACTGCCACACTGTGCCACCGCTGCCGATTCCTGTTTGCCATCCGACTCTACCGAACTGGACTACTGGTACATTCATGAAGKATTTCTGAGTAGATGGAGCTGCAGTTGCTGAATCCTGTGAGCTGAACTGCTGATTTCCTGACAACACAGATGGGGTTTGCTCCAAAGAACAATTTCTAAACAGGTCCACTTTACCCGAATTCTAATAGCCTTTCTTTCCCACTACCTCTGGTGGGTGGTGGGCTAGAAGGGAGGTTAAAGTATTTAAGAACCATTATTAAAATTAGGGCCGAGAAGAATTTAAGACGACAATCTTATGCAGTCTTTGTTAGTAGAGTAGGTTGTTAGAATATCTGACCCCGTCATCAAGGGCCACCACCACTTGCTCCCTTTCGGGGCTCTTCCACCACACCTGCCTACTCGTGCGGCTTCCCTACACATGAGCAAGAAGGAGGTGCCTGGTTGGGGAAAATGGTGACTCTAGTTTCTATGGACATCTTGAAAGCAATAAACGGGATCTTCTGTGGGTGCTCAAACAAGCCTTGAGATCCAGAAGCCAAAAAGATAAAGCCTAGAGCCAAGACTGAGCTGGGTTGAGCCGAATCATATGTGTGCGTCAAGTCCGGCTTCCGTGGAGTCTGTAGGTGATGTGGCATCTTTTTTAAAAAATTTATTTATTTTATGTATCTGAGTACACTTTCACTCTCTTCAGACACCCCAGAAGAGGGCACTGGATCCCATTACAGATGGTTGTGAGCCACCATGTGGTTGCTGGGATTTGAACTCCGGACCTCTGGAAGAGCAATCGGTGCTCGTAACCAGTGAGCCATCTCTCCAGCCCTGATGTAGCATCTCGGAACTTGATTTTGCCTTATGAGTCCTCTGTATTAGATACTACATTGTTCACTTCCAATCTCACCTAACTCAGTCTTACCAGTGAACACATACAAATGGAAACAATGTCACAAAACAACTGAGACAATGTTAACTGTTTTGTTTTGTTTGTTTTTTGTTTGAGACAGGGTTTCTCTGTGTAGCCCTGGCTGCCCTGGAACTCTGTAGACCAGGCTGACCTCAAACTCAGAAATCCGCCTGCCTCTGCCTCCCAAGTGCTGGGATTAAAGGGGTGTGCCACCACCGCCTGGCGACAATGTTAACTTATTTATCCAAAACTGCCTGACTCCAAAACTGTGGCTCTCTCCATCAGACGTGACTTTCATTCACTGTTGAAAGCTGTCAAAGGCTCTTCCTTTCACCAGAATGACACCGCCCTTTGACCCCAGCTATTGTACATCTTATTGGAGTCAAAGTCTCCATTTGTAGTTGTTTATTTCTCCTTTTGAGCCGGTATGAACAGTTTGAGAAGAGAAACAACCTTCTAACAGTTCTAACAAACAGGAAGTATCCAGTTCGGGTATTGATGGGTATTTTGTTTGTTTGTTTSTTTTTTGAGAAAGGTGCACATAAGACCCATTTGTTACACCCAAACTTTCTACTTGCTGAAGATGACCTTGAACTACTGATCCTGCTTCAACCTTGCAGTTCCTGCTTTTGCCTTGCTATAATCTAGCTTTTAAATGAACAAAATGAGACGTATACACTATAGAAACCCAGCTGTTAAAACCATGAAAAGTTTACTCAGCATGAGTAGAAGCAAAAATTTTAAAAGGGAAGTATTTTCTCTTTAGTAAGATATAAAATGTATACCTTATACATTATAGGTATACAAATCCCTACAAGAAGGCAAACAGGGCAGAACTTGAACAGGGCCAGTCTTAGTCAAGGGATACCCACAAGCCAGCTAAGAAAATAAAGAGCCAGGGAAAAAAGAGGGCAGTCCAGGGATCTAGGAGTCCATGGTGTGAGCTTGATATATGATGAGTAGCACTATTGGAAGGTGTGGCCTTGTTGGAGGAAGTGTGTCACTGTGGGGATGGGCTTGGAGATCTTCCTCCTGGATACCTGAGCATGCCCTGCCTGCTCCTGTCTTCTTTTGGATAAAGATGTAGAACTCTCAGTTCCTCCTGCACCATGCCTGCCTGGACGCTGCCATGCTTCTGCCTTGATGACAATGGATTGAACCTCTGAACCTGTAAGCCAGCCCCAATTAAATATTATCTTTTATAAAATTTGCATTGGTCATGATGTCCGTTCACAGCAGTAAAACCCTAAGACAATATACTAGTTCTATGACTTACTATACTGAAACTAAAGCTTGACTAAAATTTTATTGTCTAGGTTCAAGAACTAAGATCAGATTGGGCCTTTTAAATCTGTGTTTATTATCATTTATTATTAGTGGTGGTGGTGATAGTGTATAGTGTGTGTGTGTGTGTGAGAGAGAGAGAGAGAGAGAGAGAGAGAGAGAGAGAGAGAGAGAACGCATGAGTGCCCCTGAGAGAGAGAGAGAGAACACACTTACCACAGCAATTGCATGAAGGCCTGAGGACAACTTCCAGGACTCAGCCCTCTGCTATACTGTAGGTTCCAGGGATTGAACTTGTGTTGACAGCTTTCATGGCAAGCTTTTCACCAGCGAGGCCATCTTGCCAGCCTCAGATTGAATCTTCCAGTAGAGTTAATTTAGCCCCTAATTTATCTTCAGGATACCCATGATAAAAATTAATTCCTAATGAACAGGGCAGTGGTGGCGCACACCCGCCCAGCATTTGGGAAGTGAAGGCAGGCAGATCTCTGAGTTCAAGGCTAGCCTGATCTATAGAACAAGTTCCAGGACTGCCAGCGCTGCACAGAGAAACCCTGTTGCAAAAATCCAAAACTAATGATAATGATGGTAATGACAATAATGATGATGATATAATAAAATTCCTAATGTGGCATACTTACTCTATATATAACAGGGTTTTCAACAACCTAATGACTTTGACCCCAGGGACATTTGACAATGTCTGGAGACATATCCCAACTAATAGTAAGTAACACGTCCATCTGGCAGATGAGGAATGCTCCTTAATATCCTACAATTAACAAGGCAGCTTCCCCACAACCAAGAACCACTTGATCCCTAAGGTCACCAGTGCCAGGGTTGGGACATCCTAGCCTACAGTATCCACTGGCACAATCTAGGTTGTCACCAAGGTAATCTTTGCTGAGAATGAAACCAAAACAGCAGCTGTCATTTCTCAGGCTGCTTTAGTAGGTGAAACCCAAGCTCCATTGCTAGAGCTGTACTAACATGTTGAATTCTTATGAAAATCTTATGGTGCATTGTTTATTTCCATTGTGCAATGATAAGGAGTTAGTAACCTGTCCACAGTCCCACAAATAACAAAGCTATCAATACTTCCTCCATTGGCATTTAGCTTTCATGTACAGTAGAAGCAGCTGAAAAGCACCTTAACTGTAAGGCCTGGGACAGAGAATCCAACACGAGACAGAAGCAGCAGCAGAGAGCCCCCGAGAGAATTGTAAGGTGGGCATAAGATGTACACTCGCTACTCCCAATGCCTGGCTGCTTCCTGAGTTTAGAACAATCAAGGAAACAGTAAAAGGGCAGGCTCAGCATTTCTTGATTGGTGAACTGAAAGTAAAATGTCTGTAGGGGAAAAGTAGAATCGCTAAAGCGTGAGAGCAGAAAGAGACAATGTACAATCAATGTTACATTTATCAAGGATCGGGGGCTGGAGATCCGAGAATCCTGAGTTCACTTCCCAGCAACCACATGGTGGCTCACATTTATAAAGGATCTTTCGGTTCATGAGTTGATTCCCGTCATGGCCCAGCAGGAGACTGGAGAAAGGCCATTGAATAAAGGTGATTTGTTCAAGGCCACTGTGCAAAACAACAGGGCTATGGACTAAAAACCACTGGAACGTTCTCCAGAATGACAAAAAGAATTTAGCTCAGATTTACAAAGGACTCATGGGTTCCTGATTCTCTCTTTGAAAATATATATTTCCTTATATAACCCAAGGTCATTGTCACAGCTACCAGGATTAATGTCACCCATCTAATACCTGGCTCTATCAAATTTCCTTCCTTAGAGAAAAAGGACCTAATAGAGCTGATTCATTAAGTTGGGGTCCAAACAGGGAAATACACTTACATCCCTCTTTAAAGTGAATTATGACCAGAGCAGTGTCTCTCCCCCTTTCCCCTCGCAGGATTGACTTACTAYAAAAAGCGAGGTCAGAGGCTTTAGAAAATGCCCCACATTCTGACTCTGCCTATTTACTTCCTTGTGTTGTAATTTAACGGGTACTTTCATCCCTGATATTTTTGGCAAATGGAGGTAGCTTTAGAGCTCAGGTCTCTCTTTCTCTGACAAGAATGCTGCACAGGAGGTACTGTGTGCTTCATATCCGCGACATCAAGAGGTACACGTCTGCCTTGTCCCACTTTTTAGCCATGCCACAGTTGATCAGAGGGCTCAAAGGTACCAGCCTAAGATCTGCATCCACTTTTCAACTAAGGCTTCCAGCTACTGGGGACACTCCCCTAACCAATTCTCATGGTGGGCTGTAAGTAGTGACTTTCTAATTTTTAAATTTTTTTTTTTTACTAGTCCAAGCACATTTATTAGGCAGACTCTGCCCTTCACAGGCTGAGCCTAATTGGTTTCTATGACTATCTACAATTTGTACGAGAGGAGTAGACAACTCTGTTTTACCCTCCAATTTCCAGAATATAAAGCCCGTGCCCTCGTTACACTCACTGCTTCCAACAAAACTTAACAGAGAGCAGTATAAAAATACATTTTTATAAAACATTTTAACAGCAGAAGAAAAAGAATCTGTAAGCAACTGAATTATCAAAGAAGTTGATTAGACCGTCACATCTGTCCCGTGGTAGCCCAGAACCCAGGATAAACATGGGACCCAAAAGTGTCTTCAAACATTTACTCCTGACAAATCCAAGACCTGTCCAGAGCCCGAGGATCACTGTAAAACAAGGCAGAAGCTACCTGCTCTCTAGTCGGAGGCAAATGTCAAAGGAAGATCTGACTTTTCTCTTCTCTTTTATTTGCGGTGCTTGGGGTAAAGTCCAGGGCCTTTCATATGTGAGCACTCTGCTATGCAGCTATTCCCAGCTGTCTGACCTTTTAAAAAGCCATTCACGGTTAAAATGGTCTGTGAACACCAGAAAATTATCTGAAATAATCACAAAGGTGGCTGTGATTAAAACAAGTGTTTTTTTTTCCTTCAGAAAAAAATAAGATGAAAAGCAGGAAGCCACAAATTATAAGATGATAAAATCATAGCAATTGGTACAAAGCCAGAGAGTTCTCCAAACTCCACGACAGGATGTGAAGAATCCACGGAAGCCTGCGGCAAGCTAGTGAGGTAACGGTGAAGACGGCAGCTTATCCTACAGATACAACCGAAGACAAGTAAATCTGGAAGGCCTGGCAAAAATGTAGTGGGGCTGTCAGTAAGAAAATACATGGGGACAATTTTTTCCAAATATTCATTTCTAAACATGTCTTTTAAATCTTTTAAATGTAGTTATTTTAAATAAAGAAGTGGGTTGGGCAGGGTGGTGCAGGTCTAAAAAGCTAACTAGGGAAGATCACATTTTTGATGCCAGCCTGGGACTCTGTCACACACACACACACACACACACACACACACACACACACACACAGTGCATGCATGGGAGGGGTCAGGCTGAGGGCAAATGCACTAAAAAACTGCTGGCCTACTCCGACACATTTCCATGTCCCCTCCCCGCCCCTTCTATATGAGGAATACATCCTTCAAAGATAATCCACAGCCAAGAGAACCCATGTCCTGGTAAGAACAGATCATCTGCACCAAATAAAGCCTCTTAGGAATTTAAGTTGAATGCAAGAAAGCTCTTGGGCAGGGGGTATGGACTGTAGTTGAGACATTTTAATGTAAGAATGCCAGGAATCTGTGTGGAGACACTCAACAATCCTGCTTATAAGCTCTCAAGCTATGCAAACCCAAGTTCTCCCACTTCTGGTCTTCAAGGGCTGTCCTAGGTTAACTCCAGGCATTCTAGTAACACCCGCCTCCTGGCTTTTCACACACACACACACACACACACACACACACACACACACACGTGTTAACCCCGAGGTCACACTACAATAAATGTCCCATACACAGTTCTGTCGTAGAGTTTATTTTCCAGAAAACCTGATTTGTAAAAACAAACAGATTTAACTCAAGAGAGTGGGTTAATTTCCTCTTTTCCATTTCTTATTTTTTGACTAATCCTCGAATCCTGCCCACCTTCCAGTTTCGTGCTATGGCCAGACAAGACCTTAATCCTTCCCAATACCCTCTACCCCCACCCTCAGCAAAAACAAAACTAAACAAACAAACAAACAAATAAACGACCTCCACCCAGTGGCTCCCCCGAGACAGTAGGGGGCGCTGCACGGTCCCTTGCAGTCTGGCCCAGGCGAAGTGGAAAGCCCTGAGAGCGCCTTCTAGCGGGAGAAGCGGGTCCTGCCCCTTCCGCGGCTACTCCTCAGCTGGCTTCCGCCAGGGGCCTGCCTCCCGGAAGCCGGAAGTGCTGCACCTAAGGACAGAAGCATGGGCCCAGCTGGCCCCATGGTTCTGCTGCTGCTTTTGCTGGGTGAGCCCCAGGGGCAGAGCCAAGAGGGGAGAAAAGCATAAGTTTTTGCCTCAAGAAGGCATCATAGGATAACGTATGGGAGTTAATTGTGAGTGGTATCATCCGAGAAACTCCTGCGAGGTTATTGCATACACGCCACTGTTATAATGTCCGTGGTTCGATAAAGCAGTAAACAAAACTAAGGTCCTTGCTTTCAGGGGACATAATCAGTGCACGTACTGAAAATGTAAATTATAAAGCATATCAGTGTGTAGTAATGTCACGAAAGGAAAAGGGCACCTAAAGTTCAGGGACAATACAGGCTTGTCATTCTAACATTCAGAAGATCTGTGGCAAGAAGATCATATATTTGAGGCCAGACTGGACTACATTTGGGAATTCTAGGCTGACCTAGCCTACATAACACAAAAGAACAACAACAACAAAAAAAAAGGTAAAAGGCTAGTATAGTGGCCTCTCAAGAGGAAAAATTTGAGCAGACACTTGAAAGAAACGGTGGAAACCACTCAGTTGGTGGGACACATGGCTAATGTGTTCCAGCCCCAGCAGCATAAGGGGTTTTCCAGGGACTTGCTTGGCTGGGGACATGAGGGAATAAGGAAAGGACAGACACACATACACAGACACACAGAAAAGCTGAGGTTGGGTGACAGGAGCCCCAGCAGCTCAGAGGCTCAGCGTGTTCATTACATACAGCAGATTAAAAAGGTTTAGCTAATCTGCTTGTCTTTGTTGGGGAGCATTCTTCAGGCCATAAACATGAACGCTAGCTACAGTGGACATTTTCTGCCCATACTATCAATATCCACATATGAACCAGAGGAAGGTTCGCCATCCCTCTGAGCCTTACCCCAGAGGTGAGGGGCTCTGCCATTTTCCCACAGGTCTGAGGCTACTTGGTGTATGCCTATGTCAAAAAATATACCAATGCTCAGGGCTATCTCCACTCCCTACTGAGAAGAAGACTTCATGGAAATGAGCAAGTCAGATAAGACCCAGGCCCGGGAAAACTGCACTCCAGGCAGAGGAAACCAGAGACACTTCTGGCATACTGGCATACAAGTAGCTTGTTGGGTTAATTCTCTGGCCCACAATTGATTAAAACAAGGGCATGCTATCAGTAGCAAAGAGGTAAGAGGTAGCACAAAAGATACGTACATTTTGTAAAATGATAGTTCAGTTAAAGAAAACAAAAATAAAGAGCCTATAAATCTCAAAAGCATCTCAGGGCACCACTGTATCACAAGTGAACATTCTTGATGCCCTGATGATGACCTTGCATCACCAAGTAAAATGTAAACCTCAGTTGCCATAGGTAGGAAGGTATATAATTATCAAGAGCTCTGCTCACTGGCAGATAATTTTAAGTTTTAGCCTTACCACCAATCTGGAAAGCTTTCTGTTCAGTGAGTTTAACATAAGATGTGTTCTTCTGTATTAATGAATGATATGGTGTGTTTTCTTTAGGAGCTTACCAGGGCTCTTTTACCAAAAAGAAACACTTGCAATCAGGTGAGTATTGGCTGGCTTTCATGGTGGGCCTGAAACTGGAATTGGGGGGCTAGAGGCAGTTAGGAAGGATTGTGGGCTGCTCTTCCAGAGGTCCTGAGTTCAATTCCCAGCCCCCATACGGTGCCTTGCAACTGTCTATTACTGTAGTTCCACGGGATGCCCTCTCCTGATGTGCAGACAAAACATTCATACAGATAAAGTATCTAAACAAAGAAGTCTTTTTAAAAATGGAATTGGGAAGCATAGGAAGTCTCAGGGAGGACTTAGATCCTAGAAAAGGACGAGATGGGAGTTGGGGGACAGTAAGAAAATGGAAGAACTTCAATCTGCACAGTCCCCTGCTCTTCTTTGTCTAGTATGTGGACGACCTGTATACTCTGGACGCATTGTGGGTGGCCAAGGTGCTGCTTTGGGGCGCTGGCCCTGGCAGGTCAGCCTGCGTTTTGACCACACCCACTTTTGTGGAGGTTCCCTCATCAGTGACCACTGGGTACTGACAGCAGCACACTGCATAAAAACGTGAGTTGTAGCTGGGAGCTAACACGCAGAGGCTTCTGGGAAATGTTTGGATGGTGTCATGGGAACCAGGAGACCAGTGCCAGCATTCAGATCTGTGGGGCAGCAGGGAGCCCTACATCACTCTGGAGTGAATGGAACAGGGCAGGACAGTTCCCCTCCTTTGTGTCAGCTTACTTCTGAAATACAGGCCAGGGGTTTGTCTTGAGCTTTTGGGACTCACAAACATGATCTGAGCTTTCTCAGAGACACTGTGTGAAAACAAGTTGCTGTGTGGTGAGAACCACATGAAATTGGTTCCTCACAAAGACTCAGACTAAGTGATCTGGAAACAGATTCAGTCAAGCCTGGGACGACTGCAGGCCCACTCTGACTGGAGCGGCTTGAGAGATCCTGAGATGGGAACAAGTTAGGTCACATCTGACCCCTGACTCAAAGAATCTGAGACACAAGTACTTTTTCATTCATACCACACAACACTGTTGTAGCAACTAATTGTGCAACAACAGATAATTAATATGCTCAGAAGTCAAAATAATAGGCTTTTTATTAACAACCAAGAAAACTCAGGAAAATGGTGTAGTGACTTCAAAATACCGAGGGAGAGTTTCCTCCAAGGCCCGAATTGTAAAGTCTACCCATACACCCATATACTATGAATCAACAGGATATAACATAGACACTTACAAATATACAAATTCATTAAAATGTTACACCCACATATGGGCAGGGAGGAACAGGAAAACATGGATCGAGACAGAATAGTGGCAGACTTTAACACAAGAGAATTCTCAAAAAGATCATAAATATTATAAATGTAAGTCCAAAATGAAAGCAGCTGGAATAGACCAGAATGAGAGGGCCGAGGGACACAATGGGGAGGGGCGGGGCGGGGTGGGTGGAGGCTCACAGACTGCCTGACAGGCCTGGACATACTGAGGAGTCTGTATTTCTAGCAGAGAGTTTCGGGGCAAAATGATGGATCTGTGATGGGCGTACAGAAAGCAGAACGAGGCTATGTTATTAACTTCAGGAAAAGCAAAGGGTTTGGTGAGAAATACAGTCATAAGATCCAATATAACCTATAGTGCAGGAAGCCTGCACAGTGACGAGAAAACATCCATCTAACCCTATTGGCTAGGAAGAGAGTGACAACCAATCAGGGAGAGGCTTGTCCCAGTCGCTTTCTATTGCTGTAATAAAGACCCGGAGCCAAGTCACCCCAGCGAGGAAAGGTTGGTTTCAGCTTACAGGGGTAGTCCATCATGAAGTAAAGACAGGACAGGAACTGAAGGCAGCAACTGAAGCAGAGACCATGGAGGAACCCTGCCAACTGGCTTGCAGCTTGCTCTGATCTACTGTAGGCCAACACTCCATTGACTTTCCTCTATCTTTTCCTCTTAGGACCTGGTACAATTTTCTATACAGTGTGTGGCTTGGATCCATAGACAGAGAGCACTCAAGCACAGGCACAGAATACTACGTGTCCAGAATCGTCATCCCTGACAAACAACGGCATACAGACGGAGACATCGCCCTGCTGAAGCTGTCGTCCCGGGTCACCTTCACGTCTGTCATCCTGCCCATCTGCTTGCCCAATATCTCAAAGCAGTTGACAGTTCCAGCTTCTTGCTGGGTGACTGGATGGGGACAAAATCAGAAAGGTACAGGAGAGATGGGGAGAGACAGGGTCTTGTGTAGCTCAGGCTAGCCTTAAATTTACTCAGTGGCCAAAGTTGGCCTTGAACTCATGCCCCTGTATCTTACCTTCCTGGAACTTGAGATGTCTACACCTGGCTCTAGCTAGTATTATTCAACTAGATCAAATCAATCTACAAGTTTTCAGATGGAATATCTTTTGACACTTACACGTTTATTGACTCCTGTGTGCTGCCTAGAGCCTGGTAATAACTGAAAGCAAATACTAACAATTTAAACACATAATTATCTCTCCGTCAGAGACTATTAAACATGACTTAATGTTTGGAGTCTAGCTTTGCTTGTTTTGGTGTATGTATGTTAATTTGTTGACAAAATTTATGTCAACACTTTTCCAGGTAAAGTAGAGATGGGACAGGAATTTATCTGGAAGCAGAAAAATAAGAAAGAGCAATTTTAGAATAATTTAGATTACCTACATTTTGACTTCATCAGAAGTTATCTGAATGTTCTTTATTTAGAATACTGGCACAAGTAAAAATCCTCAATCGGAAAGAATTCAAATTTATTATAATTTTTTGATTTAACCATTTCGGATCTTTCCATAAACAAGTATGGCTGGAAAGTGGCTGCTTCTGACTGTTGCCCTGGTCACTGTCCAGATTCTTAAAATCTTTCATTTCTGTCTTTCTCTGCAGGCCAGTACCCTTCTCTCCTCCAGGAAGTTGAAGTACCCATCATTACCAGTGAGGCATGTGAAAGACTGTACAACCCAATTGGCTTCTTCCTCCCGGAGCTGGAGCGGGTCATCAAGCAAGACATGCTCTGTGCTGGTGAGGGGAGGAAGGATAGCTGCAAGGTTAGTGTTTGCTCTTGAGGCATTTTACAATCCTTCCTTCCTTCCTTCCTTCCTTCCTTCCTTCCTTCCTTCCTTCCTTCCTGACAATGTGGATCTAAGTTGTTTTATCTGTAATTAGCAACCCAAGAAATAATAGTTCTGACAATAATTCTTGAGTTATGGTGGCCAAATCAACTGACCTGTATCAATATTTAAATTTATTTGTTTTATTTTTAAGATCATAGTTACATTATTCTCCCCTTTCATTTCCTCCCTCCAAACTCTCCATATGCTGATCCCTGATCTCTTTCAAATTCCTGGCCTCCATTTTCATTTCATTGTTGTTATGCATATACATTCACATACATATATATATTTATAAATTCATAAACGTAATCTGCTCCATCTGTATAACATTACTTGCAGGTATATTTTCAGAGATGACCATTTGGTATTCAGCAACCCATCGGTGTGCTCCTCCTGGGCAAGAGTGCTTCTCCACTCAGCATTCCTCCCTTGCCTGCAGTTCTCTGGGTAGGGTTGAGGCCTCATGGGCTTCCCCCTGTCCAGTTTGGCATGTTCACTGGTGTCATCCTGGTTTGGCTCACATTTGGGCAGCCATACTGGTGAGACTTTATGGGTGCAGCTTCTGATGTTACTAGGAGACACAGTCTCACAGCAAAGTCCCCGATCCTCTGGCTCTCACAGTCTTTCTGACCTCTCTTCCATGATATCCCCTAAGCCTTAGGTATAGGAGTTGTATTATAGATATATCCCTTAGTACTAAACCCCACGACTCTGTATTTTGAGTAGTTGTGTATTCTGTAATGTTGACTGATGTCAATTTAATTCCTTCAAACATAAAACTATTGATCTAGGCCGGTGGTTTTCAACCTCCTAAGTGCTGTGGCCCTGTAATACAGTCCATGTTGTGGTGATCCCCAACCATAAAATTATTTTTTATTGCTACTTTATAAATGTAATTTTGTTACTGTTATAAATCAAAATGTAAATATCTGATATGCAGGATATCAAATGATCCTGAGAAAGGGTCATGTGACATCTCCCCCCACCCCAGCAAAGGTATCATCCCACGGGTTGAGAATTGCTGATGTAGCCGGGTGGTGGTGGCGGCGGACGCTTTAATCCCAGCACTTGGGAGGCAGAGGCAGGCGGATTTCTGAGTTCGAGGCCAGCCTGGTCTACAGAGTGAGTTCCAGGACAGCCAGGGC
>BDUI01000004.1:44452-56186 GCA_002335545.1 Apodemus speciosus
AGTGCTGGGATTACAGGCGTGCACCACCACCGCTCGGTTAAGACTGTGAGTTTCTATTTAAGTTCTTGCTACCAGATATGCTAAGGATGGGCCTGTTTTAGAGAAAAACCACTTAAAGATGAAATGCTATTCTTTTTCTTCCAAGGATTAACCCCAGTTTCTGTCTGCTTTTGACCTCTCTCCACAACCTTCCTAGAGTTGGCTATTTTAATGTCATCCACAGCAGAGTTGCTGAGATAAGCATCAAAGAACAGAACACACTTTAAGGGCACACAGAACATTCTCCAGAACAGATCTTGATCGAGGCTGTAAGCTGAGCCTCAATCCAGTTAGGGGATTGAAATCATAAGCAAAGGAGGATCTCTAGTAACAACAGAATAACATTAGAGACAAATAACAGAAAAATATGGACACCTCAGCTCTGTGGAAGTTGTTAACATATCCCTAAATAACCAATGAGCCAGAAAAAGAAATCACAATAAAAATTAGGAAAAGTCATTTCATTAGCTAGAAATGAAGTAAAGGCATACCCTATGATTTGGCACTAACACAGTGGTTAGAGAGAAACTCATAGTTGTAATGTCAGTTCTATTAACAAGAATATCTCAAGTGAAGAACCTGATCTCCACATTAAGACACTGGGAGAGGAGCCTGGACGTGCAAGGCAGTAGCCCAGACCTGCCCAGTCTCAGTCTGAGTACTGAAGAAGGAAGGGGCAAGGAAGGGAGCTGAGATAAAGCTGCTGATGGGGCGGGGGAGCACAGTATTGGGGGTGTGGGGAGGAAACCAGACCTGGAAAAAGAACAAAGAAAATGAGAATGGTATTACTGAAGCAGAGAAAAAAAAAGACAATATAAAAAAATTAGCTACACTGAGAAAGTAATAAACTGATATTAAAACCCATATGGAAATTCAATCAACAGTCTTAAAAAGAAAGAGCAAAGTTGGAAGACTCCCACTTTCTTATTCCAAAGCTTTCTACAAAGCAACAGAAATCAAAACAGAGTGGACAATCATAAGACCAGGCACACAAAGTGAGCTGTGAGCAACATTATATCGTAAAACCAATATGAAACAAAGAAACAAAACAGGAGACAAACTCCTAATGGCTGTCATTATCACTCCCCAGAAGAAATGAGCACTTAGAAAAAAGACAATCGAGACAGAGAGGGTAAAATATTACACTGAGTAAGTCTTGCTTTGTAGTGAAAACCTTAACGAGAAACATCACATTAATTTTGCTTTGCTTTTCACGGTATATCAGATGAACATCTAGAAATGGCTGATGTATATTTTTCAAACTCTATGATCCCAGAAGTTGAGAATTCCACAGCTGAGGGTCCAGTTCCAGTTCTGAAGACCTCTCTGACTGACCCTCCTCTCCCTGTAGGGCTTCTCACTACTGAACTCAGACTTTCTGTCTCCCTTAGGGCGATTCTGGAGGGCCTCTGTCGTGTCTCATTGATGGAGTGTGGATGCAGATAGGTGTGGTAAGCTGGGGTTTGGAATGTGGTAAGGATCTTCCTGGAGCCTACACCAACGTGACCTACTACCAAAAGTGGATCAGTGCCATTATCTCAAGAGCTCCGGGCTGGGGTGGTGACTGCACTCACATGACTTCCTGTTCCCTACTGTATTCCTTTCTCTGGCTCTCTGGGATCATCCTGAGCCTTTGGCCCTAGCACAATACCAAGACAGCGCAAAAGCTAATGCTGCTGCTAGGGAACTAACTACGGATGGGTGTGTGGAGAACAAAGTCTTAACAGAGAACTCAGGAGACAGAGGCTGGGATGGATCCCCGATGACTCACTTTATGTATTTGGTTTCAAGGCTCTTGGTTTTCTTATGTTTCAATAGTTGAATGCAAGCAGCTAATAAATAAGGCTACCACTTCTGCRCATGGTTTTAGGTTTTGTTGTTGTTGTTGTTCCAGAAGAATGTTTCTTATGAGGGAGGAAGGCTGCTTCCTATAAATAAGTATTTGTGAATATGAGTTAAATTAAAAAAAAAAAATCAAGATGGTGTAAGGGAGGGCCCTCAGGGAACTCATCCAGGGTCTATTTTGAACCTTAGCTGCCTCGTGGACTTACCTGTTCCGTATGGTTTGCCTCCTCTCTCATTCTTTGTCCCCCTGATAAGCTTCTTCTATCCCTGAATCTGTAACAAGGAGTGCATGGAAGTCGCTTAGCTCTTGTAAAACTCTAGTCTGTGATTTACTACTAAAAATATTGTTAAGTGTGACAACACAGCCCCCAGTGAGCAGAGGACAGCAAGACTGAGGACAGCCTGTGCTACATAATGAGTTTGAGGCCAGCCTGGGTTACAAAGCAAGACCCTGTCTAAAAAACGCAAATCAATCAATTAAACAGATTGAGGCAATGAGCTGGAGCCCTGAGGTCTGAGGTGTAATTGATCCTAACCTACGGAGGTCCCATGACTTTAAATGTCCAGACCAAGGAAAGACCTCCGTGCTTAGACTGCGGGATCTCGGAGCTTAGTCCTGCGTGGACCACGGCCATTATTTTAATCCCTGAGTTTCTGGTGTAATTTCATTTATACAACTTTGAGTCTTCCTTCCTTTCTCATTTGACTAGTTTATTGCCATCTGTGCCTTTTATGGTAAATCAACCGCCAAACCAACCTTTTGGTATTTATTTAAGTACATTAAGTAGGAAGTGAGTATAAAGGCAGACACGGCACATGCTCGTAATCCTAGCTTTGCGGAGGCCAGCGAGGGGGAAGGAAAGACCCAGCAGCTTCATCTGATCTCCATATACGCTTCTAATCTCACCTTAGCATATGCGTTACAGTGTCCTGACTGCTGCTTCCACGTCCTTTCCTAAGCTATGACTTTATACCCAGCTGCCCAGACTCTCCATAGCATTCACACCAGTGAATTAAAATGAAAATGCTTTCAATACCCGTCTCCCTATTTCTCCTGCTCACAGCAGTTCAAAGGCATCTTAGCGTCCAGAGGATAAGGAGAAGAATCCCTCTCATGCCCCGGATCTGGCCCTGACCTCCCTCCCCGTCTGACAGCCCTGCTCCACACCCTCCTCAGCACCCCACATCTCCCCGATGCCCTTGCTTGGTTAGTTCTTACCATGACTTCCAATCTCAAGCTACTCTTCCCTGAAGCTCTTGGTGGCTCTCCTGACCACAAAAATTCTTTATAATAAATGTCTGCACAGCATATCAGAGCCTTCCTTCACAGAATCCAACACAGCAATAAGCTAGCAC
Source organism: Apodemus speciosus (assembly GCA_002335545.1). Classification (NCBI taxonomy): domain Eukaryota; kingdom Metazoa; phylum Chordata; class Mammalia; order Rodentia; family Muridae; genus Apodemus; species Apodemus speciosus. The sequence continues at coordinate 47,693 of BDUI01000004.1, forward strand.
TGCTTTATGTAGCTGTATAATTATTGTATCTGCCTTATCAAAATGTAAGGTCTATGAGAGTGAAGATTTTTGTTTTCATCTATAACTGTATCCCAGCCTTGCTAACTATCTGAATGAAATAAAGATGGAAAAACACCCAACTTATTTTTCCCCAAATACCCTGTGAGGACTTCAGCACTCTGTTTACTGAGACAGCGTGGACTCTGACATAATTCCTACACTCAGGTGTTAACGAAGTAAAAGAATGAAGGGGGGAGTGCCCTGACCACGGAGCAGAGGAGAGACCACTTAAAGCAGGTGGGCAGAAAGCTTTCCGGACAAGACCGGAAGCTAAGACAGCTCTGGATGACACAGCCAAGAGAAAGGACAGAAACAGAGGAGGAAGGACAGACTACTGCCAAGGAACAGAAAGACCAGAGTCACAAGGCAAAAAGGACACAGGCCAAGACCACCAAAGTCCTGCTTCCTCAAAACGGGAAGCGCCTGCCCCGCAGCACAGCATCTGGCAAAATTTTTCTCATGAACCAGGAACCAAACAGGTTGCAGGTGCAAAGAAGGCTACCAAAGGATCTGTCACATGATGGGCGGAGCAGGGATGGCAGCCTGACTGAACGGAGGCCAGGCGTCCTGCCTAAGAGATACCCAGCCAGTCCTGGGAGACAGAGGGGATCCTTCCCCCGGGGAAGTCGGCCATGTGTCGGTCAGTGTGTATTCAACAGTATCAAGTGCACACCACGTAACAGGCACGCACACACAGCAGAACCCGCAGTACACATTTACAGCCTAGTGAGGGAGTGACAATGTCAAATGCAAAAGAAACAAACTAAAGCCATGTACAAGGAAGTCTGATGGAGAAAACTAAAGCCAAAGAGGCAGCAGGTAGGAGACAGGATTCCACCTGACAGGTGCTGTTTTCCTTCTCCTGTTTCTTGTCTGTCTCGTCCTTACAGCAAGAGCCTGTCTACACTGGCGAGCTGAGACAGTCACAGCTTGCTTTTTACACCGAGTTAAAACCCAGCAGGCTCTTCAGTGCGTTTCCACCTCACGGCCTTATTGTGTCTGCCCTCCATACCTAAAATACCCTCCTTTGTACATCTCAGTGCACTTATTTCTGTCTCCTGCTCAGAAAAGGAAGCAAAGAATACCAACAAAATACATTAAAGCACTGTAGGGAATGGTTTTTAAAATTAGGGCTTGAGGTGTGGCTCGGTGGTAGAACACTTGCTATGATAATCAAAGCCCTGGGTCCGATCTCCAATGCCAGGAGAGAAATTAACAGGCAAGGGGTGGATTGCGTAGCACCTGAGCTATCTCTCATTAAGGAGAGAACAGGTTACTTTATCTTCTGCTTAATTTAAATATCGACTTCTCTTATGGTATATTTGGGGATCTGAACAGTTACTTGTGATTGCATTTCAAAACAAGGCTCAAAGCAATTCTACACATTTTCTGTTTCAGTTGCTAAAACACAAAATGGAAAGTATAACCCAAAATGTGGGATATGAAACTTAATACATTACTGAAGGGGAAAAAAATCAATAGACATTTGTATTCACAAAACTGAAATGTGAAGCAGTTACAGGCGACTCGTGCGGTCACCGCCGTCACCCCGATGGAGCGAAGGACATTAACAAGGGCGTCTTCAGTCTCCGCCCTGGGAGGGCTCAATACAGCACTTCTGATCTAAAATCAATTTTAATTTGCAGAATGTTACTTCTTGGAGTATCTCATTTTTCATGTGCTCTACCTTTCATTTTCAGATGTCTTGCGAAATTTTGATTAAGGTAGGATTTTAACAAATAAAAATTGCTGAAAATATCTAGTCAACATTTTTTTCCAAAAAGTGACAGGGGGCAAGTGTATAGATTATGATATCCCGGTTTTTTTTTTTTCCCCTTTGTTACCAAGTTTGTCAGGTAATGACCTGGTTTCCCCTCAATCTCATTAGGTCCTCTCAGGTACGGAGACACCAGAGTAGGACTGGAAGCCTGCACACGGGCTTCTGGTTCAGTGGAGGCACCCCACTTTTTCAGGCGCCTCGTTTCATCGATGCTACTGTAATCTCCTCAACAACTCAGACAAAATAAAGTTTATTTACACAATAGAAATGACCCATCTGCAACTTCTTTTTTGTTTTGCTTTGTTTTTTTGTTTTTTGAGACAGGGTTTCTCTGTGTAGCCCTAGCTGTCCTGGAACTCACTCTGTAGACCAGGCTGGCCTCGAACTCAGAAATCCACCTGCCTCTGCCTCCCAAGTGCTGGGATTAAAGGCGTGTGACACCACTGCCCAGCCCATCTGCAACTTCTTAAAACATACCCTTTCGACGCCAGGYGTGGTGGCGCACGCCTGTAATCCTAGCACTTGGGAGGCAGAGGCAGGTGGATTTCTGAGTTCGAGGCCAGCCTGGTCTACAGAGTGAGTTCCAGGACAGCCAGGGCTACACAGAGAAACCCTGTCTCGAAAAACAAAAACAAAAAAACATTAAAAAAAAAAACATACCCTTTCTTCAGCTAATCTGAGCTCAATTTCATTCTCTATCTCCAAAGATGGAGAGGAAATACTCAATCAGATGAACAAAAAAGACTAAAGTCTTTAACGGAGATCCTAATTGCCTTTCAAGATAATTATCTTCAACCTACGTGAAGTCTCTCCAGTGTCTTCTCTGATGTAAGAGTTCACTTCCATCTCCACACAGCTGAAGGGAGGTAACAGAGCTAGTCCTGTGGCACGATGTATGCTACTGCGACACTTAACCTACACAACCTGCACTGTAATTAACTCAGAACACCCAAGAGTGAAAGGGATGGGCGGGGAGCTAGCCTGGGGATCCAGGATGCTTAAGACATCCATTCAACACTTAGTGGAAGCTAATGAAGAAGATAAAACTGGATACAACTGGGTGGTGGCAACAAGACAACATTTGCTCAGCTTTGGACATGATCTGGAAGCGAGCTGGTGTAGAACAGGGAGACAGAAGGATGGGAAAGAGAGAAGAGAAATTAAGAAGGGCCAGGCTCACGGGTCGCCAGTCTCATGGTGATTGTGCAAGTAAGTGAAATGAAGAAGGAATGAAGAAGGAGGAAGAGGAGGATGTATTGTGCTATCAGAGTAGGCGATGGGATGAATACCACCTCCTGCAAGGATCCCAATGTCCTAATCCCCACAGCCCGTCAGTGTGTCTTCATACATAGTTAAGGGGGCTTGCACATAAGATCACTTGGATTATGTAGGTAACCCTAAGTAATGACAGGGCTTATTGACACAGTTAAGGCCCAGAAGATGTAGTGGTGATGCACAAGAACTAGAGAAGCAAAGATGCTGCATGGGAGATGAAGCCAGAGACAATGAGCCAACGAATATACTTGGCTCCTAAAAGCTAAAAGCTAAAACCTTGGCATTGTACAGTTAATCCTGGCATTGTGGAGGCAGAGGCAGGAGGTTCTCTGTGACTTCCAGGCCAGGCTGGTCTACACGGTGTTAGATTTCGGCCAGTCTGGGCTACATGGTGAGAGACCCTGTCTCTAAATAAATAAGAAGTAAAGACATGCTCTGTCTATGCAGCCTACAGACAAAATACAATCCTGCCAGGCATTCCTTTGAATGCAGTGGGAGTGATTTTACACTTTGAACCTCCAGAACTATAGACACTCTTAATTTCAGGTTGCTTTTAAGCCTTTAATTTGCAAATGGTTACAAAAGCAGTAAGAAACTAATGCAGGTTTGTTCAATCCGAAAGAGCTTTGAGTTTAAACACGTATGTGCTACAGCTCAAGCGGAGGGGTGAGGGCAGAGGAATGGGAAAGATCCTGTTCAATTATGCACAATCTTCACACTGCCAACACAATGTAAAAATGCACACCCACACACTTTTCTTGTAATTTTCGAAGTATTCAAGAACCCTATGAGCACAGAACCCCAGCAGTGATGGCAAAGGAGCCTGTTCCGATGTCATGGGCGATGCCTCCATGAGGGTGAGAGTCAGGAACATTTACTCTAAGAAAGAACCATTTTCCTGAACTCTGGCTAGGAAAGAAAATCAAACATCACTGACAGGACTGACTTGGAAGGTTCAAACCCTCTGTGGCCCCACAGATCCTCACCGTCGCCCACGACACCTCACCGTCGATCACGGTGCTGTCACCGTCACCCTCTGAGCTGGCTTAAGGGCTTGGCGGTTGTGCCAGGACTTCTTTTGAAATGTTGAAACAAACAGTGCTCATCTTTTAAAGCCAAGTGTTTTTAAAATTAGCCTGACCAGGAATCTGTGATGCAACAACTACAAAGCTTCCTGGGCGGTTAATGTTCCTGAAATTCCGTATCAATTACTAGTCAAGGTAAAGAGAAAGTTTCATCAATGAACTTTTGTGTCACTGAGTTTGGAGTAATAAAAACGGGTTGGCTCTGGGAAATTAAAACTGGTGGAACATCGTCAAAGGCAAGTGTTTGGATCTTAGGAGAAATATACCATCTCCCAGGGAGTTCAGGGAGGTTATTTACTTACTTACTTACTTATTTGTTTATTTTTGGGTTTTTTTTTTTTTTGAGACAGGGTGTCTCTCTAGTCCTGGCCATCCTAGAACTCACTCTGTAGACCAGGCTGGCCTCAAACTCAGAGATCCGCCTGCCTCTGCCTCCCAAGTGCTGGGATTAAAGGCGTGCGCCACCACTGCCTGGATTGAAGTTATTTTTAATGGAGAGGGCTAACATGAAAGACCAAAAACAAGGAAATAAATGCACTCTTGTTTCTGAGACTTCTAAATCAGCGCCACACAAGGAAAAGCATGTTAATCATTGGAAAAACCTAGGCCAATAACCAAGGAGTTCTGAGTGGACTTCATCTAAATCATTCATGTTGTCACTTTGAACTTCTAAAAACACACTCCATACTTACTGAGTGTTGAATAAGCAGGTTATGAAAATTAGTCTATTCCAAAGGGCTGTTTTCTAGTTATTTCTTAATCACAGGGAGTTCATGGTTGAACATTTAATTTAGTTTAGTTTGGATTTGTTTTTACTTTTTGAGACAGGGTCTCTCAATGTAATCCTGTCTGTCCTGGGACTCACTATGTAGACCATGCCGGCCTCAGACTCACAGATATCCACCTGCCTCTGCCTCTGCTCGCATTAAAGATGTGCTCCACTACTCCACTGCAGGTGAGCTAGTCCTCAGAGGCTCTGTTAGGTCACAAGAAAAAGATAAAATACATATAAAAAAAATAAAGCAGGAAACACTTGGGGTTTTTAATTATGTGAGGCAGGCAACAGCGATTATAAGTCAGGATTTGATTTTCAAGTGATTTTGGCATTTGTGGAAACAAGCAAATAGGGTTAGCCCAAACTCATGAACAAATGATGAATCAGGCAGCGTCTTGAAAAATGAGCTTCAGTGGAAACACAATTACATGCTCCCTTCCGACGATCATCTGCACGACAGTTTATCAATCACTTCTTTTATCAACAGGACAGCATTTGCTATTACTTTTACAGTAACTCATCTCAGGGGAAAATAGCATTTTACTCGCTTCTCTTCGTCGTTTCTGTGCTGAAGACAAATTCAGGCTGCGGCAGCTGAACTCCAGTTCCGCCACCCACCTCCTCATCCTCTGGGCTCTAAACTTACTTTCCTTTCTTTAACTTTCAAAAATAGTAAGCACTCGCCGGCAAACGCAAACAGTACAGGGATATGAAGTAGAACACCCCAGGCTCTCTTCTATTCCACTGTCCCGGTGTTAAGCATACATTCCTTTTTAACATTATTAACTACTGTTGTATCTGAGCAATGCAGTAAAGTTACTTTTTCTAGTCACTCTGACAAAGAAGAAGAAGACAGAGTTCCCCTGGCCAGATATTCATGGGAAATCCTGTTTTAAAACGATGATGATGATGATGATGATGATGATGATGATGATGATGATGATGATGATGATAATAATGATAACAGAAGCAGGGTATAGGGGCTTTGTCTGTGATCTTAGAGAAGGAAGGAGCCCAGAGTCTGTATAATGGGATGGGTGCTCAGCTACGGAATGCCCCCTTTAAAAATGTCTTTCTTTTAAGTTCTCCGTGTGTGTGTGTGTGTGTGTGTGTGTGTGTGTGTGTGTGTGTGTGTTTTGTCTGCATGTATGTCTGTGCAGCACACCATGTCTAGTGCCTGCAAAAGCCAGAGGATGATGTTGGATGCCCTGAGACTAGAGTTACAGATGGTTGTGAGCCACCAAGTGGATGCTGGGAATCCAGCCCGAGTCTTCTGAAAGAGTAGCCACTTAACCACTGGGCTGCCTGTTACAGCCTCCAAGACTCTCTGTTTTTATGTATTTATTACTTATTTGTTTTGTGACCATGGGACTGTCATGCCAAGACATCCATGTGAATATCAGTAGATAAGTGGGAGTCAGCCCCTTCCTCTACCACGGTCAGGCTTGGTGTCTGTCACCTCCACTCAATGAACCATGATGCCCTCCTCAAGAGTCCTCTCTACAAATACTTTATATAATTTGTTTTATTACTTTAGGTTATGTGTTTATATGTATGTATACCTTGGTGCAGTGCCCTCAGAGGACAAATGTATCAGATCCGGTGGAGCTGGAGTTACGGGTGATTGTGAGCTGCCCTGTGGGTGCTGGGAAATGAATCTGGGTCCTCTGGAAGAGCAACAAGTGCTCCTAACCCACTATCTCATCTCTCCAGGCCAGGCTTTGTTCTTTTAAACTGTCACTATGCTGCCAAGGCTGGCCTAGAACTACCAGACTCAACCCTCTCAGTACCCTGGGTGCAAGCCACACAGCAGGCATTCTTGGAGATGCCTCTAAGGCTCACCCCACAACCCCTACACAAACCTCTTCTTAGTTTGGTGGGGAGTTGAGGGGCCTGAAGCTTTTGTAGTCACTGTTTGGGTTTGTAGGTGGGTGGGGTGTGTGTGTGTGTGTGTGTGTGTGTGTGTGTGTGTGTGTGTGTGTGTGTTTGTCTTGTGAGACCTAGCCCAGGTTGGCCTCATATTCTGGGATCCTGCTGCCTCAGGATCCTCAGACTTATCTCTCCAGTCTCTCCAAATGTGCAAATGCGATTTGAACTTCAAAATTTTTAGACATCAATTTGATGAGACACAATGGCCGTGCCCTCCTGTACAAGCAGAACCAGCAGGTTTTACCTCTGTGTAGGCCGCTCATCCTCCCACGCACACCCAGACCCCGAGCACTCCAACAGAGCCTCTCTGTGGAAACAGTCAAGTGCATCCATCCCAAGGATGGCCGCTGGGAAGGCGCTAGAAGCTGGACTTGATATCTGTGTACTACTACGCACAAGCCAACAGCAGCAATACTGATGGCAAACACTTAATGCCCGTGGACTCACATGGGACAGGAAAGCATTAAGTTCCAGCTCCTTAGATAAACAGGTTCCCCTAAGTGGCACAGGCCATCAGCAGAAGAGGCTTCCCAACTTCACATACATAAGACTCAGGTTAGAATACAATAATACAAGTAAATTCAATACAGTAAATCAAGTCTGGGTTTAAAACTAAAGAACAGTAGGGCATGGACACACACACACATACATGTAGGCACACACATAGGCACACAAATATATATACACACACATACCCCTACAATCCTAAGCATGGGGCAGGTGGAGGCTAGAGGCCTCCAAGCTTGAGACCTCCAAGTCTAGAGCCAGCTCGGGCTGCATATCAAGACGCTGTGTCAAAAGCGAGGGATGAGGGTGTAGTTCAGTAGAGAAAACCTGCTAGCATACAAGGCCCCTGACTCGGGTATGTGTGCACTGTGCTTCCTAGGTGAGTTTAATACCTGCCAGAATTGAGAGCCACTGCCCCGAAGGATAGACAGGGAGTGTCTGGTCCTCCGATTTGTTCCAGGGACAGTCACCAGGAGGACCACATGAAGCCTGCTAGAAATGCCGAGTTCCACTGCAGAGTGCAGGGGTAGGAGCCTGTAGGTAGTTCCAGCTATTCAAGAAGCTAATGAAGCAAGAGGATCCCTTGAGCCCTGGAGTTCAAAACCAGCCTGGGAACCACAGTAAGATCCCTGTCACAAAGAAAGATAAGAGGGAAGGGGATGGGAGGGAAGAACAGGAAGAGCAGAGCAGAAGGGAAGGGAAATGCAGAATCTTAAAACCTATGAAACCAGCGATCTGCGGACATAATGAGATTTGAGAAGCACTGGAGACTACCTGCTGCTCCAGAAATATGGAAAATATGTCACACTGTGAAGTATTTACACAAAAAGAAGAAACAGTACAGGGTAGCAGGTAAAATCATGCTTGTGATATTAAAGCATTTCATAGAAAGCATCACATTAAGTCAAATGTAAGCCATGCCTTTAGTCTCAATATTCAGGAGGCAGAGGTGGGTGGATCTCTGTGAGTTCAAGGCCAGCCTGAACCACAGATCAAGTTCTAGGACAGCCAGGGCAGCACAGAGGAGAAACCCTGTCTCAAAAAGAGAGAGAGAGAGAGAGAGAGAGAGAGAGAGAGAGAGAG
>BDUI01000004.1:69512-83729 GCA_002335545.1 Apodemus speciosus
GCCTCTGCCTCTGCCTCTGCCTCTGCCTCTGCCTCTGCCTCTGCCTCTGCCTCTGCCTCTGCCTCTGCCTCCTAAGTGGTGGAATTGCAGGAGTATGCTACCACTTCGGGCCCACCCCTCTTATATCACCCCTTAAAAAGTACCCCACTAGGAAATAGGTTTTTTGATGTTGTTGTTTTCCTTTTTTGGTGGTGAAAGTACTCTATGATACGTGTCCTAAGTTAGTTCAAAGGCACAGAGTGTGCAACAGCAAGGAGGAGCCTCCGTGTACACTATGAACTTCGTGGGCGATAAAGATGCGCCTGGAGAGGGGTAAGTTTACAGTTGTAACAAATGTACCCCGATATGGAGGGTGGTGGTGAGGAAAGATCAGGGAGAGCATTTGTACTGTCGTTTCAGTTTTACTAAGGACACAATACTGGTCTAAACAGTAAAGTCTAATTTCTTTTAAATACTAGATAGGACTTGAGGTTGGGGGAGTGGAAGGGGGTAGAACAGTTCCCAGCTTGGGTGAGCCTTATCTCTGGCACTGTAAAAAATAAACACATAAACAAACAATAAAGCCTCCCAGTGTTCAGCTGATTGAGGGTGAGGAAAAGGCCACCACCCCTAGAAGTCCAGGAAGAAAATGCATTAAAGGAGTCCCATACCCGGTCATTTGTAGAGAGGCGATTTGGCCAAGTGGTGGGAGAGCTGGCTCTGAAGTCAGAGGCTGTCATTTGAGGCACTTAGCTGTGGGACCTACCCCTGCACGCTGCTGCTCCGAAGCTGGGAAGAGCAAACACCACTGTATGCACCTCTAACACGCATCTAAGGTTCTGTAGGCGCCCACATGCGTAATTTCACACAGAGGCGCAGATTCTGGAGTGTCACAAAAAGATACCAAAACAGCAGGCAAGAATGCTCCCTTAGGAAAGGGCTGTGTGGGATGAACAGGCCTTTATCTGCAGCCTCCGGCTCTCTCTCTGAGAGCTCGTGAGAGCCCCCAATGTTCGCTGTGCTGGAAGAAGAAAGGAAGAGAGGGGTCACAGGAGGCAGAAACACTGGCACCGTTTCTTTACCTCTTCAGTGGTGACTGTTGCTGCCGGAGAAAACTATTTCTGTTTTTAGGCAGATAAGAACAAAATTCAGTTTTAAGAAATTGAGGTCAGATCCACAAGTTAAAACACCACGACTGCGTAAGCAGCTAAATAAGCGGACTTGTGGGTAACTCAAAATTAAAACGGGGAGATAGAATTCTAAATTCGAAGGGTTGTTCTAAGTGTTTGAGATCACTTTACGTGGAAGTGTGCCCATCACTGGCCTTCAGGAATGAGGGATAATTTGGAGGTCCCTCTCTGACGGCAGCATGCCTATTGGGGTCAACCTGCTATTACCCAGACCCTTAGCTTGGGATTCCCTGAAAATTGTCCTGGATCTCGCATGCAATCAGAGTTGGGAGATCCACATCCTCTTGTGGTTGGTAGCATGCTTACACTCACCTTAGGCTAGCATGATGGCTAACTACTATGTGCCAAGTACAACCCCACATGATCCCTTGAGGAGACCAAAGAACCAAAGACTCAGACAGTTACTGTCAGCAACTATTGTAGTGCTTGTCAGATGTATTTTTTGCCATTTTAAGTGACCACGATACATTCTTTGTCCTCCGATAAAAGAGACAGCTGGCTGTGGAAGGCTGTCCTCAGAGCTTGCGGCCATTGCTGAGTTTTGATCAAAGCGGTGGGATCACCCACGAGCAACCCTCAGATTGGGCCTTGTATTAGTCAGGGTTCTCTGGAGTCACAGAACTTACGGAATGTCTCTCTATAAGAGGGAATTTATTGTGAAGACTTACAGTCTGTAGTCCAACTAACCCAGCAACGGGCAGCAGTGAATGGAAGTCCCATGAGGCTAGTTGATTCAGCTGGTCTTCTGTAGAAGGAGGTTCCAACAGATGTGATGGCCAAGTAAATGCAAGCAGGCAAGGAAGGGTGAGTCTTCCTTCTTTCAATGTCCCAACGTAGGCCTCCAGCAGCAGGTGTGGCCCAGATGTGTACCACCATGCTTGGATCTGGGACTTGCTTTGTCCAGGCTGACCTTGAACTCAGAGATCTTTTTGCCTCGGTCTCCTGGCATTAAAGACGTGTACTACCTTGCCTGGGCCTAAGCTTTTCATGGCCACTATGTCTCAAAATTTCCATGCCAAGATCCAGGTCAGAAACTTGTGCCTTTTAGCCTCAAGATCTGGATCACAACTGTGCCCCCCAATTCTGGATTGTAGTTCGTTCCAGATATAGTCAAGTCAACAACCAGGAATAGCCATTACAGCCCTGCTGGTGTTCTGTCATAGAAGGTGGTCGAGTGGGTCATTAGACTCTCACCTGAGCTTCCCGTCCCTCATGGGATGTAATCCTGCCACAGCTGCACATGGCCTTAGGAGGTTCTGCCATTTATAAGAGGTAGAAATTGATCAAAAGGGGGGGAAAACAGCTTCCAGATGTTGTCATGCATGCTGCAGTAAAACTTCCGGGTGATGCAGTTCCTCAGGGACACCTAGAAGTCACCCCTGGCCTGTGCTCCTGTACATAAGCGGAATAAACTGATTGGCTCTTTAAGCTACATGAGAGAAGAATCACACCATTGGTCTGTCATTGGTGCCTTATGTAGGTTGACTAGATGTTTGTTTGAGTCTCCCCAGGAGAAGTTAATGCACCAAAGACCTATCCAGTTGACCACAAAGCAAGGCAAAGGTTAGGAAATCCCACAATGAATATACAACCTCAGACAAGGGTAGTGAGCCAATCCTACGGAGAAGTTTTTATGACTGACTATCCATGTACAAAAGAATAAATTCCCCTCTACCTCATATCATCTACAAAAATTAATTCAACAGGTATTATAAAACTCTATTTAAGATTTCCAGTACCAGGCATGATTTCCCTCTTGTTGAAAGGGTCTGTCTTAGGATTTCTATTGCTGTGAAGAGACACCATGACCCTGCTAACTCTTATAAAGGAAAACATTTAATTGGGGCTGGTTTACAGTTTCAAAAGTTTAGTCCATCATCTTCATGGCGGGAAATACGGCAGCAGGCAGGCAGACATGGTTCTGGAGAAGGAGCCAAGAGTTCTACATCTAGATTGGCAGCAGCAACAGTGAGCCACTGAACCTGGCTTAAGCCTCTGAGACCTCAAAGCCCAACCCCAGCAGCATACCTCCTCCACCAAAGCCATATCGACCCAGCAAGGCCAAATCTTCTCAGTGCTGCTCCCGATGGGTTTATGGGAGCGATCTTTATTCAAACCACTACAGGATTGTAAATTCACTTAGAGCTGTTGGTGACAGAGAAGGTCTCACTATTAGAACCTCACGGTTATTGTGCCGTGATGGTCATTGCTGTGGTTCATGGGTGTCATGGCTGAGTAGGACTACTGGCTGCTTTTCTCCTTTGGAAGCCTGCATGGTACCTTCTGGAATCATGAGAACTAGTCCTTGTGTCTCAGGGAGGAGGCTCTCAGGTCAGATCCTGTCTTGGCTAGTGGGCTTATGGGATTTTGGAGAAGAACCTACAATCTCCACTTTCCTAAACCAGCATAATCCCTAAGTCCATTCAAAATGTTTTGCATTATGCCCACAGATAAGGGTAGCCCACACCCCTCATCAAGAAACTTCCTGGATCCTTTCCTCAGCTGCCGCCAAGGTGCTCAGTTCTTCCAAAGAAGGAAGAGTCCGAGGAGTCGGAAGATGACATGGGCTTTGGTCTTTTTGACTAAACTGCATTTGTTGATATGTCCAATAAAGAGCTGAAGCTGTTAAAAAAAAAAAGAAAAAAGAAAAAAGAAACTTCCCTTTTCAATAGATGCACACCATTCCAGAAAACCACAACAGAGCTGCAGAACCCAATCCCAGCTGACCCATCAACAAGACAATTCCTGCACCTAAGGCCCAGGGAACGCTGCAGAAGAGGAGGTGAAACGATGGTAAGAGCCAGAGGATCTGGGAGTTTCTGTGAGACTGTGTCTCCTAAGAATGTCAAAAGCCACACCCATAAAGTCTCATAGACGWGACTGCCAGACCTGAACAAGGACCATACCACTAGACGTGCCAACGTAGACAGGGGAAGCTCACAAGGCCTCAAGCCAAGACAAAGAGTTACAGACAACTAAGGAATGCCGAGAATGGGAGAAGACAGCAATGGGTTAACCAATGCCAAATGGTCAGCCCTGAAAACATACCAATACAAGTATACACGTGACATTATACAGACTGAGCATGTTGTATTTGTATTTAGAAACATACACGCATGCACACACACACACACACACACACACACACACACACACTAATAATAATAATAATAATAATAAAGAAAAAAAGAGACCATGAATTTGAAAGCAAGCAAGCAAGCAGGTATATGTGGGAGTGTGCGGAGGGAGGAAAAGAAGGGGGGAAATGATATAATTTCAAAAAATAAAGCTAAATTATTTTTTTAAACTATTCATAAGAATGAGAAATTTGCCGGCCAGTGGTAGCGCACGCCTTTAATCCCGGCACTTGGGAGGCAGAGGCAGGCAGATTTCTGAGTCCAAGGCCAGCCTGGTCTCCAGAGTGAGTTCCAGGACAGCCGGAGCTACACAGAGAAACCCTGTCTCGAAAAAACAAAAACAAAACAAAAAAACAAAACAAAAAAATAAAAACAAAAAAAAAAACTGGAGAGATAACTCAATATAAGGAAAAGTATTGGCCCAGGACTCCCAAGACCAAGTTCTCAGCACAAAGATTTACTTTCCCCAGAGGGACAGAGGTCAGGGATAAGGGACAAATACAGGAAATAGAGGAAGAGGGTTAATGGGAAGAGAACAAGGAAGGGGAGGGGAGAGATATTTGTCCCTGGGGACCAAAGGACTGCCTCTGGATAGAGAGAGACAGACATGGCACATAGGCAAATGGTGATTTATAAAGGTACAAAGGGAAACCCCATGTTAGGATGAGGTGTTCAATTTTGATTGGGCATGTTAATTAGGTGACCCAAAGGGGGCTTTTGATTGCTGGACTTTAGTACTTTGATAGCTGGACTTGATAACCTCAGGAGGAGGAAGTGGCCAAAATGGGAATAGACCTTGGTAGCTAGCTTAAGGGATGTAGTCTAATGGATTTTTAGCAAGGTAGAAGGAATTGGGAAGAAGGACAAGCCTTGCCTGAGCTATGTTTGCCACACTAGGCAGAATAGAAGAATTTAGAAAAAGCTTAACCTAGAAATTAAAAATGAATCCAATTTAAAAATTGACATTTTCAGGACTAAAGAGATGGTTCAGTGGTTAGGAATGCTTGCTGCCCTTGCAAAGGACTGGCGCTCATTCGTAGCACCCATATCAGGTGATTCACAACTGCTTGCAACTCCACTTCCAGGGGATCTGACACCTCTTCTGACCTACAAGGTACATATTCAGATGCACATACCCCCACACAAAAATACATAATAAAAGTTATAAATTAGTTTACTTTTTAAAATTACATGTGCAAGAGCCAACACACAAAGCCTGATAACCTGAGTTTTATGCCAAGGACAAACATGGGGGAATGATAAGATTGTGATGGTTCATATATGCTTGACACTATTAGAAGGAATAGCCCTGTTGGAGTAGGTGTGTCATTGTGGGTGTGGGCTTTAAGACTCTCATCCTAGCTGCCTGGAAGCCAGTATTCTGTTAGCGGCCTTCAGATGAAGATGTGGAACTCTTAGTTCCTCCTACACCATGCCTGCCTAGATGCTGCCATGTTCCTGCCTTGATGATAATGGACTGAACTTCTGAATCTGTAAGCCAGCCCCAATTAAATGTTGCCCTTACAAAAGTTGCCTTTGTTATGATGTCTGTTCACAGAAGTAAAACCCTAACCAAGACAAAGATCAGTTCTCAAAAGTTGTCCTCTGGGTGGGGGATGGGGAGCAGGGGGACTAGGAGTTGTCCTCTGATTCTATACAAGCCCCATGGTGCCAAGTCCTGCATGGCCGATGCAGAAGGGACAGCATCACACAGTTCCCACTAGCTGGAGCACAGCTAGCACAGCTTGGGCTCCATGACTGCTGAAGGTTCTAGACTAAGGTCTGTCTGCATAATAATGTACATAATTTATTTACTTTATGTTCTTCCTTCAGACATTCTCCCAGCCAAGGTTAATGATTCCATGATAATTAGAAGCAGCATGAGTCCAGGAGGTGAGGGTGTGTCTAATGTCCTTAGCAAAATGGTAATTGCTGAGGCCCTTAAGGCTGTGGGAAAGAACTCTGAAAACATGAGCTCAAAAATATGTAAACAGGATGTCTCAACTATGCAAAAATATAGGGATGCAATGTGAATTATATGAGGCGCTTCAGTGACCTGAAAGAACAGAGGCAGCTACACTATAAGCCAGCTTGTCAGAAAGATACTAATGAAGGAGATAAAGAGATTAGGGAGTGGTGGTCTCACAGCAAGATAGCACGAGAGTGCTGTCTGTAGCAGAGAGCCATCTGGAGCAGAGAGTTGTCTAGAGAGCTGTCTTGAGCAGAACACAGAGCTGTCAGCTTGTACCCACAATTGACTTTGAGTTGTTCTTTTGCTGCTCCCAAACACCCCTTCCTCAAGACCCTCTCTCCAAACTGGGGCTGGTCCTTGGTACCATATTATTCATATATCCACACATATGTATGCCATGAATAAGCAAGCAAGAAATTAAAAATAAAAGACCATTCATGCCTGTGACTATTAGTTTTTAAAATACCATTCTTCAAATTCTCAAAGGAAGGCAAATGCATAAAAGGATACAGGCATGATAGCACATACCTGTAATCCCAGTACTCAGAGGGCTGAGGCAGGAAGATTGTGAGTTCAGCCTGTGCTCTATGACAAGAGCTAGTCAAGAAAGGTGAGAGAGTGAGGGAGGGAAGGGAGAGGAGGGGGGAAGATACAGAGACAGAGAAGCAGGGTGGGAGAGAGGGGAAAGGTGCTTATTTTAATTCATTCCTAGGAAAATATAAAGAATTATATGGCAGCTACTCTAACTGCTAATTTAAAAAAAAAGAGAGATGAATGCTGGGGGTGCTCCACAGCCTGGGGCATGTAAAATGGTATATCCAGGTTGGTGAACAGTTTGACAATTCCTCAAAAAAAATTAATCTTAGCGTTATCACTTAACATAGCAGTTACCATTCTCAGTGAATACTCGAGCAATACAGTCAATTCTAATTATAACCTCTCACAACCTTGTAAATAAATGTCCTAGTAGCTTTTTTCTTAATAATGTAAAAGTAGATAAAATTAAACGTTCATCAGCTGTTGAGCAGATAAATAAAATGCAGCATATGGAATATTATTGAGCCATAAATATTGAAGAATGGTATATGTTACCTCATGTATGAACCTTGAAGACATTATGCTAAATTAAAGTAGGCCAAAGACAAGATTCCTATGATATGTGATTCTACGTATTTTAAATGTCTGGAACAGCTAGTCTACAGAGACAAAATGCAGCTTAGCGGTCCCCAGCGGCAGGCCGGAGTGGAGACGTGTTGGCTACAGTTCTTGGTTGTGACAAAGCACAAAAAGCAATGTAAAGGAAGAAGAGCTTATTCTGGCTCAAGAGTTTACAGTACAGCCCACAGTGGTGGAAGCAGGCAGCCAGGATTCACATCTCCACAGATTGGGCAGCAAAGAGCAGAGATGCTGACACTCGGCCGGCCGGCCGGCTCTCCTCTTTCCTCCACGTTGTTTACACTTGGCTCCCAGAGCGTGCCATCCACATCCTGGGTGGGTCTTCCTTCCTCACTTAAGCTTCTCAGGAATCCAAATGTGCCTCTAATTCCAGTCCAGTTGACAAAGAACGTCAGCCAGTCAGTCACAGGGAGTATTCTGGTGTGGCTTGAATGTAAAGTGTCACTATAGGCTCATGTGTTTAAACGCATGGGTGCCAGGTGATGGCACTGTCTGGGGAGGTGTTGGAGCCTTTGAGACATAGGGCCTGGTAATGTAGGTTACTAGAAGAAATTCCTAAGAATCATGATGACCCCACTTCTGGTAAGCTGTCTGCTTCCTGACCCACGAAGACATTCTATTTCTAAAGTAAAAAGA
Organism: Apodemus speciosus; assembly: GCA_002335545.1. Taxonomy (NCBI): domain Eukaryota; kingdom Metazoa; phylum Chordata; class Mammalia; order Rodentia; family Muridae; genus Apodemus; species Apodemus speciosus. The sequence goes on from BDUI01000004.1 coordinate 77,603, forward strand.
TTAGTTTTATAGCACATTAGATACTGAAAGGCAAATTTCCTAGTATACAAATTACATATTTCAGTAAAGCTATTTAAAGATAAACATCTCACCACAAAAGCACAGAAAACAGAAACAAACAAAAAAAAAATCAGGTAGGAGTTACAAGAAATAACAATTTGATCGTATGAAAGAAAACCAATGGTGTAGTCACCTGCCTGCCTGTGGTAGCTACTCTTGCTTGTCAACTTAACTACATCTAGAATTAACTAAAACGCAAGAGGCTGGGCACACCCGTGAGGGATGGTTTTCTTTACTAGATCATTTGAAGTGGGAAGACCCATTTTTAATCTGGATCTTTTTGGAGGTGAGAAGATCCACCTTTAGTCTAAGGCCTTACCTTCGGCTGGCAGCCTATATAAAGGGCATGGAAGGAAACTTGCTCTCTGCCTGCTTGCTCTCACAGTCAGTAGCAAGTCCTTCAGTGGCATTAGAGCCTGCTGCTTTGGGATTCCGGTACATACCGAAGACCAGCCGAGACATCCAACCTCGCAGACTGATCAACTACTGGATTCTTGCACTTTCCACTGGTAGTCAGCCATGCTAGACTAGTGACAACCTAGACGACCACTAGACCACAAGGAGCTAGCCTAAAACTACCCCCAGTTAGATACACAGGCCTGGTGAGGGTGAGGGGGGCTCAAACTATGCCCCAGATGACCCCTGCCCAGCACTATACATGTGTGAGCGGGGCTTAGCATGCCTGAGACCACTCCTGAGATGACCTCAGACACTCAGAGACTCCAGGCACCACTTAGAGGAGCAAGTAAGTGGTGGGCAATGGAAGGAGAAAGAGAAACAGAAGGATGTGGACACAATGAAGAGAGGCAGAACTGGAGACTAGAGGGTCGTGAGGAACAGCCTGATGTGAGTAGCCAGCGATGTCACCTGGGACTTTGATGGGGTCCTGACCTGTGCTGCCACGGGGCCACATCTGGGTCCATGGTCCTGCAGCAGCAGGGGGCTGTTACCACCAAAGACCAGATGTCTCTTGTCTGAGCTACCTCCCAGGGACTTGTTGGTGCCTGAGGGCTGTGCAGAACTGGCCCCTCCCCTCACCTGGGCATCCTGGGAGAGCTGGCCCTAGGGGCAGGAAGACAGGACAGCCGACCCCACCCCTAGCCAGCTGCAGTACTCAGGAGAGCGATCTGTACACTTCTAGAGTTTTGAGCCAGCCCAGAGGATACAGGCATGGGAGACCTGGCCCTCCCTTTTGGATGAGGGAGAGTACCTTCCTCCCCAATTGCCCCTCACCACAGGCAGGAGAGTTGGCTCTGGGGTCAAAAGAGCAGGAGAGTTGGCCCTGGATATAGGGGTTTGCAGGTGAGTCAGTTCTGGGGTGTGAGTGTGGGAGAGCTGGGTCTGCCTCTTGTCGGCTATGCGGTAGCATAGGTGAGGGAGAGATCATTTCTCCTCTCTTTTTTACCTTTACCACCAATGGCAGGAGAGACAGCTGGCCCCAGGGAACTGGCTTGTCCCTCACTAGCTGCAACACTTGGGAGAGCAGGCCTTGCACCTCACCTAGGCCACAAACAGGGTAGAGCTGGGCCTGTAGTGGGTTGCTGATGAGCTGGCCCCGAGGGCCCGAGGGTATGGGAGCAGGAGAGCCTGGTGAGCTGACCACTTAGACACCTCTCAAGTAACAGACCTAGGGCTCTGGATTGGCCCAACCCAACATCTACCCATCAATGCACTGCTGGAGTGCACGAAGGGTCCGGTCCTACAGATCCAAAAACCACAGGATCTCCACAACACAGGGCAACAACAGGATATCTGAGAGGCGTCCTAGTGAGGTTTCAGTATTGATAGAGTAGCAGACACCAGAGGCCTTGAACCAGACTACCAGCTCATACTGTGGACATACTGTGATACACTACAGCTTCCAAAATGAGATTTTTTTTTTTTCCGGCCACAAACAACTTGGGAAGGAAAAGATTATTTCATCGTACAACTTTCAGTTCATAAGCTCTACCACTAAGGAGAGAAAGGGCAAGAACTTAAGGGAGGGACCTGGAGGCAGAAACTGAAGCGCAAACTGTGGAGGGTGCCGCTTACTGGTTTGCTCAGCCTGCTTTCTCATAGTACTTAAGACTATCAGCCCAGAGGTGGCGCCACCCACAGTGGTCTGGACCCTCCCACATCAATCACTAACCAAGAACATGCCTACAAGCCAATCTGCTGGAGGCATAATCATAACTGAGGTTCTCGTTTCCAAAACAACTCCAGCTTTTGCTGAGTTGCCATAAAACTAGCCAGCACAACTATATAAATATTCATGTGTTATAGTTTTGGGCAAATAGAAACAGAATAGATATTTGTTTAACGATTGGGAGAACATAACTTTTTCTGCTGAAGGTACAAGTGTTAAGTCCTTTTACTTAAATAGAAAATAACTGGAAATAAAAGTTTCCTACTGAAGACTTTGTAGAGGAAAAAGTAAGAATGGGCAGACTATAACCTTGGATTAAAAAGTAAGGTATCTTCAAAACTTGGCTCTTAACACGGCAGGACTTTAAGAGTGATTAATACGGCATGGTGGGCTCGTGAGTGCATACTAGTTGATGTTTTTGTTGCTGTGATGACAATATCTGATAGGACAATTTAAGGGGGGTGTTTTAGGTACTTGTTTGTCGCTATGACAAAGCACCAGGACCAAGGCAACTTATAAAAGAGAATGCTCGTCTTGGGGCTCATGGCTCCAGAGGGTTAGAGTCCATGATCCTTGCTCTGGTTAGAATCAGAATGGTTCCCGAAGGCTCGTGTATTTCAATGTTTAGTTAACGGCCACTATTAGAAAGGATTAGGAGGCGTGGCCTTGTTGGAGAAGGCGTGGCGTTGCTGGAGGAAGTTTGTCGCTGGGGGTGGGCTTTGAGCTTTCGAGAAGCCCATTCCAGGCCCAGGGTCTCTCCCTGCTGCCTGTGAATCCAGATGTAGAACTCTCAGCTACTTCTCCAGCACCAGCACCGTATCTGCGTGGGCGTGCCACCATGTACCCACCACGGTAATGGAATAAACCTCTGAAACTGTAAGCAAGCCCCAATTAAATGCTTTCTTTTATAAGAGTTGGCGTGGTCATGGTGTCTGCTCACAAGACTAGAACAGTAACTAGGACAATCATAACAGGAAGCAGGAAAGCAGGCAGGCATAGTGCTGGAACAGAGGCTGAGAGAGACTGGGAATGGTACCATAGGAGTGTCTCAACCCGTCAGCCGCCCAAGTAACGACACAGAGACTTTTTATTCATGAATTCTTAGGCCTTAGCTTAGGCCTGTTTCCAGCGAGCTCTTAAACTTAAATTAATCCATTTATTCTAATCTGCCATATGGCCCATTACCTATCCTCATTCCCAGCACCTGTCTCTTCCACCTCCCGTCTGGCTGGCAAACTCCCCCATGCCTCATTCTTTCCCAGAGTTCCTATCTCTGCCAGGAAGTCCTGCCTCTCCTCTCCGTCCCAGCTATTGGCTGTTCAGCTCTTTAGTAAACCAGTCAGAAGGTGCCTTAGGCAGATGAGGGAGGAAAGAGACACACCTTCACACAGTACACAAAGATTATCCCAACAGAATGGCATGGGCTTTTTGTTTTTTTTTTTTTTTAAAGACAGGGTTTCTCTGTGTAGCCCTGACTGTATTGGAACTAGCTCTGTAGATCAGACTGGCTTTAAACTCACAGAGATCCACCTGCCTTTGCCTCCCAAGTGTTGATATTAAAGGTATGCACTACTACCAGGCCGGCATGGACTTTTGAAACCTCAAAGCCCACCCCAGTAACACACATCTTCTTTAGCAATACCTTATCGCCTAAACTTTTCCAACAGGTTCCACCAACTGGTGACCAGGCATTCAAATATATGAGCCTATGGGGGCTATCTCATGCAAATCTCCATAGGGAGAAATGGTTTAATTTAGCTTCATCTACCTTAGCAGGACCGCACGGCAGTCACTGGACATATAGTGGCTGTCTTAGGGCTTCTATTGCTATGAAGAGACACCATGACCACAGCAACTTTTATAAAGAAAGGCATTTAATTGGATCTGGCTAACAGTCCATTATTGTCACTGTGGGGAACATGATGGCATGCAGGCTGACATGGTGCTAGAGAAGGAACTGAAAGTTCTACATCTTGATTCACAGGCAGCTGAATGAGACTGCCCCACTAGGCCTAGCCTGAGCATATGAGACCTCAGAACCCTCCTCCACAATGACCCACTTCCTCCAACAAAGCCACACCCACCCCAAGAAGGCCACACCTCCTCAAAGTGTCACTCCCTATGGGCCGGCCAAACATTCAAACACATGACTCTAAGGGGTCCATTCCTTTTCAAACCTCCACAGTGAAGGTTCTTCATGTCATGGTGCGACAGGAAGACTGGAGGATCAAGAGCTAGGTATTACTTCCAAAGGTCCATGCTTACTGACAAACTAGCCATCTCCTACATGCTCTTCATGCTTAGTTAGCACAGTGCTTTCTTAGGCAGGAAGCCCTGGGTTTGATCCCTAGAAACACAGACATTGGGCATGGTAGTGTACACTCGAAATCCCAGCACTCAGAAGGATCAGAAGTTCAAGGTCATCCTGTATGCTATGTATCAAATTCAAGGCCAACATGGCATATATGAGACCCCCATCTCCAAAAAAGTAAATAAATAATAGTTTAAAAAGCAAAACCAGATAGACACACACACACACCAAGGGCTTGGGGGAAAGGGTAGCAATATAGTAAACTGAGAAAGCTCTAATTTCCATGAGCCTAGCACCCTGCATTTCACTCAGGGAATCCCCCCATAGTACATTAGGGTAAAATATTCCTCACTTCCCATACCCTCCTCCATATTAACTTCCAAATCTTCTTTTCCTTACTTTCTGTTCATTTCCACGGGTCAAGAATAAAACCCCTACCACAATTTTTGAGCCAAATTTAAAGCAAAATTTAATTAAATAGTGGTCAGGATGATGGATTCTGGCCAGGTTCCAAGAAAATGGCACTGAGTCACATTTTGCAGAGGCTTACAAAGGCAAGCTCATAAGGTCACACACTGTTTCCTACCAGGTCTAATCAGGGGCAGGCATCTATGCTGACATACTTCCTGTCTGAGCCGCCTCTATCCAATCGGAGGCAGGTGTACTTCCTGACATATTTCCTGCCCACATTCCACCTGCCAATGTGTGATCAAGCACACCTGGAGCAGTAGGTCAAACAGGGGAGTGAGGCATGTGGCTTGTCATCCCCATAAAGAGCCTCCAGCATTTCAGGAAGTGCCTGCCCTTGGACAAGGGGACAACAGGTTAGGGCCCTTTTCGAGTTATGGATCTCTCGGGTACAGTCACCAAAACTTAAACAGAACCTCGGCTCTCAACGTTTCCCTCAAGACATGGTTTCCACAAAGCTGAGGTAGCCTTGAGCTTTGCTTCAGCCCATTAGAACGCAGCAGAAACAGTGATGTAAGAATTCAAGGCAGACCTTAGGAGGCCTTGCTTGTTTCAACTTGTTCTGGAAGCCTTTTACCACAGATGAGCCAGCCAAGATGAGTCTGTTGGTGAATGACACACTACCTGTCCTAACTGAGGCATCGAGACCAGACCACAACCAGTTGTCTCTCAAACGCATCAGACAACCTGGGACGACACCAGCAGCAGAAACTTACCCACAACAGACCACTGCCTCCTGAGTGACAGCTCGGATTACAACTGCAGCAGCTGGCCGGCTGACTCACAGCCAGAGACTTGCTCTTTGTCACTGAGGTTTTGTGGTTGTTTGTAATGCAGAATTGACTGGGTTTGTGTTCTCCAGAACTAACTGGTCAATTAAACGTGAGAGCAACAAGGTTGTTAGAGAGCGAGCAGAGGCTGCAAGGAGGAGGGACGAGCCCTCTCGTTACTGTGTGTACCGACAGGACCCCTGCTACCCCAGCGGGAAGCCCTAGAGCAAGGAACTGCGCTCCACTGATTGGTTACTTCTCCGCTGGTGAAATGAGGCGATTCAGTCAAGCCAGATTAGAATAATATATCAAAGGCGGCAGGTTTGGGATAGTTCACCTGCCCCAAGGACCAAGACCAGGGAAGGGAGATCAAGACCATCATAGGGAGAG
>BDUI01000004.1:91743-117577 GCA_002335545.1 Apodemus speciosus
CCTCCTTTCTTTCTTTCTTTCTTTCTTTCTTTCTTTCTTTCTTTCTTTCTTTCTTTCTTTCTTTCTTTCTTTCTTTCTTTCTGTGAGTACACTTTCACTCTCTTCAGACACACCAGAAGAGGAGAGGAATCCTATCCCATTACAGATGGTTGTAAGCCACCATGTGGTTGCTGGGAATTGAACTCAGGAAGAACAGTCAGTGCTCTTAACCATTGAGCCATCTCTCCAGCCTCTAAACTTTACATTTTATCTACTTTCAATAAACAAAAACTTGTATTTAAATCCCTACAAGTGGCTAATGGTTACCATATCACATAGCACAGGTCCAAGGTTAATGAGGACAAGTATACCACCTGACCTCATGACCTTACGCAGAAATAGCTGGGTGACTCCCAGCTTCTTAAGCAGGGCATAATTACAATTGCCCCAAACTAGCTTTTAATTGCTAATAAAGAACTGTATACATGTTACGCTTAAACTATTATAAGGAATAATATATGTGCATTAATAGTGGGATATCTAGAGCTAGGAAGCATGAGAAGAAGCCTGTAGAGTTCTGAGAGGTGTCGGTGGGCTTGGGGGTGAGCCAAGCACAGCAGATGCCCACTATGCCTTCTGGGGTCACAGGTGGTGACTGTCACATGCTGCCCACAGCAAATCGAAGGAATAACCAAAGGGACAGGATTGCCCACATTATTTGACCTACATTTTTCTTTCTTTTCCTGCACTATACATAGTAGAAAATAGCTGAATTAAATGCGTATTCTAAATATAGGTGTGTATAGATACAAATTGTAAACTGGCAGTATAAAATTATACTAGTTTTTAGAATACTAGGCTTTTTTTGTTTGTTTTGGGTTTGTTTGTTTTTTTTTGTTTTGTTTTGTTTTGTTTTGTGTTGTTTAGTTTTCCAAGACAGGGTTTCTCTGTGCAGTTTGGCTGTCCTGGAACTCACTCTGGCCTTGAACTCAGAGATCCACCTGCCTTTGCCTCCCCAGTGTTTGAATTATAGGTGTGCACCATCAACACCTGACTTTAAGATTCTAGGTTTTAAGATATATGTTAAATATTTTACATTTATCTTTATTTTAAATACATTTTTAAATAAAAAAAACTTTAATTATGTGTCTGTGCAGGTGCTGGGGAGGCCAGCGGTGTCAGATCATCTTGGAGTTGGAGTCGCAGGTGGTTGTGAGTCGTGGGGCTAGGGATTGAACCTGGCTGTTTGCAGAGAGTCTGCACTTATGACAGCTGAGCCATCTCTGCAGCCCCGGTACTAGTTTCCTATTGTGTATAACAGATCACTACAAACCTAACAAACAACAACCATTAACTCACAGTTCTGTATGTTAAAAACCCAGACTACCAGTTCCAACTCACCCCAAACTCATCTCAATTTAAAAAAAGAATAAAAGCTGTCGTAGGCAGGGTTTCATTGCTGTGAACAGACACCATGACCACAGCAACTCTTATCACAGAAAACATTTAACTGGGGCTGGCTTTCAGTTTCAGAGGTTCAGTCCGTTATTACCATAGCAGGCAGCATGGCGGCATATAGGCAGACATGGTGCTGGAGGAGCTGTGAGTTCTACATCTTGTTCTACAGGCACCAAAAGGAAACCATGTTTTACAGTGGTTGTAGCTTGAACATATAAGAGAGCTCAAAGCCTGCCCCCACAGTGACACACTTCCTCCAACAAGGCCACACCTTCTTCAACAAGGCCACACCTCCTATTAGTGCCACTCCCTATGGGCCTAGAATTGAAACACAGGAGTCTAAGGGTCATTCCTGTTCAAATCACCACAGAAGCCCTGCTGATTTACTATTTACAAGGCTAGAAACAAGGTGTGGGCCAAGCACGCTCTTCCCTGGAGCCTCTGGGGCAGAGTCTGTTTGCAGTGGCAGCAGAATCTGTTTCTTTGTGGTAGTAGGACCGAGGCAGACATTTGTCACTGTCCAGCTCCTAAAAGGTGCTCCTTGGACCTTCCCACACGACCCCTTCTACTCTTCAAGCCCAGTATTGATATCTCAAAGCCTTCATGTGCTTTGAGTCTCTGGCTTCTTCTGAGATCAGCCAGAGACAACTCTGTTTTTAGAAGCTCATGCCATGGCTGCTGCCATGTTAGGTCCAGCCAGAATGACCTTCACACTCCAGTAGTCACAGCAAGGAGAGTCACTACCCTCACAGGCTTTGTCTATACTGAGAAGGGTCATTGGGGATAACCTCAGAATTCTTTTTACCATGGACATTTCTCGTCTCCCTGTCTATGTGCTGTGTGTTCACATCCATGTTACATATAAAGGCTGGGGGGGGGGAGTAACCGTGGCAGAGTGCTTCATTAGCATGTTTGAGACTGTTATTTCAACACTACTACAGATAAACAGCATACACATCACACACACACACACACACCACTCACACACACCACACACACACACCACACACCATATACACACACATATCACACACCATACACGCACACACTATACACATACCATACACACCACATATACACACCACTCACACACCGCACACCACACACACACATATACACCACACCATATACAAACACATACCACACAGATACACACCAAACACACACATATCACACACACCATACAGAAACACACACCACACACATGCACACCACACGCCACACCATACACACACCACACACACACACACACACACACGATGGGTGGGGGGCTGGGATGTTGGTCCATTCTTGAAGTTCTGGTGCTGTTCTTGGTAGGAACATCAGACAATGCTTTTCCATAAGCCTCCTCTCCAGCACGGTCTTTCCTGTTTCCCTGAAAGAGAGCTGCCCAACAGAACCATGCTCTGGTCTGAATGGACCCTACACTGACCCATGAAAAGGCCAACACCTATCAGTGCCAGCCAGGAGTACCAACCTGCCTCACTCCCGAAGACGAAGACGTCTTCCATACTTTCCTGGCTCAGTTATGGACCCTGCCTTCCTTAGGAAGATATCTTGAACTGAATACAATCCTGGTGCTGTCCTCTGCTCTTTAGGTCCTTTGCCATTTGTTTCTTCTACAAGGAATTAACGTTTAGCATTAGAACTGTGTGTAAAGGCATCTCACTCACCGTGTATCGTTCCAGTGAAAAGGTTTGATCTTATTCTGTGTCTTGCATTATGATATTATATCTTGAAGCCTTATTTTGTGTGTGTGTGTGTGTGTGTGTGTGTGTGTGTGTGCTCACACACCTGCATGTGGAGGCCAAAGGTCAACGTCATGCCATTCCTAAAGTGCATTCTTCCTTGTTTTTTTGAGACAGGGTCTCTCACTTGGCATGGGACTCACAGATTAAGGCAGGCTGGCTAGTCTGAGATCCCCAGGGATCCTCCTGTCCCCATGCCTCACCTGCCACCCTAATGCTGGCATCACCAGTGATAGCCACTGTGTCACTTCAGGCATTTTATTGTGCAGTTGGGGACAAAACGCATATCCCCTTGTTTGCATAGCATGCACATTACTGACTGAGCCATCTCCCCAATCCAAAATTTTGCTTCTTAATATCGGGTTGTATTGGTTCACGGGCCCAGGGAATCAGCATCGAGGAAGAGCACACATGATGACTTATTTAAATACACAACATCGGCTCAACCCCGGATTACAGACTCAGAACCTAAATTTAATAAGATCCTCAAAGTGATTCAGGTGCAAAGGAAAATCTGAGAGGCCCTGCTGCACGTGGTCACCCTGTGGGGACCCCTTGTAATATGGTAATAGAAATTTCTAATTTTCATTCTTTGATGTAATTGTAGTTTGCTTGTAGTTTTGTGATATTATTAATTAGGCTGTAAAACATATTGTGGCTATATTGTTAATCACATTCCCAGTGTCTGACATCAATTTGGGCACATACTTGATTGTCAGTAAAGACTGGTAAAGTGTGTAAATAAATATTGCCTGAAAGCATTTAGGTTTTTATTAAGGGAACAAGAAAATGGGGTATTGAAATGACCTCTTTGGGTTTGCAACTGTAACACTTTTAAGCATATCAGATTATCGGTAATTTCCTCCAGTTGTACTTAATTAAAACTCGATGCTAATGTTTTCTCCTGTTATATTAAAATCAATGCTAAATGTATTTTTTTTAAAAAAAAAAAATAACTAGGCAGAGAGTTAGAGGCCACATTGGGCTGTATAGCAAGATCTTGTCTCAAAATGCAAGCTTAAAACCTAAGGAGAAATTAATTCCCCAACCCCACACTAGAATACCACACACCTTCCAGGCCCATTAACTTAAAGTATATGACGTTTTCAAGTGTATAATAAAGACCAAAGATAAATTTTCTATTTATTTCTGTTTATCAAGATAGAAAAGGCCTAGAATAATGAAAAGAAATCTCCCCACATGGAAACAGTCGAACTGCCCGAGGGAGATGGCTTTTCGGAACTCGTCTGGGGCCGAGGAGACAGCTCAGCGGGCCAAGGGCGTGCCGCAGGAGCTGAGGATCCAAGTTCACATCCCGGGTACTAGGAAGACAGGCTCCCTGCTGGCCGTCAGCCTTGCTGAGTGGACGAGCTCTGGGCTTAGTGAGAGAGACACTGTCTTAGAGAACACAATGGAGAGTGACTGAGTAAGACACCTACTGATGACCGCCAACTTCCACCTCCACACACTTGCACCCATGTGCACAAACATGCACACGCATGCACACATGTGCACATGCAATCACAGGACCAAAGGTTTTGATTCTTGTGTTTTTGAGATAGGGTCTCATGTAGCTCAGGCTGGCCTTGAACTCATTAGGTAGCTGAGACTGACTTGGAATTCCAGGTCCTTCTGCCCTTACTTTCCAAGTGCTAAGATTATGAGCATATGTCACCACTCCCGGCTTTTCTTCAAGAACTTGGGCTTGATTGACTTCAACTTTACTTCCTAAAGTTTCTCTTTAAATTGGTGCTTATCCAAAGAACTTGTTCATTATCTTGAATTACGGCACCTCTCTCTAATTTTGCATACGGGAAACAAGCATTTGCTTCTTCTTCTTTTTTTCTTTTTGCTTTCATAGCATCTCCATAGCACTTATCAGAACCCACCATGCTGACCTTGGCAAGACCAAAAATGTCTCACACAGAGCTTGCCTTATTCCAGTCACTCTGAAGAGAATGTTCAGCCTCAGCAGTTCTTGGAGTTTAAATACCAGGAGCAAATCAGGCCGACGGACACATTTTTATGAATGTCAGTACTTGGAGGCCCTTCCCAGTTTGGCTGTCACCGGCGTCCATTGCCTCCGGCTCCCCTCCCCGCCATGGGCTCTAGGCATCGTGTCTCCCAGGCACCCTTCTCTTTACTGTCTCCACCTGGGGACATGGTGCCCTTCTGCCAGGATCGCAGCAACAGCAGCAATGAAAGGGGGAGATGGGCTTTGGGAAAATCAGATTTCCTCATTCCATGATTATTTTTTTTTTAAACATACTGACTTATTTTCTGTTGATTGATTGGAGCAAATAAGAGCAATTGCTAGCATCTAAAGTTATTGTTTAACTTAAGGGAAGTGATGATAATAGATATCCAGTGAGCAGTTATGATATTCCCTACCTGTGCTAAGTGCTTATACGATGACTTGATTCTTTTATTCATACCTACCCTGTTAGTAGCCCATTATGAAAGGATAGGGCGGGGGTTTTGTTTGTTTGTCTTGAGAYGGGGTTTTACTATGTAGATCTGGCTTGCCTGAAACTTTGAGATAGATGGGTTGGCTTTGAACTCAGAGATCTGCTTGCCTCTGGGTCCAAACTACTAAGATTTAAGGTGTGTGCCAACATGGCTCAGGAGAATGCGGTCTTAAAAACCATACAGCGGTCTTTAAATTGTTTTTAAAATATGCTCTTAGTTTTTGGAAATGACCTGGTGTAACCAAGGCTGGCTCTGAGGATGGCCTTGAACTCTTCCTGGTCCTTCCATATTCTCCTCTTAAGCATTGAGATTAGGCAAATGATGCCATTCTGAGCAAGAAAATACATAATTATCTTATATACCAGATTGTTGGCTTCTCCAAAAGGAAACAGTCTTGTTGCTGTTGAACCAGGCCTGAGAAGGAAGTACCGAATGTGTGTGACTACTTCACGGATTGACGGTATGATGGTGGGATGAACTCTGGACTCTGGAGTCCTGTCGCCTTGCCTCCCAAATCTTAGGGGTTCGTCTAGTACAAACTTACCTTGCAGAATTGTTTTGAAGATTAGATAATAATGTTCCTTCTAAAGACATAGGGTAAGTGCGAATGTGCATCGCTAAGTGAAAGAAGTCAGTATGGACACGAGAACATGATATGATTCGACTGTATGATACTACAAAAGGGAAATTACAGCGATGATCAAAAGATCAGTTTTTATCCAGGATCTATACCTGAAGGAATCTAGATCAGAAAACCTCAGAGATGCTTGGACATACCTATTTATTGCCAATTTACAACTGGACATTCACGATGGCCAAGATAGGGAACAAGTTACATGCCTTTCAACAGACAATGGATAAAGAAACACAGGCACATATATGTGTTTTTTTTTAAGTCTTTACATTATCATCTCCATCACCATCATCATCCTTGTATGTGTGTGTGATATGTGTTTGTGTGCACACATGTCACTGTGTTCTGTGACTGTCAAAGCACAGCTTTGTGGAGTTTTTTTGTCTCGTACCTTTTTGTGGGTTCTGGGGGTTGAAGTCAGCTCACACCAGGTTTATCCATCAAGCACTTTTCCCACTGAGCTATCTTATTGGCCCGACAATGGAGTTTTATTCAGCAGTTTTATTAAAAAGAAATTATTTGATTTGTGGGAACATGGGTGGAACTTGGGATTGATATAGTTAGTGAAATAATCCATATTCAGAAAGAAAAAATCCCATGTCTTACCTCAGGTGTGGAATAGATACTTAGAAGAAAGAGGAGTATTTGGGGAAAGAAAAGGGAACAGTGAAGGGGGAAGAGGCGTGAGGGCAGGCAGAGGGAGGGAGAGTATTAACAATATAATGACACCTGTGGACAAGAGTGTCAGGAATCCACCTATGTCCACCGAAAACTAATTTACAAAAATCAGTGCTCTGCAGGGATGGGGCGGGGAGGGAATGCAGGCAGAGGAATGGGCGGAGTACAGAGGATTTTCCGGCAGTGAAAGTGTTCAGTGTGCTACAGATGTAAGTGTCTGTCAAAACCCATAGGATGTATAGCGCAAAGAGAGAACGCTAAAGTGACAACGTAGAAGCACCAGTTTTGTTTTGTTTTTTTAAAAATACACCTCAGTAGTGCAAACTATTAGTAATGGGAGAATCTGGGAGTGAGGCGTGGAAACCTCTCCACTTCATATTTCTATAATAAAACTGCTCTTTTCTAAATGAAAATGTTTGATTGTGTCTATGTGTCAGGGTGAGGGTTTGTGCCCATGAACAGTGCCCCCCACCCCGTCCTCCCCCTCCCCTGCCCCGTAATCCCGTAATCGAGCTGCAAGCTGCTGCACCTGCGCAAGGGCAGTTCATGCTCCTCCGAACTGCTGAGCAATCTCTCCAGCTTCTAAAACTGCTCTTAAAAATAAAAACGTGACATAAATTTCATAGTTTTCAGTATATCTTGGGCTTTGTAAGAATTTTACTCATAAATATTGTATAATTCCTATTCTGTGGTAGACACCAAGGTTGTATATACATAAAGACCTTGTCTCTATAATCGAAATATTTAAGGCCTATGCAGGACACAGAGAGGTGCAGAGGCAATTTTCACTCTGGTGCGGGTATGCACAGATATGCTTAAGGCAAGCACATCTAACCCAGTCAGGGAAGGGTAGGGACATCTTGATGAAGGAGGGATCTGTGGAGGAATTTTAAGCAGCATTTCTGGTTACCCCGCCCCTTCTTGTCAGACCTCTATTCTTTGGGTAGTTACTACTAGTATGGTGGTTATTTTCCTGGAAAGAGACAGTTGAACAAATACAGATGGGGTGAGGCATGAGGTGGTTCAGGTGAAGTAAAAAAAAATGGATGCTTTCTCAGCAATCTACGGCCCAGTGAGGTCGCTTTCCTATAACAGACTTTCCTCTACAATCCTGGCTCAGCACCCAGGATCCCATACCCAAAGTCCCAGAATAGGACACGAGCTTTTGGAAGCTATTCAAAGTCTAAACTGAACACTACCACACAGATGTCGTCTCAGCTACGTAAAGGGCTGAGACAACAAGAACACAGGTTGGAGGCTAGCCTGGCCAACTTAGAAAGGTTGTCTCAAAAAAAGGAAAATCAATGGTAGAGCCCAAAGTGTAAGACCCTGAGTCAATCCACAGCAACAAACAAACAGCAGCAGCAACAACAATGGCAATAACAATAACAACAGCAATAACAATAACAACAGCAATAACAGCAACCATAATAAAAACTGAAGACAAAGAGAGAGAAAGATCAAAACTATCATATACGGGCTGGAGAGATGGCTCAGTGGTTAAGAGCACCGGCTGCTCTTCTGAAGGTCATGAGTTCAAATCCCAGCAACCACATGGTGCTCACAACAATCTGTAATGAAATCTGACACCCTCTTCTGATGTCTGAAGACAGCTACAGTGTACTTACACATATAATAATAAATAAATCTTTAAAAACCTATCATATACTCTTATAAAGACTCAAGAGCAAGCTCAAGCCTGGTTGTATATGACGAAAACTGTAAGACACTTGTCTTAGGGTTTCCATTGCTGTGAAGAGATACCACGACCAAGGCAACTCTTTTTTTTAAGAATTACTTTTTATTTTTTGGTATATGAGTACACTGTACAGATGGTTGTGAGCCACCATGTGGTTGCTGGGAATTGAACTCAGGACCTCCAGAAGAGAAGTCAGTGCTCTTAACCGCTGAGCCATCTCTCCAACCCCCAAGGCAATTGTTATAAAGGACAACATTTAATTGGGGCTCGATAACAGGTTCCGAGGTTCAGTCCGTTATCATCATGGCAGGAAGCATGGCAACATCCAGGCAGGCATGGAGCTGGAGAAGGAACTGAGGTCTCCATCTTGATCCAAAGGCACTCAGGAGAAGACTGACTTCCAGGAAGTGAGGAGGAAGGTCTCAAAGCCACTCCCACAGTGACACACTTCCTCCAACAAGGCCTCATCTCCTAATAGTGCCACTCCCTGGGCCAAGCATATTAAATCACCACATTCCACTCCCTGGCCCCCATAGAGTTGTTCAAACACGGTAGTCCATAGGGGACATTCCTAGCATGATACAAAATACATTTAGTCAAACTTTAAAAGTCTCC
Source organism: Apodemus speciosus (assembly GCA_002335545.1). NCBI lineage: Eukaryota > Metazoa > Chordata > Mammalia > Rodentia > Muridae > Apodemus > Apodemus speciosus. The sequence continues at coordinate 101,024 of BDUI01000004.1, forward strand.
ATAGTCTGTAACAGTCTCAACAATGTTAAAAGTCCAAAGTTCAAAGTCTCTTCTGAGATTCATGCAATCTTCTAACTGTAATTTCCTATAAAATAAAAATCGAATAGCAGATTACATATGTCTAACATAACAGGACACAGGATATATATTATGATTCTAAAAATGCCATAGTGAGGAAATGCTGGAACAAACCAAGGCCCCAAACCAACTCTTTTCATCTTTGTTGACTACAGCACAATTCTCTTTGGCTGGTTCCACTCCCTGTTAGCAGCTTTCCTCAGCAGATATCCCATGGCTGGGGCATCTCGATCATTTTGGAGTCTCTGAGGCAACTTCAACATTACAGCTTCCTATTCCAATGTCTGGGATGTACACCTGATCTTCCGGGCTCCTCCAATGGGCTTGGGTCACTTCTCCAGCTCTGCCCTCTGTAGCACTCTAAACTCAGGTTGATCCATTTCACTGCTGCTGCTGTTCTTGGTGATTACCCCATGGTGCTGGCGTCTTCAATACACTGGGGTCTTCCGCTGTAACTAGGCGTCACCAATAGCCTCTCTTAGGCGCTCTTCATGGTGCTAAGTCTCAACTCCTTTGCAGGACCCCTTCAGTCCTGATTTCTTAACTGCAACTGAGGCTGCACCTTCATCAACGGCCTTCCATGGCCTCTCACAGTGCCGAGCCTCAGATGCTCTCCATGACCCCTTCATGCCTTCAAAACAAGTATCAACTGGGTGACTGTTACACATTACCAAGTCCAGCTGCAGCACAAGGTGCAGCAGTGGCTATATCTGGGTCTCAGCTTCTCTGTGCTCTCAGAAAACACTTCCCAGAAGATTTCACCTCAGTGATGCAGGTCTCTTCTTAATCACCACTAATTTCTTGGCTCCTGCTAACCAGCATCGATTGTCCCAGCAGTCCCTTCTATTCTAGACTTTAAAGCCAGAGCCACACGGATGAAGCTGCTGGGTTCTGCTGCTTGCTGGAGCTGGAACATGTCCCCGTGTCCTATGATCTCTTCACTAGCTTTCTGTTTTCCAACTCCCTCACTGCCTAAGCATGGCTGTCCTGCATCTTGATCTATAAATTGACTTTTCAACTCAGAGATCTACATGCTTCTGTCTCCTTAATGGTGGGATCAAAGGGGTGTGTACTACCATGCCTGGACTTACTAAGCTTTTCTCTATTTAGAACTTGCTCTATACCAGGCTGGCCTTGAACTCAGAGATCTTCTTGCCTCTGTCTCCTGGGATTAAAGGTGTTTTGAAAAGGTCTGATGCCATTCTGATTTTGCTCCTCTTATTTGTTCCTTTTGAGAATTTTAAGTGCAGTATCTAAAACATCACAGTAAGACACAGTGAATGTGTTTTTGCATTTACAGACCTTCTCTGTCTAGCAAGTTATGTCCTTCCATTATCCTTCACAGTAGATAATTTCCTTGGCCATTTGGTAATCTTCCTCACCTGCTCATGTTCTAGGGCTAACTAGTGGAAAGCAGAGTCGAGGAGGAGAGGTTGGCCAGGGGCTTTACTATGGTGACAGTCGTTCCCGTCTCACCACACTGTCACTCTATATCACTGCGATGCTCCCTCCTCTTTGACAGGCTGTGTCTCTTGTAGAAGTCGTCTCCAATCTTCTGCTTGGAGGGTCGGGCTTTACTCCCAGCACTGGGGAAGTGGGAGGGGATGAGAGTTCTTTCTGTGAGTGACCCCAGCTCTCTCTTTAGAAGCCCCAGGGCTCCTCCTTCTCCACCGAATACCCGGAAGATGCACTGCTGTTACTGACTTAGCCCTTGCTGGTTTCAGACACGACAAGTCCTTCATCATCCTCTCAAGCCTCCACAGCGGTTTTGATTGCTGCCCCGCTGCATCCTATAGTTTTAGTGGTATTCTAGAGGGAGCCAAATTAGGTGCGTTTGTTCAATCCATCATCTCTACCTGGAACCAACTGTCAAACATTCTTAAAAAAATCGAGATTCACTCATCTAATAAATACTGAGTGTCTATGATGTCTCTGGCACTTTGACAAATGCTAGAGATGAACTATGATTTATCTTCTATGGCGATGACTGATGCTCTGAGCTAGTATTTGGAAAGGAAAATGTCCTTTCCTTGCAAGTGCTTTGAAATCAGAATTTTATTTTGTGGGGATGCTAGGGTTTCTGGTGGCAAAGGCAGTTTCATAACTGTACCGATTTGAAAGCACACTTAAATGCTCTGAATCATTTCTGATGTTACCCACCTATTCCTCTAGCCTGGCTGTATTTCTTAGCATTTGCAATTTAATTGGCTTGATACTGAATTCTAAGTCTGTATCCTATCAAGACTGATATACATTTAAGGGGGACTGAGGCTCCCCCTTCTCTGCAAGGGGTAAATTTTAAGATCCTATAGTGGTTGCCTAAAACCACAGACAGTAACAATCCCTGTTTTCTCCTACATATACATAACTATGATTAAGTTCAATTTATATATTAAGCAAACAACAGCATAACAACAGTAATAAAATAGAACAATTATAATAGACTATGAGAAGTATTATCTGAATTTGAAAATGTGTTATTGTACTATATGATCTTTTTCATGATAATGTGATATGATACAGTGCTGAATCAGTGAGGTGAAGTCAAGCAGGTGACACCGGTTCTGTGTTTGTCCACAACTGAAGAGTTCTTTGAACACAGGCACAATGATACTTCTAGAATTGATCTGATAACTGAACTGACGACTGAGTAGCAGCTGGGTAGTGTATCCAGTATGGATACTCTAGACAAAGAAATCATTCATGTCCCAGATGGGACATAGCAGGATAGCTAAGATCCCATCTCGATACTCGGGATAGTGTGAACAACAAAGCCAATGAAATATTTATTTTTTTTGGAAATTTTATATTTCATATTTTTGGATCCAAGTTCACAATAGGGAACTGAAACCACAGAGAGTAAGACCAAGGGTGAGAAGGTACTAGAGCATGTGTAAGCACCTGTCACTACCCGCCTGATGACTGGGTGTACAATACTCTCAACAAATCCCTTCATGGCCCTCCAGTCTCTAGTTTCCATGGTAATTTATTTCAAATCTATACCCTCTCTCATTTATGTGTTTCTTTCTGAAACAGGGTCCCATATAGCTCAAGCTGACCTGAAGCTTCCTGTGTAGCCCAGGCTGACCTTGAACTTGTGAGTCTCTTGCCTTTGCCTCCCAGATGCAAGAATTATGGACATGTCTTATCATGACCTAGTGATTCCAGGACTTGACTTTCGAGTTTAGTCATGAGCTTTGATGATTAACAGTAGAGAGTAGATGTTTATGATAGCTCCATGTGTTTACCGTGTGCTAGGCAACGGCCTTGGTGTTTCTCACTTAGCAACTCATTTAACTTATTTTTATTCCATAATAAATTCATAAGAGAAAGCCTCCTGGGACAAATCGCCAGGTGCTTTGGGTACCTCCCCCCTTTCCATCTCTCACTCAGAGTTTGTACTCTCATTCTACTTCTCTGTATTCTATTTTACAAAATTCTGTGAAACTACACGTTTACATAGATCTCATTTGTATGAAAGCACGCTCCCAGGATATGTTGATAACCTTACTCCACTTTGTAGTTGGTTTTCCCAGATGTGAACCACAGAAGCTGGCTGCAAAAGCACTTTCCCTGATAGCCCATCTGGGGCATCTGCACACCAGAAGGCCAGTCAGGCGCCCGTCCGACCCACCCAGGAGCTCCACGTGTAGCTGACAGTGGTTCTCAGTTGTGCCATCCGTGGCTCCCAAACTCACACATTGTTAAAGGGTTTATTTATCTTTATGTATATGACTGTTTGTTTATATGTGTGTATGTATGTGCACCACGTGATATGCATGCCCATGGACATCAGAAGAGGGAGTTAGGTCCCCCAGAACTGGAACCCTGTGAGTGTTGGGAACACAACCCAATCCGCTGTAAGATCAGCGTGTACTCTTAACTGAGCTGTCTTGCCAGTCCCAGCTTCCAGACTTTTAACTGACTTTGGACATGGCCTTGTTTGACTGATTGTTTCATTTTCAATATCTGTCCCTCATTGTTGATCAGAGTCCATGATGAACTGAGAAAGATAAAAATCATCTGCTTGCTATACGTTATCTTGAACTGGCTAGGAACTAAAAGTCTATCGAGGTTCTTTGTTTTCCACCGGACATGGAGGCGCGGGAACACTCCATTGGGAGAGCAGTAAAGGCTAATGCTAAAACAACTGTACTCAGAAGTTGCCAAACATTTCTTCTCTTCCTCATCTTCCTCCTCTTTCTTCTCTCCCTTCTCCCCCCAGGGTTATCTCTGTGTGACAGGCCTTGAACTCACAAAGATCTGCCTGCCTCTCTGCCTCCCAAGTGCCAGGATTAAAGGCATGCGCCACCAATTCCAGGCTAAACTAGTTCTTTTTTCTCTCCTTCTCCTTCTTCTCCTTCTCTTCCTCCTCCTTTTCCTTCATATGATTTATTTATTTATTTAATGTATGTGAATACACTGTCACTCTCTTCAGACACAACAGAAGAGGGCATCTGATCCCATTATAGATGGTTGTGAGCCACCACGTGGTTGCTGGGAATTGAACCCAGGACCTCTGAAAGAGCCACCAGTGCTCTTAGCCACTGAGCCATCTCTCCAGCCACCCTATACAATATTTTTAGTGGTTGACTTACTCACCTTTCTCCCCTATCATATGGGGTGGCAAAAAGAAAGTCCTGACATTTTTGTGTTCTCAGTGCCTCTGTACAACGTCTGATGCTCTGAAGATTCAAGTCCGCACCTGTTTGACATAAGAAATTAATAAATAAGCCGGGCGTGGTGGTGCACGCCTGTAATCCCAGCACTTGGGAGGCAGAGGCAGGTGGATTTCTGAGTTCGAGGCCAGCCTGGTCTACAGAGTGAGTTCCAGGACANAAAAAAAAAAAAAAAGAAAAAAAAAAGAAATTAATAAATAAATGGATCAAATCCATGAAAGGAAAAAATTAAAATGAAGCCAACACCGCACCTGGAAGTCTCAGGATGGCAAAAGTGAGTTGTCCAAAACTGGTTTTTTTTTTTTTTTTTTTTTTTTTTTTTTTTTTTTTTTTTTGAGCAAGCTGAATGAAATTGTTTTAATGGAGTTAGGCCGATGCTTCTTAAATTATTTCCTACACCCTGGAGAATAGTCTGCAGTCTCTTTTAGTTGATGTGATATGCGTTTTACGAAAGATGGTCTCTGCCAGTAGGGAGCACGCAGCTAAGGAAGAGAGTTATGCTGTAACACCCATGGTGGCCAGACAGGACAGATCAACGCTACCAAAGAGTCATGAGGACAGATGAAGTCATGGAGAGTGACCGAGTCACTTCTGGTGAGGCCAACAGCAAATCCTTGAGTTGTGGGCACTCGGCAGAGGGCGTGACTTTGGTGGGGAAGGAGAAGAGAAACTTTGTAACCTGAGTGGGAGGGAGGCAGAGAATGACTCCCCACGGGGTAGCCCAAGGCAGGAAGCAGGGGGCGAGGCCGACCGTGCAGAAGAGAGGCCCCGCCCGGCTGCGCAGGGTGTCTGTCCGGGGAAGGTGGTTACATTCCTTTCGGGAGGAGTCTGGAACATGTGGGGACCTGCTGCATACTTGGGTAGGGCTAATTGCACCGTCAGCCCAGCCCTGGGTAAGAAAGGCAAGGTAAACACTTTGACAGGCGTACCTTCATGTTTGACGTTTCTTCGGTCTATAATTAAGAGTCGAGTGCTGAGACAGTTTCTGAGGTTTTCACCCAGGAACTGGTTCTTTTCATTCTGCCTTTCAGGGTACCACATGCTGTTATTAGGTTGCTTAGTGTGCTGCTAAGGCAGACCTGGCCGAGACAGATAACCATAGCCTGGGAGCGCTGGAGAATCGCCCTCCTCCTTCCAGCATCCCTGCTCTCTACCATGCCTCCGACTAGTGACTGTAGGGCTCTTCCGCTCAAGTTAGCAATAGTTATATTCAATGGTGAGGAAAGCATTTCATCTCAGAACCGATTCCGAGTGCGTTTCTCAGAGTTCTATTGGTTCTAAGTGACAGCCCAAACCTCCTCAGTCCCAGTGTTAGGGTTATTAAGTAGATATGAAAGGCATTCACAGAACAGACAGAAAGGCCAGAGGTAAGCATGGTTCTGAGTGTCTGGGGATTAACCTGGGCTCAAAGCTGTCCAGGCTTTACCCTTCTGTCCATTCTTCCCCATCCTGCTGGTAGGGAAGGCCATTTTTTTTTTTTTCTGACAGTTTCAAATTCATGTCCTTTCTGTCTTGTGACTGCTTAAGAGACAAGAGTAGGCCTCTTCTTTGGTAGAAAATTTTTGGAAAAGCCCTTCTGCAGCTTGGTTTGAGTATAATGGATGCATTCTGAGCCTGACACTGAAATGGGGTGGCCGGTGGCGATGGGAGCAGAGTGGCATGATGGGACATGCTTACCCACCCTGTCAGTCAGGAGCTCTGGCACTCCTGGAGAAGGAGTGGCCTGAGAAGAAGGGGCAGATGAAGACAGCAGCTTCTGGGAGACGACAAACACTGTGAGGAGGCACTACTGAACCTAGCTAAGGCTCCAAAGGTTTTCTGATTCAAGCTCCAGGGGCTTCCATTTGTGACTGGGTTCCAGTCTACTGGGTCTGAATGAACTCTGTTCCTCCACTCCAGTGTATCTTAATTATGTCTTAATTATTTCTGGGTCACTGACACATGCTTTGAGTTCTTCAGAGCATTTCATTTAGGTGTTTCCTTTTTTTTTTTTTTTTTAATCGCCAATCTCTGTTTATCTCAAAAGACATTTGTCTTTTAACATCCTCAGCTCAGAAATGGAATTAGCAGTGCTGGAAAGCCAAGCGAGTGCTTTCTATGCTTAAAAAGACACCCACGGTGGCTTTTATGGGTTCTCCTTCCCTCCTGCAGATCTGGAGGTGGCTTGGTCATGGCTAACCAGTTACTGGCCTGAGGTAGTCTCTTCAATGTCTGAACCTGGAGGTGGAGTATTGGTGTGTCAGGTCTGCTCAGTCAGACAAGAAGGGAAAYGGAGGAGAGGCCTCTAGCAAAATAACCAAGACAAGGCTCATTTCCTGGAGTTCATGTATGTGTGCAGTCCCAGGATGGAGCCCAGGGTTGCATACATGCGAGGCAAGTGCTCTGCCATTGAGCTCCCGCCCTGAGCAGGCACTGGTCACTACTTTTTATTTTTTTAAACATTTCTTATTTACTTATGTCTGGTGAACATGCCATGGTGCATGAGTGGAAGTCAGAGAAGCACTTGCAGGAGCCGGTGTTACCTCCGCTGTGGGTTCCTGGGACTCAGTGGTCAGACCTGACAGTCAGTGCCTTACACTGGGCCATCTCACTGGTCCCACTGGTCATTCTGAAGTACTCGATCTCACTAGTTTCTTTCGATAGGTTGGGTTATCTCTCCCCAAACCCACACATCAAAGGCCTAACCTCAGTATCATGGAACATGGTATTTGGAGAGACTTCATGGAATTAGTCAAATTAAAATAAGGCCACGAGATGGGCTAATGTGGCTTGTATCCTTACCAAATGAAATTTTGAGGCACATCTACACATAGAAGATGAAAGCAGAGTCCAGTGTGACACTTCAACAACCCAAGAAAAACCAAAGATTTCCAGCAAACACCAGAAACTAAGGGGAGAGGTCAGGGAGACCTGTCTCTCCTGTAGCCTCAGAAAGATCCTATCCAGCCCACGCTGTGACCTCAGCCTTGGCCTCCAGAGCTGAGACAGTGCATTTCTGTAGCTTAAGTCATACAGTTTGTGGTTCTTCCTCATGGCAGCCTGGCAGTATCACTGGATCCTTTATAACAATGGCCTGAGCTAACACCGCCCAGGGGTGGAGAGCAGACTTTCTGTTTCTACAATCTCTTCTCTTCTTGGCTGGGATGATGAACATGCCTCTGCTATGTGTGTGTGTGTGTGTGTGTGTGTGCGCGCGCGCGTGCGCTCGCGCGTGCACGTGTGTGTGTGTGTCTGTGTAATACGTGTGTATGTGGACACACTCCTCAGGGCGTGCATGTGCTGTGTAGACTTGTAGAGGAGAGGCTGGTGTCTTTCCTGGTTACTTTCTACATTGTATATTAAGTCAGGTTCTCACACTTGAAACCAGAGTTTGCTGGTTTGTGTAGTCTCACTAGCAGCTTGCAGGGAGGAGCTGGTGTCTCTGCCTCCTAAGCACTGAGATTACAGGCAGGTTCCCATGCCCACCCACTGTTTATGTGGGTACTGAGGGTCTAGACTCAGTTCTTCATAGAACTGCAAGGACTTTGTCCACCGAGAATTTCCCCAGCTGTGGCAATTTATTTCTTCTCCTGTCTTTGCTTTTTCCCAATATAGTAGAAAGAAAGAAAGCAAACAAATCAACAAAAAAACTCCCCAAAATGTAGGAAAAAGAAAAGCAAAATATACCAAAAAGCCCGGGTTCCATGGGCAGCTCTGACACGTTATGGTTTTGTGACCTTCTTAACTTTTCTTCTCTCTAAAACAGGAGCAATAGTTTTTGTTTTAAAAGGTTGCGATAAAGGATTAAATAACAGAATAATACTGGCTTAAACTTACTGAAAATCAGCAACGAGACGTTGTGCTGTGAAAGTGATGTCATCTTGAAAGGGTTTTAAGTACTTAGCACAGGACCTTCAACTCCAGCAAGGTGAGATGTCAGCCAGTGGAAGTGCGTGTCTTCCTTCTACCAATGGTGCAGAAGTTTCGCCTGGCAGTCCTACTTGATTAAGAAGGAGACATTGCAACAGAAGTTTAGGATCTCTCAAAACTGAAATACTCTACTCCCTCTGTACTTCATATTTCTTGCAGTAAAACGACTCTCATTTGGGAATGCTGTACTTCTAGGGGATTTTTTTCATGGTACTTTTTAGTGGATTATGATCATGCCAATAGTGAAGATTTTATTCAAATAATTCACTCAAAAAGTATTCYGTATCATCGATTCTCAGCACAGGATTATTCCAACCTTCATAGGACATTCGGCAATGTCTAGAGACACTTTTGATCATCATGACAGGACAGCTCCTTGGAACAAAGAATTACACAGTCTAAAACATTGAGAGTCTTGGAGTTTCAGAACCTGGGTCACACCGACACCATTACATATGATGGACATGTAGAAGCACAGTCATCAGAGGCAGAGTGGAAGTAATCACGCACTAAGAAGGGACTTTCCCTAGGAGAGTGCTCACGGGAAAGGGAGGCAGGCAGTGAGCTCTGTCTGGGAAAAGTCTAAGGCTGGAGATGGTCAGGGTATCAAGTTTCTGGACAAGTCAGCCAACTTTCCAATCCATCTGCCAGAGCGCAGTCCAGCTCTGCCTCAGCCAAGTGACCCATCTGTGAGCTATGGCCACTGGGGACAAAAGTGCTGCTATCTCTTCCTAGAACTGAGCACAACTGCGGGGTAATGCACACTGGCATTCTTGTTAAGAGCTGGCAGGTCCACAAAATAGCGCAATTGTTTGAGAAAGTGTGCGAGCACACTTTGGCTTCACGTTATTAATGTCTGCAGTGTGCTCCGAGTGAAAGGACGACTGGGGGGGAGGGGACACATACATTTTAATTATTCAAATACATGCAGAATTCTACAGCCTTAAAGTCTATCTCGAAGGCTCCTTCCTGCATCGACACAATGCTTTAGATTCTACTGGGTCCTTGGAGTGACTCTTTTTGGTTTGAGTTGTAAATTTTTTAAAAAGGCCCATTAATTCCTTGGGGCTACCAGGTGATCATTTAGTCACTAATGTCATGGTGAGAAGAAAGAAAAGGAGAATGATCAAAAAAGACCAAGCTTGCACTGGTAACAGACCCCCTCCCCATTTCTCTTTTCTTCTTTTCTTCCACTGCTGCAGCTGTGAGTGACCCTGTCGTTCTAAGTCCAGCATTTTTGATGGAATGCTGTTAATGTTGCTTTCCCACTTCACTTATATCTGGGGGCAAAACAGGATAAATACTCAGGGTTCTAGAATGCATATTCCAAAAGACACTCAGTGACAAGTGGAGTTCTTGTGCCTCCTAATGGAAGTTTTAACTGGAGGTCCCGGGAGGTGGCTCAATGGTAGGATGCGTGCTTAGCACACATGAGCCACTGGGGTTAATCTCCAGCACGTACAAAATATGTTCATGAGGCCAGGCCTCCAAAGTACAGTTTTGTTTGGGGTTTCAGGTCAAGAGTAATTTAAATGGAATTCCACTCAGTGTTATGTATTTAAGTCAACAAATAGTTAATGCTTAGTGGACTTAGGGTGACTAACGTTAGACACGGCGAGATCTGTAAACATGCACACAGGGAGGAGTCATGTCGGATGGCTTTGCTTTAATGGATTATCGGCAGTATTAAGTGGTGAAGGGGTGTTTTGGTAAGGAGTAAATTAACTCCTTTTAGGCAGTTGGTTGTAAAAATTTCAGGCTCCACCAATATCATAATTTGGTTAGGGAGACAAATTACAGTGATAAGAGAGAATTAATGAGTGTCAGGTAGTTTGGTCTTAATTAGCAGTTGGTGTGAGCTTCTAAAAATCCAGATTGAATTTAATAACTGGTTTACTTTGTGAAGTGTTCAGAAATAAGGTGGTGTGAATAATTTGTATGATGAAGACCTAGTCAAGCTAAAAAATGTCAAGCTGAACACACACACACACACACACACACACAAACACACACACACACACACACACAACTCCCTCGTAGCAAATGCAGCAAATGATGATCAGCCAAATTGTACAATGTGTGTTGCAATCTGTAGCATGTGCTGGGGACATCAAGGTGACCCGTATATGGCTCTTGTTCCTATAGAACTCACTATTTTATCAGAGCTCAAATTTTATCAACTTGGCTACAGTCCACAGATACTAAGGAAACTAGTTATGAGGGGGGGCAGGGGACAGATGTTAAGGCCTGTGCTCCTGTGGGGCTTGTGATAGCTGGGGATGGATGAGGCCAAAGACACTGAAGTGTTTGGAGGCTGAGACAAGGAGAGAGGATTCAACAAGGAGGGCAGGACATGGGACCCACAGTTGTTACACCAAAAGGCACAAAGGCTTGTAAAGGCAGCCAATTGCAAATGCCAAGGTTGTGAAATTTTAGAAGATACTGAAAATAAGGTTGTGGCAAGACACACACATGGGAAGTAAACGTTAGAAAGATGGAGTTATTCAAGGGTTATTCATGGAGTTACTCAAGAAACATGATGGTGGTTAAATTCTCCAGGAGCTGCTAGGGACTGAAACTAGAGATTTAGGGAAGTGGTCCCTAGAGTTAGGAGCTGGAAGAGGGGGTCCCACATAGCTGAAAGGCCAAGGAGCTGAGGGAGGAAGGAAGCCAGGGTGACTTGCGGAGAAGCTGGAGAGAAGGAAAACCACAGTGAAGCTGCTCCTTGTATAGAGTCACACTGTCCCGAACAGCCGGGGGAGAGGGGGTTCTTGTTTAAAAATTAAATGAAAAGTGTAAGATGTGAATAAGCTTTGAAATAAAGCATCTATGCAAATGAACATCAAGGACGCATCGGCCTGCTGGCGGAGATAACTACGGTGTACAGTCACACACAACTTTTTTGTTCTCAAAGAAAGTCGGGAGGCATTATTTAAACTCATCTTTGCATCATTCTGGGGAAGATTACAGCCTGAAAGAAGCCAGAGGATACTGTTTTCACCCCTTTCTTGCTTGATTACTGTCGCCTTTGTGTAACTGTTGATACTAAGGATAGGTAACTTTCCAGGAACTTTGTGACAGAAAATGAGAGACGACGATGACAAGGAATACCCTTCAGAAAAGCCAACACTTAGCTAGCATGAAATGATTCCATGTTAGTTTTTCCTCTTACCTTCAAAAACTCTGAAATATTATATCTCCATTTTATGTATGTGGACAGCTTATCAGAACCATGCTAAAAATAGACACATTGAACAGGGCTGAAGTATTCCAAATAAGTGGGATTTTGTGTTTCATTATCTTGAGTTCTGCCTAGAACAATGAAGGAAATTTTTTCACGGAACAAAAACAAACATCAGGATATATCAATCCCTTCCTGTGCGTGGACACAGCTGGAAGGCATATACATTGTTAGAAATTTTTATGTTGTAAATAGCAAAGCTCTTATCAAAATCACTTAGAAAAAACAGTAAGAAGGTGGATGGGTTGGCTCAGGAGGAAAAGGCTGAGGGTAGATGGTTAGTCTTAAGGTTGAGCTATGACTGAGTCCAAGGGCAAGTTTAGCGACATGAAAATAAAGTCAGACCTTGGATGCACTGTGCAGGGCAGGGAAGCAGGGAGGTGCTCATGTATCTCAAGTGACAGATTTGGGCAGGGAACCAGCAGTTTCCCATGGGAAAATCAGTTGCTTTCAGAAGAATGGTTGGTAGGCATCAAACCCAGCAGGTCTCCAAAACCAGTCCTGCCTCCAAGTAGCGTTCCCTCTGCCTCAGAAATTCTTACTCTTAGAACTATGCCTTTAAGACTTAGAGGTCTAGAGCTATGGCTCAGTGGTTAAGAGCACTGACTGCTCTTCCAGAGGTCCCGAGTTCAATTCCCAGCAACCACATAGTGGCTCACAACCATCTGCAATGGAATCCGACGCCCTCTTTTGGTGTGTCTGAAGACAGCTACAGTGTACTCACATAAATAAATAAATCTTAAAAGAAAAAAAAAAAGCCTTGAGTCTAAGATGTTTCCTTCAGTGCTGTAGATACTCTGAGGCAAAGGCTTGCAATGTTGGTAGTATACAAGAATCATGTGCGTGACCAAAAATTCTCTTGAGAATGTGTGTGTCTGAGCTTACCATCTTTTTTTTTTCCCCCTGAGACAGGGTTCCTCTGTATAGCCCTGGCTGTCCTGGAACTCTGTAGACCAGGCTGACCTCAAACTCCGCCTGCCTCTGTCTCCCAAGTGCTTGGATTAAAGGTGAGCACCACCACTGCCCCGCTGAGCTTACCATCTTAAGCTCCCCAATGGGCTGGCTATCCGACATCAGTTGTAGAGTGCTTTCCTAGCTTTCATGAGTCCTTGAGTCCATGGCTTCACATCCAGTACTGAAAAAGCAAGCAAGCAAACACAAAACCATCCACACTCCAAACGTTGTCCCTACTGTGAGAGTTCGAAAGGTACACTACTTTGTGCAGTTAATAGCCTTCCTCCCAGACCTTCCTTCCCCTCCTTGCTCTTCCTTCTCGATGTCAGCGTCGTCCCTATTTAGTAGCTGCCTCAGGAACTGACAGAGCTAAATATAATGGAACTGCACGGAGAGAAAATATTGTACTATACACGACCATGTTCCGGGATTTTGTACAGTAGATTTCCGCTGTGTCAGTTTGGGACTTACTGTCTCCAAGATATGAGAAAGGATGGGTAAAGCGAGGAACCCTTCCAGCCCCGTGGGGAAGGAGATCAGTTTGTGGGGCATTACTGTTTATAGTCCGTCAAGCACGTGGAAGGCGACCAAACCCACTGGAATCCAAAGAACGCGGAGACTTAGGAGTTCTTGTTAGCATGTGGAAAGTCCCACGGAGAAGAATAAACTCCACTTGTTTGAGGACCTGCTTCAATATGACTAAAGCAAAGGGCATGACCAAGGACGGAGTGGGGAGGGAGGGCAGACGCTGCAGCAGGGTAGGTTTTTGTTTGTTTTAGTTACATGCTCAAGACACTAAAGTGGTGTTTATTACAAGGAAAATATCACACAGTCTATCAGTTTGAGCTTGTAAATTTCCAATATGAGAGGAGAAGGGAAACGGTCACAGTTTTAAAATTGGATTTAAGAATGGGCCAGGAAAGGAATCTCAGCAGCTTTGCTGAGGCCTCCGAGCTGCAGTACCAGCCATGGCCACAGGGGCGCAGTGCAGCTCAGCAGACAGCAGGAACCCTGCAGCGAGGCAGGATCCGGGGAATCCCTTGCAAGGGCAATAAAAATTGGTCTCCTGGAACCAGGTGGAAGACATTCTTTATCCCTTGTCATCCATCTCGCCCCTCAGTTCTACCGTAATTTCTGTGGTTTATTAAACGACAGTTACTACAGGCTTATTACACGTTCCCTACTACAGTGCACAGTGGTCTTGCCTTGTGAAATAATTTTTTTTTGAAATGACGGAAATATCTAATGCCGAAGGGCCGGTAAAATGACTTGTTAAATGTTCATAACAAAGAAAAAAAGAGTGCAGCTATGTAATTGTGCTTCAGACATTACTTAAAAGTAGGGAAAACGATAAATGAGAATACGGTGACACATTTGTAGCCCCCTGAGTACAGGAGGATAAGTAAGGCAGGAGGATTACAAGTCAGAGACTAGCTTGTGCCTCACAATGGGACTTTATCTAAGAAAGAAAAAAGAAGTGTGTGTGGGTGCCTGGGAACTGAGGAGATGGCCTCGCTGGCAAAGTGCTTGCCACTGAGCAAGGACTGAGTTTGGATCCCCACATCCAGTTAAAAAGCAGGGTACTGTAACCCCGGAGCTGAGCTGCCGAGGCAGACGGGAGGATCCCTGGGGTTTGCTGGCCAGCTCTAGGTTCAGCAAGACCCTGTCTCAGAAACTAAGGCATTAGGTATTTAAGGAAAGACACTCCCACGTAACCCTCCATTTCACCAATGCTAGCAAATTTGGCATGTGTGTGACCGCAAATACCACCCCAGCCAAACAACGACAATAACTAAAGCAAAATCCAGATACCCAAAGGATGTGAGATTCTAGTGTTCTTAAAGTGTCTAAGAGGCACATGCACAGAATAAAATCTCTAATTGGTAGACTTATTGTTGAAGTCTTACTTTCCTCTTATGTTTTATAATTTTATAAAATAAGGAACAAAACCACTTTTATAGTAAGGAGGAAATTAATGAGGAAAATAACGAAACCCTTGGCTATCCAGTCTTCTGCATGCAGAAGAGGACAGATCTTAGCTAGCTGAGGCTGGTCATGCTGCACTGTCTGCATTTCCTTACTGATAGGCTCTCTCTTAATGTTGGCCAGCGATGGAGAAGCCGACTCACCAGGCCTTGGGAAGAACACTTCAACAAATCACTAGCCAGTTGTAATTATACATGATCAGTAATTTTCTTATGGATTTAAATTTTTCCTGTAGCAAGCACACACACTTTATTTAAAATACTTACAGGTAGAAGTATTTATGTAAATATTGGCTATTGAATTGTCGTTTATATTTTCCTTTAGTTCAGCCTTTACATGCATTTTCTTAGCATTGACTTTATGAAGCAATCGAATGAGACATCTTGCAGTTCCCTGCTCTCTAAATTTGCCTGATTATTTCTCTAGGTGCCCTTGAATACACCAGATGTATTTCCTGGAAACAGGAAATTAAGCCACAGGCAGGAAGAGATTCCGGTCACATTTTTTGGCAGGCGTATGTGCTGGGAAATGCTGTGCACGTCATAATTTATGCTACCAGGAGTCATATCAGGTTGTCCCAGCTCAGGGTCAGTCTGTGGTCACTTGGCCCCATGCGGTTGGATAGAACATGCTGGCAGGAGACTATGCTAGAAGAGGCTCTTCACCACCTGGTGGACGGTAAGCAGAAAGACAGACAGACACTTTTTTTTTGTTTGTTTGTTTTTGTTTTTCCCGACAAGGTCCTTCTGTGTAACCTTAGAAAGTTTCTTTGTTATTTTTGAGATTATAATATAATTACATCGTTCCCCCTTGTTTTCTTCCCTCCACCCTTCCCATATTCCCCTCCTTGCTCTTTTTCAAATTCATGGACTCCGTTCTCATTAATTGTTGTCACGTGCATATATAAACACACACCTGTATTTCTAAATGCAACCTGCCCAGGCTGTATAATGTCACTCTATGCCTGTGATTTCAGGGCTGACCATCTAGTATTGGACAGCCGGTTGGTGTGCTCTTCCCTGGGGAGGACAGTTTCTCCCACTTTCAGCATCCCTTAGATACTGCAGTTCTCAGTGTAGGGTTGAGGCCTCATGGGCTTTTCCCCATCCACTCTGGCCTGTCTGTTGCCTTTGTTCAGCTAACATTTATGCAGCTGGTGAGGTTTAATGGGTGTAGATTCTGACATGAGAGACAGTCTCACAGCAAAGTCCTCGATCCTGGGGCTCTCAAAGTCTCTCTGCCCCCTCTTCTGAAACGTATCCCCCATGACTAACATCTCCAATGAGAACTGGTACTAGGTAGAGGTATACTTGGTCCATTGGCGAACCAATGTTGATGTATTATTATTAAAGTTCCAGTTTACTCAGGGCTCAGCCTTTCTGTGGTGCGTTCTATGAGTTCTGACAAAGGATACAGTCACACTTATGTATCCCTGTAGTATCTTACCAACAAATGGTCAGATAGGTTTGATTTATCAAACAATCTGTAGTATTGATTTTTGTATATTGATCTTACATCCTAAAACCCTGCTAATTCTATTTGCTAATTGGAGTGGCTCTCTTACAGATTCCACTTCATTTTCTATGTACAGGAGCACTCTGTCTGCTGATATGAACAGTTTTCCTCTTTCTTCGGAGTCCTCCAACATAGTCTCTCTCTCTCTCTCTCTCTCTCTCTCTCTCTCTCTCTCTCTCTCTCTCTCTCTCT
>BDUI01000004.1:129042-142915 GCA_002335545.1 Apodemus speciosus
AGCCACCATGTGGTTGCTGGGATTTGAACTCAGGACCTCGGGAAGAGCAGTCGGTGCTCCTAACCGCTGAACCATCTCTCCAGCCCGTTCCTTTTTTTTTTTTTTTTTAACTGTCATTTACATTTATCTTATGGGATAAGAAACAATTTCTCCATTGGCTTCTGATGTGCCATGAAAGGTGGATTGTATATCAAAACATGCAAGGACAAGCTCAGTCGTTGTACTGAGAAGCAGCTCCAAAGCATTTCTTGAAACCAAATAAGGCCGGGTGGTGGTGGCGGCGGCGCATGCCTTTAATCCCAGCACTTGGGAAGCAGAGGCAGGTGAATTTTGAGGACAGCCTGGTCTACAGAGTGAGTTCCAGGACAGCCGGAGCTACACAGAGAAACCCTGTCTCGAAAAAAAAAAAAAAAAAAAAAAAAAAAAAAAAAAAAAAGAAAGAAAGAAAGAAAGAAAGAAAGAAAGAAACCAAACTTGGGCAAATAAATAAATAAATAAATAAATAAATAAATAAATAAATAAATAAATAAAAAAGGTCACAATCGCTGTTTGGTGGTGTAGTTTGAATGAGACGTGTCCCTCACGGGCACACGTGCTTGGACTCTTGTTCCCCTGTTGGTGGTGCTTTTGGGAGAGGTTATTGAACTTTCAGGAGGTCCAGTCGTGAGGGTTTCTGACCTAGCCCCAGTTCCGGTTGGCTCACCCTGTTTGCTGTGTGTGGCAGTAATGATCGTCATCCCCCTGTTCCTGCTGCCTGCTGCCAGGCCTCCCCTGCCATTGCAGACTCTTAGCCCTCTGAAGTTGTAAGCCAAAAAATGCTTTTGTTTATAAGTTTCTTTTTGGTTATGGTATTTTATCATAGCAACAACATCAACAACTGACAAAGGCGATCTGCGCTACCTTAACCCACTACTGTTTTCTGAATCCTTGCATTTCTGAATCATTTTGACTGAGAAGTATGATCAGAAGATTGATGAGACGCACTGAAAACTGCAGCATCTGCAGTCCGCACTGGTCAGTAAAAAGGGTCCAATTCTCCATGACAACGCCTGACCCGGTGAGAACAAACGACTCTTCAGAAGTTGGACGCCCTGTGCTGTGAAGGTTTACTCACTACAGTCACCTGACCTTCTAAGAGACTAATATGCTTTCAAGTATCTCAACTTTTCGCAGGGACAACGCTTCCACAACCATCAGGATGCAGAAATGCTCTGTGGGAGTTCACTCAATCTCGAAGCACAGATTTTTACTCTACAGGATAAACTTAATTATCTGCCAAAAATGTGTTGATTGTAATGGTTCCTATTTTGATTAATAAGGATGAATCTGGGGTGAGTTATAATGATTTAAAATCCATGGTCTAATAATTGAATTGCTTTTCACTGAACTAATATGTTTATTATCACTTATCATTTTATTGTAAGAAGGGGTTCCTTTTGATTATATATATATATATGTATATATGTATATATATATATGTATATGTATGAACTCATGGATCTTTTTGGAAGCAGGGTCGTGCTGTGCTGTCCAGGGTGGTCTTGAACTCCAGGGCTTAAGTGATGCTCCTGCCTCACTACATACATGCACTACTATGCCTAGATTTTCATCTCATTTTGGGTTTTGGTGTTAAAAATCACTTTTTAATGTTTAAGTTTCTCCAGTAGGAACCTCTTCAAGGTGGCCCCTGTTTCTTCTTGGTAGGCGTCTTGGTTTCTTTTCAGGTTACCATGATAAAAATATCCTGACAAAGGCAACTTAAGGGAGAAAGGGTTTAGTTTAGCTTCCAGTGTGCCACGGTGGGGACGTCGAGGCTCAGCAGCTGGTCACATTGCATCACCGCCAGAGGACCGGGGCAATGCAGGCGTGCCGCTGGGGCCGAGCTTGCTTCCGCACGCATGCACAGTGCAGGGTCCTCTGCCCGTACAGCCCCTTAGAATGGCAGTCCTTCCCGCCTCGATTGCTCTAATAAAGACAGACTTCACCGGCACACCGAGGAGCTGTCTCCCAGATGACTCTGGATTTTGTCAAGTTGACAATTAACATTGACCACCACGGCACAGTATTCTGTTACTCTGAATACTTCCTAATTTTTTTTTTTTTTTGGATTGGAAGTATTAAGTTTGAATATTTCAGGTTTATCTTGTTCTTCCCAAGTGTCAGCCCAAAGGCATCTATTTCCCCAGCAAACCCTAAGTTTTTTTTTTTTTTTTGTTTGCTTTTGTTTTTGTTTTAGTGGAGGATATTATTTAGAAACCAAACTCTGGAGACCTAAGTTTCTCATTGTGTTGTTAGTTTTCTTAATGGATAGTATCGTATGCATGTGTGCATGTACTTACATGTATATTATTATCTTTCAAATCTGTCTACCCGTGCATGAAAACATGAGTTGATATTTACTCCCTATAACTCTCAGTACCTTGGGCTTCTTTCTAGTGTTCCCGCCTTCCATTTTGGTAGATACTTTCTTCAATGTATTTTCTTATCCATTCATTGATTTGTTCAATGTACCAATCCCCAGCACACAGGGTGTCAAAGTCAGGGGTTTATTGGTGTGAAGAGACACAATGGCCACAGCAACTCTTATACAGAAAAACATTTAACTGGGGTTGGCTTACAGTTTGAAGGTTTAGTCCATATTGTCACAGTGGGAAACAGGCAGACATGGTGGTGGATCCACAGGCAGCAGGAAGTGACAGTGACTCAAAACAGGCCAGACTTGAGATTCTGAGACCTCAAAGCCCACCCCTTAGTGACACACTTCTTCCAACAAGGCCATACCTTCCAATAGTGCCACTCCCTATGGACCTATGGGGGTCATATTTATTCAAACCACCACACAGGGTATGCCCTGGCCTTGCCAGCTCCATTTGCACCAACAGCGGTATCTTCATTTTTGTTGATAATGCCTGACGTACCCACATTCGTGGATGCCACCAGGCCTGTGGACACTGCCACCAGGCATGTGGACACTGCCACCAGGCATGTGGACACTGCCACCAGGCCTGTGGACACTGCCACCAGGCCTGTGGACACTGCCTCTAAAAGAAGGAGCTATTGGTATTCAGATGGTTCCATTTTCCGTTATGTAGAGATCCTGTATGCATTGCAGAAGATTTAACATCCCTGTTCTTTCCCCTACCGTTAACTACCAGTTGCATTCCCAGTTCCAGTGACAATGAAAATGACTCCTACATATTTCTGAATTCTGCCTTAATACTGAAAATGTGATCCTTGGAGCAGCAGCTCCAGTGACAACTGGGAACTTGTTAGAAATTTGGAAGGTAGTCTCACCCCAAATTGGAGAGAACCAGAAACTACATTTTAATAAGATCTCAGGTGATTTCTGGATGCACTAAAGTTTGAGAAGCAAGGATGGGCTATCTGTAAAAAAAACATTTCCCAAGAGAAACTCTCCCCTGTCTGGAGGCATGTACGAAAATGTTCACATCCGAGACACTAAACCTTTGCAATGCAGATCTGCTCATGATTGAAAATCATTAACTCGGAGCACTGCAGCAAAATGAAGCTGGCAGCCACTGGTATGCAGTCAACTGAGAGAGAACAAGTCAAGAAGATCGTTTGGATCCCTCAAGGCCTCATGCCGGTGGCTGGTTACCTAGACAGGNCATTTCAGTTGTATGAAATTGAAAGAATAAGAAGGCAGAGTTGGACTTGACTAGTTTCCCACATTAGGCTGAAGAATGTCAGCAGATGTGACCAAGTAGAGGTCTATGAATGGACTGGCCAAGTGCCGAAAGGTTGACACTTTTAGCCTTTTTGACAAGTACCTGGAGGTAGAGGGTGGCCAAAGACGCCAGCTTTTCACCTTTAATGGTGAGTAACTTTGCCCATTTCCTAGTGTGCTAGTGGTAGCATGCTAGGTGAGAAGAAAAGAGGACTCACTGCTGTTAGCAAAGGGAAAACCTTGACATATACACACTCGTATGCATGTGTATGTATATGTATACACAAACCATATATACACACACATATACACACATATGCACACTTTTAAATAAAAGCACACACAAATTTGCAAACATAGTAATTTTGTTTTCCTTTTTAGAAAGGTCTCTTGTAATCCAGCTTCTTGACTTGTTCTCTCTCAGTTGACTGCATACCAGTGACTGGCAGCTTCATTTTGCTGCAGTGCTTCAAGTTAATGATTTTCAATCATGAGCAGATCTGCATTGCAAAGGTTCAGGCCTCAGACTTGCTATGCAGCTGACGATGACCTAGAACTTCCAGATTGTGCCTCTACTTCCCACATATAGTCAAGACAGCTGAGAGTTCAAGGACAGTCTAGTTTGCATAATAAATTTCAGCCCAGCCTGGGCTACAGTGATGATATCACAAAAAAAACCAGTCTTTTAATCTTGTGTATAGACACCTTGTAGTATTCTACATTGTATGGTGTTATCATTTGGATGTTTTCTTCAAATTCACATGCTAAAAATTTCAACCTCAATGCAACGCTATTGGGAGAGGACCTTTAAAATGCTATGGTCTGGGTTGTAGTTCAGTGGTAGAGTGATTGTTTGATATATAGGAAACTCTGACTTTGGTTCCCAGCATCACAACAAATAAAAGGCAGGCTTCTCTTGATATTTCAAGAGTGGGTTCGCTACAGTGAGTAGACTTGTTGTAAGAGTTGAGTCCTCTCTTGTGTGTGCTCTTGCATTAGTTGTTGGTTATTGTTACAAAAGCAACTTAAAAAGCATTCTGGTATGAGTGTTAAATGTTCCTCCTGGGCTTCTTGGTTTGAATGCTTGGGCCCCAGCTGATAACATTATTTTAGAGGGCTGTGGATCCTTTAGGAGGGAGGGCCCTGGTGGAGGAAGTGGGCCAGAGGGACAGGCCTTATGGTTGTATTATAAACTGGCCCCATTTCCTGTGTGTGACTCTACGGCCACAGAGGCTGTGCTACTGGCTAGCCTATTGCTGAAGTGAAACAAGCTAGTGTTATCTGAAAAGAGGGAACCTCAAATGAGGAAGGGCCCAGCCCAGTTTGGGGGGTGCCATCTGGTCTTGGGTTCTATAAGAAAGTAGGTTGAAGAAGCCATGGGGAGCCGGCCAGTAAGCAGCACCCCTCCATGGCCTCTGCATCAGCTCCTGCCTTGAGGTTCCTGCCTTATTTCAGTTCCTGTCCTGGCTTCCCAGTACATCGCGGAAGTGTAAGCCAAACAAACCCTTTCCCCTCTGCAACATGCTCTTTTGTTGTGGTTTTCATCATAGCAATAGCAACCTTAACTCAGACAGAGGCTCTTGCATATTTTCTTCCCTGCTTTCATGGACTACATCCTTTCTTAACATTGGAGCCCCCGAAGCTCCCACTATCCTTCCTCCCTTAAGTTGTTCTGCCAGACACTTTACTACTAGAAGGAAGGGTTTGGGTCGTCACAGTTGCGGTGATACCATCTAACTTGTTAGTGGAAGCAGGAGGTGGTGGTTACACTGCATCTGCAGTCAGGAGAGAGAGAAATGGATGCTGGTGCCCAGCGTGCTTTCTCCTCTTTTCTCTTCATTCAGTCCAGGACTCCAGCCCATGGGATAGCGATGTCCACATTCAAGGCGGACCTTCCCTCTTCAGGTAAGCCATTCTGGAAACTTCTTTAAAGACACGACCAAAGGTATATGTYGTAGATGATTCTGAATGCAGTCAAGGTGACAGTGAAGAATGTCCATCGCAGCCTCTTGCCTCTTCATCTTCCATCATGGGTAACATGGGAAGAAGATCCTCCTTAGATGTTAGATGTTGGATTTCAACTTCCTAACCTGCAAGGTCTTAAGTAAAATAAATATCTGTTCTTTATAAATTACTCTGTCTCAAGAATTCTGTTTTGGAAGCACAAAATAAGACTAAGACTGGTAATATTTTAAAAATTTAAATATCTTCCATGCTATTTTCAACAGTGACAACATCATTATATACATATATAGATTAATATATAACATGATAGACTGAATAACAAGCATTCCAATTTTTTTTACTAGCCTTTGTTGTTTTCTGTTTTATTTTTCCCTAGTGAGTGAGATATGGTATCTTATTGTAGTTTTGATTTGCAGTTTTTCACTGATAATATAATAATAATTTATATCTTTGGAGGATGCTGAATCAAATACATTGTCATAGTATTGCTGCCGTGCAATGAGTTGTAGCATCTTCTACCTTTTTGAAAAGATAGTACTTAAATTTTATCTGCATAAGTTCTTTATTGTGGGTATCAGGACCTCACTAGATATATAGTAATACTTTCAAACCATGTGTTATTTTTTACTATATTAAATGTATTTTGTGACAGAATTTTTAATTTTGATATAGCCCAATTTGTCTCTATTAATGCACTGGGTGTGGTTTTTGTGTCACATCCAAGAAATCATTATCAAGTCCAACGCCATGAGGGTCATCCCTGTGCATTTCTCTTCCATCCACCTGTCCTTTCCTTGTTYTTTTTTTTTTTTTTTTTKTGAGACAAGAGTCCTTCTATGTATGTCAGGATGCTCTCAAGCTCCTGATGTTCTTGTGTCTGCCTCTTGAGCACTGTGGACCCATGTACCAACATGCCTGACTCTGTTTCCTATAGTATGAGCTTCTATATTTGTCTGTGATCCACTTTGATTTACTTATCACATGGCCACTGAATAGACGGAGTAACACTAGTGTGATCACAGGGTAGGGATATAGTAGTAGCCAAAAATAGGCAGTGTCTTATTCTCACCCTCAGACTCCTTATGTTAACTCTCCTAAGTGCCATCCTCCCTGTAGACCTGCCAACATAAACGGGAGCAGTAGTTCTTAAACCGTGGATGCTCTGAAATTACCCAGAAAAGCTCAGAAAACATGAATAGCTTCTTTCCACTCTCCAATATTTTTATGCTATTTTCCCAGAGGTCAGCCGGGGCATTAGTTGTTTGAGTTAGCCAGAGGATTCTAAGATGCAAGCAGTGTTGAGAATTGTGTGGAGACTTCCGCCATCACACACCTGAGCAGCTGCTCACTCTGCAATGACCACACGGGCTGCTGGTGTTATAAAATGTGGCTGTGTAGCTTGGTCGTCAAGTGGGACTCCTCACCGCGGGAGGGGGCTGTCTCTGACTCTGCTGCCTGCCCTTGGGCCCTTTCCTCCTACTGGGCTGCCTCATCTAGACTCAATAGGATGTCTTAGGCTTACTGCAATTTGATATGCCAGAGCTGGTTGGGATCCATGTGAGGCCTTCCCTTTTTGAAGAGGAATGGAGGAGGGAGTGGAATTGGGATGAGGGTGGGGGACTGGGAAGAGAGAAGAAAGGGAAAACCATGATCAGGATGTAAAGTAAATAAATTATTATTAATAATAAAGACCTTGGTGTGTAGATATGGGGAAGGAAGCACATGTTCCAACATGTCTCTAATGTACTATTTCTCCTATGTTCAGATGATGGAGGAAATCTGACTTTAAGGATTTGTGGATGTTTGAGGAAGAACTCTCAAATTACCACCTGTCTTTACTATTATTTTTGTAGCTATATCACATCCCCCTTTGATAAATAACATAAAGTATCTTATCCTGATGGCATCTCTTGACTTCACAAGATATATTAAACAGAGAAATTATGGGCTTTAAAACATGGTGAAGAACTGTGAACAAGCCTAGAATGTAAAAACAACAAAAACCATAACTGTCTATGTTTTAGAGTAGAATATTCAAGCTATAGAGGAAATCTCTTATTTCTCAAGCTACATGGCTTTGAAAAGATCTTTGTTCAAAAATTACAATTTCACAAATTCTCAGAAAGACAATTAGAAACAAATTCAGCACTGAAGCCTGTGGCACGAGAGAGTGAGGGTGGATAAGGATGAGAGGTTGCAGTGCTGAAGGTGGGAAGAGGAAGAGGAAGAGGGAGAGGGAGAGGGAGAAGAGGAGGGGGAGGGGGAGGGAGAGGGAGAAGGGGAAGAGAAGGGGGAGGGAGAAGAGGAGGGGAAAGGGGAGGGGGAGGAAGAGGGAGAGGGGGAGGGAGAAGGAGAAGAGGGAGAAGGAGGAGAGGGAGAAGGAGGAGAGGGAGAGGGAGAGGGAGAAGGAGAAGGAGAAGGAGGAGAAGAAGAAATGTTGCTGCTTTGCACATTTGGCTGGGCCTTGATGATTGAGATATAAAAACCAAACTGATAGGTGTATTTCGGGAATTATTGCATACATACTTTTCTTGTACTTTATTTATAGGTTTTACTTTACAAATATATAGGCGGAAAATCCTGTGTTTTCTAGCTGAAAAACTAGAAACTGTATTTGATGAAATGGTGACTTTCATCTTCTCCTTCCTTCTCCACTACTGTTCTTTCTCTCTCTCCCTTCCTTCCTCCATCATTCCTTCCCCACCTCGCTCCTTTCCTTTTCTCCTTCCCTTCCTGTCTTTCTTTTGTCCTTGGATGAATTTAGAGGCCTATGGAAGTTGGCGAAAAGTGTTCTACTACTGAACTAAATTCCAAGCCTGTTTTTATTTTGAGACTGGCTGCCCCAAAATTCCTCAGGCTGGCCTTGGACTTAATCTATAGTCCCAGTGGGTACCAAACTTGTGATTCTCCTGCCTCAGGCTCATGAGTAGCTGAGATTACAGGCCTGCACCAAGAGGTACCCTTAAAATATTTCCTCTGTAGATTTTACATCAGTGTTTATCAAATTTTACTAAACATCGCTATCACCTGGTGGCCTTGTCAAAAGTCACACTGTTGGGCTTTATTCCCAATGTTTCGAGTTGTCTGTTCTAAGTAGTTCAGGGATAGTGATGTGATGCTGATGATGCTCTGGGTAGAGGAGAAGAGCCATGCTTGTGAGCCCCATGCAGTTTGAGCATCCCTAGCACGAACTACACCAAACCTAAAGCTGTCGAGCACTCACATATTACAGGGGGAAAATTCCACACCTGACCTGTAGCCAAAACACCAGCACTGGAAATATTCTACCTCCATATAAACATATATAAGATGTATAAAAACCATATATGAATTTCCTGTTTAGATTTAGAACATAATGCCAAGTTATATATCTTTTTAAACATACACACGTCCCAAATTTGAATAAAATTAAAAAATACTTTGTGTCCCAAGCATTTTAGACGATGGGTAGACACTTTGTATTCTCATCTTTAATATTAAAGCCAGTTTGTCTCAGGTATCCTCTGTTATGTCTTACACTGGATTTACCATCACCTCCAATTTGTTATTTGACAGATGAGTGCTTGTTTTGCACACATTTCCATTAGAACCAGTGTCAACTTCACAGTTGCTTTTGTTTTTCAACTGAGTAAAAAGTCCCTAGTGGGTGATTCCAGTGTTGGTATATAGATTTGTTTTAATGCGTCACCATAACCTTTTGTATGGGTACAATTGATTTATATTGCGTTTTAAAGTACAACAATGATTCTCCTAGCAAGTCCACCTTTTCAAAGTTTGGGTGAAATTATGAATTTTCGAAGTAGGAATGGCTGAGGAACTACAGCCTAATGACATATAAGAAGTCAATATTATTAGGATGACCCCACGGATTTAAATTATTTATGCTTTTTTATCTTATGAGCAATCAGGAATTCACTGTAGTTAAAGTTTTCTGTTGATTATTTCTCTTTCAAAAGCTATACACAGCTGCTTACTTTTAACCTCTCCCTGACTTTTTAGGGGGAAACCTCTGGAACCTGGGTGTTGACAGTTTAGAGGTTATCACTGGCCATTACAGTGAGTGTCTCCTGTGAAGAGAGAAGGCAAACCAAACAGAAGAGCTAAGCATAGTGGTGTGGGCCTGTGGTAACAGCTATTCCATGGGCCAAGGCAGAAAGATTACTTGAGATCAAGATACCTGCCTGGACAACATAGCAAGGCTCCGTCTGAAAAAGAAAAGCAAATCTCAGATACCATAAAATCCTGAAAGAAGGAAAAAAAATCAGACTGATTCATATCAGGAGAGCCCGGAACAGGACAGTCAGGAGTGTCACAGGCACAGGGACAAAGCACCCCAGGACAGTGCAAGCACAAAGCCCTTTTGTGCAGAAGAGGGACATAATCTGCCTTGGTATTTTAGGATAATAGGTTCATCTCGAACACTTAGAAAGATAATTTAATTAGCCCCAATCATTATTCAGTCACTAGGAAATGTGCAAGTCTGGGTGGCTTTCTAAAGAGAAAATTGAGTTGGACTAACTTAAACCTTTTTTATGATAAGAGCAGATAATGATCAGGGCAAAGACATATCTATGCATTTAAGGCATTGGGGTTTTCCTTTTTCTGTGGAGATTACTTCCTTCAGTTGACTGAATAAAAGTAAGACTTTTATCTGTGATAAAAGTCATCATCTGGGATAATGAACCAAAGATTCAGAGTCTACAGTGAGAAAGAGGCAGAGGGCTTCATCATTATCAAGCTGCTAAGTTTGACAGCACTCTTGATAGAACTTTTCCACAAGAAATGTTTTCTTTTTTCTTTCATTTGTTTTTCAAGATATGGTTTTACTGCGTAGCCCTGGCTGTCCTGTAACTCACATTGTAGACTAGGGTGGCCTCGAACTCACAGAGATCTGCTTGCCTTTGCCTCTTGAGTGCTGGGATTAAAGGCCTGTGCAAAAATGTTTTCTTCTTTAAGATTTGAAAATTATTATTATTAGCATGTGTGCGTGGGTGAGGGTGAGTGTGTGTGAGAGTGTGAGGGTGAGTGTGAGTATGAGTGTGTGGACATGTGAGCATGCGTGAGTGTTCCAGGAATGGAACTCAGGTCATCAGGTATGCATGACTGGTGCTTTGACTCTGAGCTATCTTGCCATTTCTTTATTAATTTTCATCTGTTAAAAGCTACTTATGTTAGGCATGGTAGTGAAGGCCTTTAATCTCAGAGGCAAGGCCAGTCTGGTCTACATTGTGAGTTCCATGACACCTAGAACTATGTACAAAGACTAGCAAAACAAAACAACCAACCAACCAAACAACCCCCCCCCCCCCGACCCCTGCAAGAACCAAAAAACAAAACAAAACAATAAAAAGCTTCTTAATCCATCAAAGTCGTGGTTAAATATCATTCTATTAGATCTTCTTGGGTTTGGCCCTAGCTAACTTCCCCTTTAAAATTTCCTTATAACTAAAATTTATTTTAGTGTTTGCATGAAGTGATTAAGTGAAGGTAGACACTTTGTTTTCCTTACTGGATCATGTTGGTAACATGGAACATGAGATAGTCTTGTGTTCATTTGTATGGCTTTCTGAATGTGCAATCCAATGTTTGGAATTTGGCTGGTTCTGGTCATATGTATAAAAATATCAGAAAATAGAAAGAAAAGAATCAACAAAGAAGAAAGAGAATAAATGCACATATATACACATACATAGGCATACTCCTTACTCTTAAGGCATGAATGTGTGTGTATGAATGCACTTACATGGAAGTTGTACACATTAAAGGGAGACTTCTGTTTGCAGATGAGATGGTGAGCTAAGAATAACTTCCTTTCTAAAACAATAGTGGATGAGAAAAGAAGAGCCTCTCCCAGCAGTCTGGACCTGGATACTTGCTGGAAAGGCGGTGTGGGCAGAGAGCTTGGAGGGAGGAGGATTTGCTTCATCTTAGACACTGGCAAGGAAAAATAAGGATCAATATAATTCTTTGCCTGAAGAATGGAAATAATAAAATATATGTT
This sequence comes from Apodemus speciosus, assembly GCA_002335545.1. Classification (NCBI taxonomy): domain Eukaryota; kingdom Metazoa; phylum Chordata; class Mammalia; order Rodentia; family Muridae; genus Apodemus; species Apodemus speciosus. The sequence goes on from BDUI01000004.1 coordinate 140,697, forward strand.
TCAAACAAAGAGAAGGAAATTTGATCTACCGGAAATCAAGAAGCAAAGAAAATATAGCAAAAATAAAAACTGAAAATGATAAATATACTTCAACACAGCAGAAATTATAGTAGTATATATAAGTAGATTGAATTTATAAATCACAAGAATGAGAATCTCAGAATGTACTTTTAAGAATTAAATCTAGCCACGTATTATTTGCAAGTGAAAGAAATAAAAGATAAAGAAATAGAATAATAGAAAATGCCAAGCTGGACCGCATGGTAAAGGCTTGTAATCTCCATCCTCGGAAGGCTGAAGTGGGGTCACAAGTTCAAGGACTCCCTGGACTAAAAAGTGAATTCAAGACCAGTCTGGACAAATCAATGAAATGATGTCACAAACAAACAAACAAACAAACAAACAAACAAACAAACAAACTGCTTAGAAATATAGTGTGGTTGACAGCGCCCGCACTGCCACAGTACCGAGTATAGGCCATAGGCCTGGGGGATTAACAGAAAACACAGACACGGGTCATTCTGTAAGATGAATGCCAAAGCTTTACTGGGGGAGCAGAAATATATACTAGAGGCCAGGGGAAACACCAGGGAAAACAGTTATAGTCATAGGTTAGGCACCAGGGAGGCCCCTACCACACTGGGTGGGAAAACAGGAATCAAATTAAGCTGCAGGATGTTCTACAGGATGTTTCCTGTGCAAACAGCTCCGCTGGGAACATTGAGCTAAGCTCACTGATATCCAACAGTGGTGATAAAATGCTTGCTGAGTATGAGTAGGGCCCTGGACTCAAATCCTAGTAACACTCACACACACACACACACACACACACACACACACACACACACACACACACCCGAGTAGTTAACTGAGACGATAAAAGGATGAAGAAATTAACTTTAAGAATCACCTTGGCATGCAATTTTATTATTGTTGCGGTGATAAAACCCCACGGCATCAGTAACCCCGAGGAGGAAGGGCTTCTTACTTGGTTCACAGTTCCAGGTCACAGTCTGTCATGGGGAAATCAAGGTGTCGGGAACTTGAAGCAGCTAGTCACATCCACAGTCAAGAACAGCAATGGATTAATGCTGCGTACCTACTTATGCTCAGCCCCTCACCCTCTCCATACATATAGAGACCAGGACCCAAACCCAAGAACTGTCTCCACCAGTGGGTCCTTCTGATTCAATTAATGAAATCAAGACAATCTCCCGCAGACATGGCCACAGGTCAACATGATCCAAATTGAAATTCTCTTCCCAGGTAATTCTAGGTTATATCGAGTTGACAATTAAAACCAACCACCATAGAGTAGATTTTAGGTGAGATTAACAGGGAAATTAGCAAGCTCTGAGTGGTGATCACCCTAATGTAGGCAGACATCATCTAATCAAGTCCTGTATAAATGAGAAAGGTCAGACAGATTCTGCCAGACTGTCTCAATATCAGCTCCCTTAGATAGCTAACCTTCTGATCTGATACCAACTATTTGGATATGATACTACTTATAAAATGGTTTTGTTTCTCTACAAAGGAGATATAAAGCAGACAATTTCATAATAGTAAAGAACTGTAGGTAAATTGGGTATGATGACTTTAATCCCACCACTCAGGAGGATGTGTGGGATCTCTGAGAGTTCAAGGCCAGCCTGGTCTACAAAGTGAGTGTCAGCCAGAGCCACATAATAGACCATGTCTCAAAAAATGCCTCATAGGAGGAATAACAATATGAACCAACCAGACCCCCAGGGACTAAACCACCAACCAAAGAGTATACATGGAGGGACCCATGGCTCCAGCTGCATATGTAGCAGAGGATGGCCTTGTTGGACATCAATGGGAGAAGAGGCCCCTTGGTCCTGTGAAGGCACAATGCCCCAGTGTAGGGGAATGCCAGGATGGGTAAGCAGGAGTGGGTAGATGGGTGGGGGAATACCCTTAGAGAAACAGGGGGAGGGGGGATTGGATAGGGGTTTTTGGAGGGGAAACCAGGAAAGGGGATAACATTTGAAATGTAAATAAAGAAAATATCTAATGAAAATAAAAAAATTATAAAAATTATAAGCATACACATAATACATACATACAAACATATATGTATATATACATATATGTATATGTATATATATGTATATACATACATATATACATATGTGTGTGTGTGTGTGTGTGTGTGTGTGTGTGTGTGTAGTTGTGGTTTTAAATGGAAATTTCTG
>BDUI01000004.1:153144-197084 GCA_002335545.1 Apodemus speciosus
GGTGGTGGTGGTGGTGGTGGTGGTGGTGTACAGGTAGGGGGAGGCAGCATGAGGTTTGCATCATCCAGTTGCTATGACTGCAAGGCAAATTATAAAACTAGATCCACCCGATTTTGGTTACCTCCGGATGTCATCCATTCAGAACAAAGGAAGACACTTCCTCAGAAGCAGGATTTGGTGAGGCGCCAGTAGGATGCTGTGGTGGAAAACCGCCACATCCGTTTTCTGCAGACTGTGGTGTAGCCCCATCCGCTGGGAGGAGGACACACTTCAAATTTCAGCCACACTAACCACAGTGCAATGCAAATGGCAATGGAGCTGCTAACCAAGAGTCAAGTTCCTCCTATGGGATTTAAAGTACAGGAAGCAGAGCCGGGACAGGCGGTCCAAGCACCTAGGGCGTGGAGACTGAAGGGGAGAGCTGGCGTGGCGTGCTGCTCTCAGTCCTTAGACAAAGGTCGCCCCAGGTCGAGGGTTGGGCCCTGGATAGAGGGTAAGGTACCACGCAGTGCCAAAGGGCCACCACCTCCCTGCTATTGTCTATTCTTCCGGAGAGTTCTGAGTTGCGAACTTTCATCCTCCCCAAGGACTGTTCATATTAAACAGTCCTTTCTTTTTGGCTGGAGGTGGGGTGGCAGTGGGGACAGTTGCCAGTGACTGAGCAACACACACCTGTGCAATACCCTCAAGTTCACAAATTACGTCCGAACGGCTAAAATTACTCTAAGAAACTAAACTGCAAAACTGCAACTCTTGCCTCCTTGAAGGGACCAAATGGTCTCCTGTTCATGCCAATGAGTTTTCCAGTGGAATAACAGGAGACTCAGATCTACTGGGACTGTCCTGTCATGTTAAAGTTCAAATATCTGAGGAGAAAGAGAACAAGCGACGGGAATCCTCGTGGGGCGATGCGTCAGTCTCCGCACTCAAATCTTCTGGAAGTTGGAAATCTCAGATGTCTGCGCGTCGCGGTGTGCAGCTTCTTTTCCCCACAAAACCCTAGAAACCAGCCCTGCGTGCCTGCTTGTCAGGCGTGGCGCGGGAGGAGAGATGAAGCTCGCCAGAGAGGCGAGCCCCCAAGGGCGAAGCGTCCTCCGTAGCGCTCCAGTTCAAGTTTCGGTGGAAACTTTCCCGCAGAAGCTCCGCCCCCTTCACCTAGGAAACCCGTGCCGCCGTAGTGCTCGCAATCTGAGTCTCCTGAGCACCTGGCCCAGGCAGGTCTGGTGGCAGGGCGGGGCTTGCTGGGGGCGGGGTCTGAGGCCGCGGAGGCCCTGGGGGTGGGGCCTGGGACGGGCTCCCCCGAGTCGCCGGGCAGGTTGGGCCCCGCCCCTGCCACCTCCCGGCCCAGACTCCTCCGAGGGTGCGGGCTGTGGGGCGGGGACCAGCCCGAGACCTGCGAAGCTCCGCCACTGGCTGACGCACAGGAGAAAAGTTGTGCCTCGACCTTCTCTCGCTGGGTGATTTGTCCCCGGGTCCTCAGGCCGAGTTGAAGCCACGGCTGGAGGTCACCGCGCCCAGACGCGCGAGGGCAGCTGCCCTGTCGCCTGGAGTTGGGTGCTGGGCCTGGAGGAACCGGCTCAGTCCTCTGTCTTCCCCCGTGCACTGGCGGCTCGGTTGTTCCCCCCACCCTGGTGCGCCGCACAAACTTTCTGACTGTCGAGGGGACACCGTGTGGCAGGAGGATCCGCGGCCGAACGCAGGTAAGGAATCTGTGTTTGAAGGTTTGCTTTTATTTTATTTTAGGGTGTTGAAGGAGGAAGAGGCTGTCCCGAGAACCTCCTTCCTACATCCTCATGGGTGGCATGAGCAGGTTTTGGAGAGAGGACCGGCAGGACGGCTGGAAAGGTTCCAGCCTAAAGCCTTAACTGCCCGGGACGCTGTGGGCTTCGGCAGGCGAAGTTACTCACGACCGACCCTGGGAGAAGAGGGCCAGCTTGTTTTGACGGAGCAAGATGTCATCAGGCTCTCCACCTCTTTTCTCGGTCCCTTGGGTCGCAGCGCCTGGGTCCCCCAGGAATAATTGGCAGAGACGATGAGATCTGGATCTGTCTTTTCTCCAAACCTTTCCTGGCATACTCCGGAGATGGAGGCGGAGCCACTGGGCTTGCAGCACTTTCCTGTTGTGAGGAATTTATTGTTGGGTAGCAGTTGCTCAATTTCATAAATTCTCTGATGAAACTGAATTTGAGTTATGGTTATCACTGTGTGTGTGTGTGGGGTGTGTGTGTGTGTGTGTGTGTGTGTGTGTGTGTGTGTGTTTTCCCTGGCTTCAACAAAGCTCTCTTGTTAACCCCATTCCTGTGAGGTTAACTAGCTATTGTTTTAAGCTCCGGTAGATGAGGTGTTGGTGATGACAGCTACTGTGTTTGCTTGGAGTTTTGGGACTCATGTGAGTGGGTACAGGTTGGCTTTAGCTTCCTGTATTGGACAGATCAGCTGTCAACCATTCTACAGGTATTGCAGCCCCAGCCATCCAGGTTTAGGGAATACCACATCCCCTCCTCCACGGGGAAAAGAGCTCCAAAGGAAGACAGTTCTCAGGAGGAGGAAGGGTGGGGAATTAGGCAAACCAATTGTTGCTCTCTTTAGGTTGGACCTGCTACTCCGTGGGCTGCTCTGGGAGGGCCCTGCTATGGAGTTCATCTCATTAGGAAGTCAGCTGCTTTTCAGCTAATAGCCATAGCAGCTCTGATGAAATTATATAGGTCATTGAAAAATAATTCCTGCTTAATCACCTTTATCCTGTTGATTAGCAAGGGGGAAGATTTCCCCTCCTTAATGTACCTGCCTGACTTCTCCCGTGCACCTGGCACTAGATAGCTGAAGCTGCCTGGACCTAATGGACCCCAGCCAAGGGCCTCATTTGGAGAATGTCAGTGGTCTAGTTGGGGCAGACACCGAGTGAGAGATTCAGTCCAATGTGGCAGACAGGTTGGCTTTACTTCTCAGATATTAAAGACTGATTTCTTTGAACACCAACACATTCTTTCTCATGACACTGATATGAATTTTGTCCATCTTTGTTTTGATACGAGTTAATTTTAAGGTCCCATATGTCGTTTGTCTCATAGTTTTAGGAATAAGATTAAATTACATGGGAGGAAGAGAGGCTGGCATTGCTGAAGTGGATCCAGAATGGTTGAGAGTGGGGTAGTCATTTAGGCTCACCTGCCCAGCTAGCTTTTCCTTGCTTCCAACTGCTGGATGGTTCTGTACCTCTTAGGTTTGGATCAGAGCTCTTTCTGCGAAGTTCTTTCCCTAGCAGGAATCTAAGAGTCAATAGCTATAAACCAAGAAACAAATGTACAAAACGTATGTAACAAGGTGGGGGTGAACAGAGAAACCAGGGAGTAACATTGTGAACTTGTGTTACTTTTTCTTCCTACAAGGTTTTAAAGTCTCATGCTCCTCAGGGAAGTACTCCATGTCCTAGTGACATCCTCTGTCACTTTTAAGAAGAGAATTTGGTGAAGAATATCCCTCCTGTGTGAAAATATTACAAAATGACCATCTCTGACCTCTGCATAGAGACTTGAGCTTCGTTCTCTGTGCACTTGTCCACAGGCCCGTCCGAAAGGCAGAGCCTCAGACTCTGGCTGTGAAGCTCAGTGTATAGCTACTTCATCTTTATTCTCACGGAGGTCCAGGCCGTAGTTACTAGAGGAATGGTGCTCAAAGAGTGAGCAGAACTCCACTTGTTTATGGGTCTCTTGGATAAAACAGTAACAGAGACAAACCTTTCTACAGTGTCATGATTGACAAGTGCTTTAGGCTACCATGTTTAAACTGTGTAACGTGAACACCTTTTAGTAAGTTCATTGTACAGGAGGACAACGGATGAGGCTCGGAGTTAGAGACTTATTTAGGACACACCCAGGTTCTGGGAATAATAGTGAACTTAGATTTGAATTTAAGATTTTTGACTTATGGGGCAGACTTCAATTTTTTTCTCTGTTACAATTCATGAAGTTTTTGGATGTAAAATGGGATTTTGTTTTATTTTTGTTTTTATTTAGAAGATTGTTTCTCTCTCTCTCTCTCTCTCTCTCTCTCTCTCTCTCTCTGTGTGTGTGTGTGTGTGTGTGTGTGTGTGTGTGTGTGTAGGTGTTTTTCTCAGTATCCTTTACCTTATTTTTTGACACAGGATCTTGTATAAACTCAATTCTGAAGGGTTTTCCTGTCTCCGCCTCCAGCTCACTGACACTATCACTGGCCTTTTTACATGGTACTTAGAGCACGCACCTTGCTGATCAAACTATCTCCCCAGCCCAATACGAGAATTTATCAAAATGTACTTGTTTATTTATTTGAGTGTGAGAGAGTGAACGTGAGAGCCAGAGAGAGCCTTCGTGCTCTGGTCCACATGTGGATGTCAGAGGGCGATGCTTGTGGAGTTGATTCTCCTCTCCTGCCTTTACATGGCCCTCAGTGTAGACTGCAGTTCAGTTGGCTCGCTCTTCAAGCTTCCTTGGCCGCTGAGCCATCTGTGGCCAGCCCAGATCTTATCCTTATTAATCCAAATGAGAACTCCTGTGGAGACAGGATACCTGGAGTATACACACACACACACACACACACGCACACACACACACACACACACACACACACACACACACACACACACAATCACTGGAAAAAGACCCACAACAACCCCGAAGTCCAACCCAATGAGGCAATAATTATGTCCTTTAGAAGCACTGGAGTAACTATAAGAAGAAATAGCCGTGGGCTGAAGAGTCTTTTAAAGCCTTTTGTAGTAGAGGAAAGTATAATTTAGGGTAAAGAGGTAAATTTAGGCAAGAGTCTGCTGAGCTTGGCTGTGCATTTTATATTAGATATAAAATGGCAAGGACAGACTCAGAGTTTGCTGTCAGATTTTAGAGCTAGCAGGGACCACCGAGACTGTTCATTCTCTCACCCTGCTGGCGAGGAGGCCGAGGTATTGACGTATTGACATTTACATGGTTTACTTGGTGCTTGTTATGTAGAGATGAGAACCTCTCTCTTACAGTCTCTCCCAGGCAGGTAGAAAACTGTCCCATGTTTATAGTCCCTCAAACACCTTTCCAGCATGTTAAACTTTTTAAAGTTTTTTACAATGTTGAGATAGTCACAGGACTATGAATTTAGAAACATTATCTATTATACCTTTTATTTCCATTATGAAAATACTTCCAATACTGTTAGAGTTTGAAGAATGCATACCTTTTGCTGTTAAGTCTGGGTTACTTTTGCATAAAATTAGTTTATCTGCAACTATTTAGAAGTTGACAGTATTGCTCAGTTGAATTTGATAAACTTAAAATTTGAAGCCCACTTTTATTCTGAGATGCTGTTACTAGAACAGGCACTTAAGAGACTTTTCCAGTGTCTACAGTGTTGAGTAAATGTTAATTTCTAAGAGTAAAGATAACACTGCCTTCTGAAAGAAAAGTTGAGATATTTTCAATGAATCGTAAAGATTTCTCTATTCTTTTTAAGTTTTTTTTTTTTGCCTACTTCTGATTATATGCTAACATAAAATGGTTATATTTCTGATTATGTATGCTATATGTTATTCAGAATAAAAAGCTAGGTATTAATGAAATGTAATGTTGAAAATTAAAAGTACATTGTGATCTTATATTCTGGAAAAACTGATGTAAGTACATGTATTTTTCTTCTTAAAATTTTCCTTATAAATCTGATAGCTAATACTGAATCCTGGTTTAAATCCAGAAAATTTTCTTAAATTTTATTTAAAATTTCAGAAATTTTATTTAAAATTTATTTATTTAAGAAATTTACTCAAAGAACTTTAAAAGAAACTTTAAATAAGTTATTTCTTAAAGTATGTATTTGCTGTTAATAACAGAGAGTTATACTATGCAACTTTCAAATTGAATTTTATTTACTTACTTATTTTGCTGAGCTGAGAATGTCACCCCAGGGCCTGGGGTCTGGTAGGCAGATGTTCTTCCTCCCAGCTTTTGATTTTTCATTTGACAATGTATCTTAAAAGGGGTTCCACGGTCGTGCTTATAGTGAGCCTTGTGTCTTTCTACATTGCTGTTCAGAACTGTATTGAGTAGCTGTATCATGGGCCATTTCAATAGTTTTGTACTCTTGGGAACCTGGGTGGTTTCCTTTATCTTCCATGAATAGTTCTAGAAATCACCTTTGTACTTCATTACAGTACATGTGTGTGCTTTCTGTAGGAAAAGTTTATGGAAGAGACACCAATATGAAACCGTCAACTTTTCTCGATTTATACTTCCAATAGTGTCCCTTCAATGTTTAGTGACATTAACCCTTTTTTTCCTGATTGTGCAAGGCTGAGGGCAGGGGAGGCCACCACAGCACAACGCTCTTAGGTGGGGTTTGCCTCATTTTCCTACATTTCAGGTTCTTTTGGATTTTTCTTTTGGTTGTTTTGCCCAAAGAGAAGGAGGTAATGGATAACAGGCATAAAATTACTCTGCAGTTGAATGATCTGTTAGTTAGCTTTTATAAAACACAGGTTTTCCTTTTTCAACATTTTCTTCAGAACATTATACTAGGATATGGCATTAAGGAGTTGAGAGAAATCCAGTTGGGTTCGCAGAATGCCAAGGGAGTGCATTTTGGCTCCTCTCTTTATATTGTTAGAGTTCACTTCTTGGCCACAGATTGATGACAGGACATTTGGGCTTGTAGAAAGTATCAGGGATTGTGTGTGTGTGTGTGTGTGTGTGTGTGTGTGTGTGTGTGTGTGTGGTGTTTGTGTGTAAAATGTGAAATGGGAGTAGGAAGAACATTCCAGGGGGTTCTTGTGGAAAGTTTTTATTGACCATCATGAAGAGGTGGTGATTAAGGGCAGGAGAGATGGCTCAGTGGTTGGAGCACATACGATTCTTCCAGTGGACCTAACTCAGTTCCAGGTACCCACGTGTTAGTTCACAGTCATCTGTGACTCCAGTTCCAGGGGCTCCAAGGCCACTTCTACCACTTAGGGTACCAGGCACGCATACACATATGGTGTATATACATACATTGATTAATTTTTAATTTATCAATGTTTGATATGATTTATGATGATTTATGAAATGATTTATCAAACATTTGATATCAATGTTTGAGATGATTAATATTTTAATTTAGTTCAGCTCTAATTCTATTGAAGATGTGTGTGTTATTTCTCAAAATGAGGATCTTTGGCTTTGTGTGTGGTTTTTTGTCTTAGATTTATTTTCTTGGAAGTGTATTATAATAAGTATGAGAGAATATATTTACATATATAGATCTCCATAAGTACATGCCCTGTATCTGTACATGTACATATAAGCACATGTACATACAATATAGCTACACATATGTATACATACATTCATAATACAGTGATTTGTTAAATTTTAAAATATGAAGATCACTTAACAGAAAACTTTTTGTGATTTCTGCATATTTATTACCAAATGTTTCTTCTTGCGTTTTTGYTTTTGTTTTTGTTTTTTTGAGACAGGCCTCATGTGAGCCCAGGCTGTCCTCAAACATGCTATATAACGAAGGCTAACCTTGAACCCCTGATTCCTCTGTATTCACCTTCCAAGTGCTGGGTTTACAGGTGGGTACTGTGATGCCAGGCTTTGATTTTTTAAAAAAATTTGTGTGTATACATGAGGGTGCAAGTATACATATGCGTGCTTGTCTGAGGAGGCTAGAGGACAGCCTTGGATGTCACCTTTAGCAGTGCCAACCTCCCCCTTGGGACAGGTCTGTCACTGGCCTGCAGCTTACAGGCCAGCTGTGAGCCTCCGGGCCCTCCCGTGTGCCTCCCCGGCACCGGGACCAGAAGCGTGTGCTAGCATCCCTGGCRTTTCTCTGGGTGTTTTCTGACCATGTCCTCACGTTTTAATGGAAGCCCTTTACCTACTGCACCATCTTCCCAGCTCCTGGTTTTCTGTATGAAAGCATTTTAATAAAAAATTCTTAGATGTGGACTTTATGATTTGCATGTACTTGTTTTGATTTTTTGTGGGAAAATACAACACATCTAATGTATTATTTCTGATTATTGTCTATTCCATAACAGTAGTGTTTTTGATATGTTGAATATTTTAAATCTCTATATGTCACAAGGTATTTGCATTTTTGTCTTATTTTAAATGTACGATATAGCAGTTTAAATACTTATAAGAAATTTGACAATAAAATTTTTATTAATCTTTGTTTGCCTGAGGAAACATAAAAGTATTTGATATTTACCTATTTAATGTAATAAGAACCTCAGCCAGCTGTGGTGGCCATATATATAATCTGGCACAGGAGGGAGACTCTAGGGCAAGATAATTGCTGTAAGTTTGAGGTCAACCTGGGCTACATAGTGGGCTAGCCTGTGCCACAGCGTGAGACCCACAGTCCATCTCCTTCCCACCTTAAGCCAAAAATCTAAAATCAAAGCCCAAACTCAATTGGTAATGCTTGTTTCCTGTCAACTAGATGAGTTTTCCTCTGAAGTTGCTCCTTGGACATTTGACTGCCTAGGACTTGGCATGGCCCTTTTGAACAGTTGCTTTGGATAGTAAGAATCAGCATCTAGCAGTTGAGACGTGGTTGGGTTGCCCAACCTTTTTTCCTCTTAACTAATCCTCCCTCTTGCCTGGTTTTAGGATTGGATAGTCACCAAGGAGTGGCCATGCCTTCACAGTGAGTCATAGCTGATTAGGGTTGGAAGTGTTTGCTGACTCAGCCCTCTGGCTCTTGCCCTGTTCACCTAGACTTTCGTCCTAAACGAGCATCTTTATTGCTGACCTTTGGGATCCTGGGCTCTCTTTTCTTCCTTATAGTTCTGCATGCAGATCCTGATATCAAACTCAACCACAGAGACCTGGAAGTATTCCGTAATCCTAGCATTGAAGACTGAGGCAGGGGGAGCCGGTTCAAGGCCAGACTGGCTTCATAGCAAGACCCTATTTCTAAATATGTGCACTACCCTGCAGTGCAGTGGAATGCAGCACAGCACAACACGCTACAGTGCAGTGCAACCCAGACAAGCCCCGCGTCCTAATCGCCTACCAGAGTTCCTCCTAGGAGGAGAGTGTAGCCGTGTTTCTCACTCATCGTCTGTTGCAGCGTCCTATTGCACAGATAATAATGTGCAGTTTTTGCCTTACCTTCCGGTTGGCTTTCCTGCTCATCTCCCACCTCCATATCAAGGTGAGTTTAATTTGCTCATGTGTGTCTTTGCTCCTGTTTCCAGCCATGGCCCTGATTGCCAGATGGGTAATGACTCAGTTCAAGGCGTGAAGGTTTGTTTGACGGGCCAACTTCCTTAGGCAATACCAGGGTGTCCAGTACTCATCCTGGGCGTGCCCACGAGAGTGTTAAATTCAGAGTGGGTAGGTTTAGTAATGCAGTTGTTCTCCTTGGCGCAGGTGGGGCTCATCACTTACTGAAAGTCTCCATAGAACAGAAGACCGAGGCAGCACAGCTCCCTCTCACTGTGGTGCCTGTGCTTCATTGTGTCTTCCTCCCCTGCCTATTGAGTTTGGGTTTAGGTCTTTTGCTTTAAGGTTTAGGCCCTAATGGGAACTTATATCATTACTTTTCTTATATTCCAACTTTTCAACAGCACACCTTATGATTTCTTAGCATCTATAATCACATTATTAATTCCTAATAATAAATCTGTTTATAAGGCTCTCCTTCCCTCCCTCCCTCCCTCCYTCTGTCCCTTCCTTTCTGTCCCTCCTGCTCTTCTTCTCCATCATCTCTATCTCCATCATCTCCTTCTCTCCCATATCTCCCCCTCTCTCTCTTCCATCATCTCCACCCCCTGCCTCCATCTCCATCATCTTCATCTTCCATCTCCCTCTCTCCATTTCCATGTTACTTATCTCCATCTGCATCAACACCATCATCTTCATCATTTCCATCTCCCATCTTCCTTCCTCCATCTCTACCATCTCCATCATCTTCACCTGTCATTTCTTCTCCTGGGTTTATTTCTCTAACCTCCCTGACTGACAGGGGCCTCTGTGACCTGATGCCTGTACAGATGCTCTGTTTGGAATCTGTGCTTGTCTGTTCCTCATTCCTGAACTCACTGTGAATCCCTCCTCTTCTGGGCTCAGTCTTTCCTCTTCCCAGGTACATCAGGAATGCACATTCCTAAAACCTCTTTCCATATCCTTGTTCCCCATTCATTCTTGCTTGCCTGTCCTCCCCCCCCCCCCAGGCAATGCCATGCATCTCAGTTCTCTGCTGACATCTTAGGAACCTGGCTGTGTATCTTTGAGGTGTTTGTCCCTTTTCCCAGATGCGGTATAAACTCTTTAAGGACTGAAACCAAATTATATACTCAGTATTGATTGATGTTGGTCATAGGCGCTGCAGTAGAGAGAGAGAGAGAGAAGCTCACTGAGATGTTAAACCTTCATTTCTCCAAGGAGCAGGGGTGTTCAGCCTTCTTGGAAAAGACTGACAGCCAGGTAGCTCACTCCAGTTACTTTAGTCAAACATCCTACGAGGTTAATTGGGGCTGGGGAAGGTTCCAAATACCAAAGTTATCTTGCCTTTGCTGCCTGTGAGAGCAGACAGGCTACACAAACTTCAGTCCTTTTTGACCATGGCTAGCCAGAATCAGAGGTAAGAATTCCAGGTTTGCCAGGACTGCCTCAGGACCAAGGGCGGCGCAGCCTCAAGTTCTTATGTAGTAGCAAGTGCAGATCCTCTAGACAGACGACATTTCCTCAAGGTTCAGACAGTCTCCTAACAATGCCCCAGACTCTACCCAAGCATGCCAGAGGCTTTGCTCAAGCATGCCACTCAAAGCCAGACAGAGGCTTCACTGTACACACCACTACAGCTCACAAATCCTCACTGTGCTGGGCCTGCCATCTTCCTACTTAGTAGATGGCCGGTTTGTATTTACCTGCTATGACTATTTTCTAAGTCCTGAGGGAAGAAAAGGTAAATGAAGGGCTTGCGTGATCCTCTTTGCTCTCCTGATCTCAAGACCATAGCAGAGATTCTCATCATTCCGGAAGGGACCCAGCCTCTTCCCTGCTCTGTGCCCTATGGAGTGCCTGCTGGTCCTGTGAAGTTGTTTCCAGAAAGGACCTTAGATATCATTATTGACTTAGACACAACCTTTATTAAGGGGACAAAATCGAGTAGTGTTTAAAGTTCTGTTGAGGGGCCTGAAAGATGGATGGCTCAGCAGGTAAGATGCTTACTGCTCCCACAGAGGACAGGGGTTTGGTTCCCAGCACCTGTGGAACTGCAGCTACGGGGTGGGGGGGGTCTGACCTCCGGCCCCCATGGTACTGGTACTCTGTGTACACCTCTCTCACATACCTGAAAATGCAGTAAATCTTTGGAGTTCTGTCAGATCTGTCTTCTCAAGGTACTAGTGTGAAGCTATTTGGTCCCACAAGCTTCTCTTGTATCTCTTATAATCCTCTTTGCTTTGCTTCTGCCTGAGTCTTTCTCCATTTTCCTAAATATTAGATGATACTCAGGCTAGCAGTTTTGAACAAATGTGAAGACGGAATATGGACATCGAAGCATATGTTCTTAGGACGTTTGTCAATGTCTAATTTTTATGGCAATTCTATCCCAGCACAGTGTGACATTCAACTACAGTGGGATGTAGTTTTAGAGAATCACCATTGGAAATTTGATCTCATTCTTATCTCTGGCTGATATTTAAATTCAAAATATTGCTCAGCCTGTGTGCTTTTAATCTCTGTTGCTCTGTTCTCCTGTGCCCATTTTAAACTTAGCATAGTTGACTTAGTTATACCTTTTGTTTATTGAGTCTTTCCAGATAAGCATGTAAATCTCTGTCCTCTATGAAGGGTAGATATCACTCGACATTAGCTTTGGCTAAGCTGGCTTTATATCCCAAGTCATAGACCAGTGGCCCAGCACTCAGGAAATGTTTATTAATTGAATGAGGGGGAGTCGCTGGCCCCAGGCCCTTGACCTCCGAACACCTTTGTGGTTTATGCTTTCTGTTGCATTCTATGAAATCACTTTCTTTTCTTCTTCTTGTTGCTCAAAACTCATTACAGTTTGAGTGTGAGATGTCTGAACAGATGACTATATTGGAGTGTCGTCCCTGCCTCAGGCTTCTACTTTGGGAGGTGGTAGAAACTTTAGGACACAAGGAAGCAGGCCATACCCGGTCCTTGGCCCCTTCCGTTTCAGTCTCATCTTTCTAATTCTCATGAGGGGAAGAAGTTCCTCTGTCATGTAGCTCCTGCTACCATTAGGTTGTGACCAAACTCCTGGGCCAAGGCACTACGAACACAAATATTTGAGACAATGAATCAAAACACACTTTCTCCCTTGAGCTGTTTATATGAGGTAATTTGTCGCAGTGGTGAGTAGAGCTCACACATCCCTTCTCTCTAGAATTATGTTTGTGCATGTGTGCGCGTCCATCTGCTTCTCGGGTCTTTATTAGTAATAGCCACACTGAGAACCAAAATTACTTTACATTTGCCTATAAGTTTACATAGTACTTTCACATATATGACCTTACCTGAGGTATTTATTGAGTCTGCAGTGGTGATGATATTCTTTATGTGGCCTGCCTTTCACCAAAGCCTTCGAGTTAGCAGATCCTTTTGCCACCAGGGAATTCCTCTACCTTTGGATCTGCTCAATGCCGGGGCTCTGTTGTAACCAAATCAGCTCAGGAGTGTGCCTCTTTGGCGGCATTTTCTGGCCTTGTAGAAACTGTTATCATTCCCTCAAAGAGGACAATGTATGACATTGGCTTTATGGTAGGAGGGTCTTTAAGTAAAGTGAGGAAAATGAGAAAGGAAGAGAAGAAAGACCACCATTAAGGGATGCTTTGTAATGGAAGCCCCTTAGCTCGAGGCTGGAAAAGGTTGTTCCACCAGCTCCCTGCTGCCCTACTGAGCAATGATTGGAACTACAGGCTGGGATCTGAAGAGGCCACGCAGAAGGATGGGACTGAATGGGGATTAGAACTAGTGACTTTCAGGTTCTTTGCCAATAAACGTCCTTGCCCTTCTTGGATTTCCTCTGAAGGGGAAGCTATTTTCTTCCCAAAGGCTTCCTCTTCTTGCCTCCTGGCCATGGGAGTGCTCAATAACGATTAGTGTATATGGATGACACAAGGGTATTCCTCTGAGCAAGTGGAGAGCTGTAGGCAGGTCGTACATTGACAGGTGCTCACAAATCTCTTTTTGCCGTTTTGAAATATCACTGCCAGGGGAGTTGTATACAACTTGTTCTGACAGAGTGATCTTAAATATTCATTCCTTTTACTCATTACTTTAAGAGAAGTGCCAGCATTTAGTCTTCAGGTTGCCAGCAGCGATTTTGAAGAAATTGTATTATAACTTTTTCAAGAAACCTGTTTTCACATAGCTTGTTTATGTATTAACTTAATAATATTTTTTAATGATGGAAGAACATATATATACCTTGGGGTCAGTGGAAATCAGCATGCTAGGTGGTTGTCTTCCACTAGTTTGCCTTCTGGAAAGTTAATTAACAGTAGTATGTGAGGCCGTGTGAGTGTAATGGAAAGGGGATGCAGTTTGAATGTGAATATGGTTCAAATCCTTGATCTTTTTATTAATTAGTGCATGGTCTACTAATTAGTAAATGGGTAAGTTACTTTTCTTTGGTGACTCTTTGCTTATTCATCTACAATGGAGACTCACAATGCCATTTATCTGTAATCCTCACTATTCTGTAGGCTGAGGCAGGAGGATCATGAGCAGAGATCATGGGCAAGGCACTGAGTTTGAACTACAGCACCACAAAAGCGGCACAGGAGAAAGAGGAGGTGATAACAATGCCAACTTTGGAAGTTTCTATGGGGTTCAAATAACATAACATATGTATTAAAGTGCTTAATATCAGGGGAATAATTAATACATGCTATTGCTACTTACATGCTAAAGATCTATTTAGCACTTTTCCAAGGACTCTGAAAGTGGTTCAGTAGGTGAATAAGCTATGTCTGCAGAGCTACGAAAGATGGTGACAAATTCATATCTAACACACAGGGAATCAGACAACAGAAACTGGAAAGATGGTCATAGTCTTCAGACTCATGGTGGGGGCTGTATTAGAACTCCTCTCATCTCGTGTTGTTGAGGGGCAGTCATTGGTTCATAGGACAAAAGTGTGGGAGAGGTGAGGCGGGTCTCAGAGAAACCCAAGCTGGATAGTCCTGTACTCATAAACTCTCTCAGAGAAACCCAAGCCATTGGACGGTCCCGTACTCCATGTACTCTCTGTCTCGCATCTCTAAACCTCTCCATATCTGTCTTCTTCACATGGCTCAGGCTGTGACTGTAGTAAGCCAAACATCACCCAGGAAGAGGACTCGACTGTCTGAGTTCTCAGTCGTCTCAGGAATGGCTCTGGTTGTCCTCTCTTGAGTGTTAACTCTTGTCCTGTGCTCAGGGGCAGATTACCCAGTAATTGTTAGAATTGTCCAGAAATTATAATGGGCCAGGGAAGAGGAGCTGGGTTTTTAAAGAAGGATTGTTCAGTCTCAGGAGAAAAGAAGGAAGTTGGACAGCAAGAACCCAAGGTGGGTTTACTCCTGGGGGGGAAATGAGCTTGAGCTCTTTGCAGGGAGAGAGTGGATACAGGATGTGGAGCCAAGGGCACAGGTACAGCAGGACGCTTGTGCTGGTCACACAGGACAGGGTAGCAACAGAGTGTTTGGTTGTCGAGTTCCCTGCAGCTGTGATAGGATAGAAACCCAGAGACTGTTAACAGATCATGATAGTCATACTGCATCTGGGCTTTTATTGTTTAATATGTGTTTTATATTGCAGGCCAACTAATTAAAATATTACCCAAAGTGTTATGTCAAAAGTATGTTGAGAAGTTGTGCTCACTGACTCTAGATGAAGTAGTTTAGCAATCAAGAGGCAGATATACATCTTGGTACTATCTTAGATGCTAAATACTGTGAAGCTGTAGACCAGGTGCCATCTTCTCTTCCTGGTAAACAAGCAAACAAACAATACAAGATAAATAACAGAAACCTCTAGCTGGATATGGTGGCTCCTTTGGGAAGCTGAGGCAGGAGGATTGCCATAAATTTTAGACCACATCCCAATCAAAAACCAAAGTCATGCAAAAAACAAAAATAAAAACAAACAAACAAACAAAAAACCCCAAACCCCAAACCTCCTAAACAAAAGAAAAACTCAACACCCTACTTCAGAGTAACCAAAAGACATGAGTCAAATTCAATCCTGCTTTGAAAGGAATTCTACCTGATAAATGTGGAATGAAAGATGGGTATAAATCGTTAGCACCTTGTTACCTCTAATGAAATAGCAGGTCAAAGGATGCCCGTCAGCTGCTGCTAAAATCATTTAAGTCCCAGGAATCACCCCCCAGTATCCCCCTTCCTCCTCCCAAGCAAGGGAAGCAATTAGGCCAGTGGCTCATGGGGAACTCTGTAAGTGATATAAACACCTTGGGTCCACTGATCAATCTTATCATTATAGAAAGAGAAAGAAGTGAGCGTGACACGCCTCCCGATTTAATTGGAAGCAGAGGCACCTATGCAGTTTCTTGATGAAGAACTCAGTATGATTCTGACCACTTTTTTTAAGAACAGGGAAAAAAGAAGATCATGATAAACAATCTGGAGATTAAAATTTAAACTTTAAAAACATCTTTATATGTTTGAGTGCTTCACTTACATGTATGTGTCTGTAGCATGTGTGTGCTTGGTCTTGCAGGGGACAGAAAAGGGTGTCAGATCCCCAAGAACTGGTTACAGATGGTTGTGAGCTATCATGTGGATTCTGGGACTCAACCCAAATCCTCCGGGTGAGGAACCAGTGCTCTTAACCACTGGGCCATCTCTCCAGGCCCCAGAGATTTAATTCCTTAAATTAATGTGGAAAGTGGACGTCTCTGTTAGACACATTACTCAGTTCGCTTAATCAGTGGCCAGTATTATTAGACAGGAGATACAGCAACTGTGTTTGGCTGTTGGTTTGAAGAGAATAAGTATGTATGAAGTCGTACAAATAAAATTATGAGGCAATTTGGAAAATTCAAGCTCTGACTAGATAGTAAGTTGGTGGACTATATATATATATTTTCAGGGAATGATAACAGCATTATGAAATGGAATTATAGAAAGTTGCCTTTATTTTGGGGTACTGGCTACTGAACATTCTCTTTAAAATGATCTAATAAGGCTACAAAGTGGGGAGGAAGCTTATCGTGGGCAGGGTAGGGAGAGATGGCCCTGTTAACTCGGGAGCCAGGCGGTAGGCCTCACTGCACTAGTGTCTGTAGTTGCTGTGTGGTCATTTTTTCTGCTTATAAAAGACAAGTATGAGATTTTTTTTTTTTTTTTTGGTTTTTCGAGACAGGGTTTCTCTGTGTAGCCCTGGCTGTCCTGGAACTCACTCTTCTAAATTTGTTAAAATGTGGTGCACGTACAACGTGGCATGGTTATATTTGAACGCTTGTTGAAATATCTTTGTTCCGTGTATAAAATGGTGATCCGGAGAACATTTTATTTTAGGAGGTGACATGTATTTCAGCTGTTTTAATGTGATCATGAGATGTCCAGGCAAACCTTACCTTGGCATAGCAAGCACATCCCCTGGGGCAGCTCAGCAGTGGCTCCGGCTTTCTGTAAATTACTCTTCTGTGTAGGTCCACAGTGGTAGTGGCCTGGAGAGTTTAATCCCAATTCTCAGTCTTCTTAACTGTTTTTTTGTCAAAATCAAAACTGCTGAGAATTTTGTAATTTTCCTTCCTCATTCCTGTTGGAAAGATTTCAAGGTAGGATTTGAATGTAATCACGCTGCATAGAGTACAGCCTTTCTCCAAGAGTGATTGTGGCAGATCAGAAATATAGTGGATTTTTAGAAAAATATCACTGCATGCTTAATGCAGGCTTAAGAATCCATGTTATAAATCATGGTAATGGGCCAGATGGTATGGCTAAATGCTAACTTGTTTCACACTTGCTTTAGTGCCTTAGTGGATTTTTTTGGGGGGAGGGTTAACAGAAATTCATATGTATTTAAATTTCTTTAAATAATGCCTAGATTGAGACTTAGATTACCCAAAACAGCATATTTAAAAGTGCATTTTGCCTTTAGAAGTTATATTATATCTGGAACTGGCGATGCAGAGAGCATTTGTGACCGTCGGGACCACCAGTTCCCACGACCTCGTCGCTCGTGTGGTCGCCGACGATAGCATTCAGATCCGCAAGAGTCTGGGTTACAACCAGCTTGTCCTCCAAATTGGCAGAGGCACGGTGGTACCGGAACCATTCCGTACCGAGTCATTCACTCTGGATTCTTTGAAAGAAGACCTTCAGCGAGCCGATCTTGTCATTAATGCAGGTGCAGGAAGCGGTTCGGAGAGTCTGGAGAAAGGCAAGCCACTTGTGGTAGTTGTAAATGAAAAGTTAATGAACAGTCATCAGTTTGAACTGGCAAAGCAGTTGCATAAAGAAGGCCATCTCTTCTACTGTACCTGCGGCATGCTTCCTGAGCTGGTACAGTCAATGGGTTTATCAACACTGAAATGCTATCCTCCTGGACAGCCAGAAACATTTTCTGCATTTTTGGATAAAGTTGTTGGATTACAAAAATAAACTCTCAATACTTTAAAATACCCCTAAATCCAGTACATAGAATATGAAACAAATTAAAATAAATTGATGGCATATATTTGTAGAACAATATAAATCAATATATTTACTATAAAAATATTATAAGGGATTTTGTGGCATAAGCATTCCAGTTGGGTCTAGATCCTGATATTGCTAAATGTTTGAGGTTTCCCTAACTTTCGATATGTAGCGAGTCCTAACTTTGAAAAGGTAGCCTTCCCAGGTTTGTCCTAAAATTTCAAAAAAGCAAAAGCCGGGCAGTGGTGGTGCATGCCTTTAATTCCAGCCCCTGGGAGCCAGAAGCAGGTGGATCTCCATGAGTTCAAGGCTATTCTAGTCTACATAGAGAGTTCCAGGACAGCCAGGGCTACCCAGAGAAACCCTGTCTCCAAAACAATACCACAAAACCAAAAAAAAAATCAAAATGTTAATAAGGATCAAATATTAGATGTTATTTCAAATAAAAAATGCTAGCAATGTAACATTTTGATGAGAAAATTAGTATTTATAGGATCATAACATTTTTTATTTTTGAGACAGGATTTCTCTGTGTAGCCCTGGCTGTCCTGGAACTCACTCTGTAGAGCAGGCTGACTTTGAACTCAGAAATCCACCTGCCTCTGCCTCCGAAGTGCTGGGATTAAAGGTGTGTGCCACCACTGCCTGGCTGTAGGATCATAATCTTAAAAGACAGCATTTTTGTATTAAGCAGAAAAAATGGGTTTACTTTGTAGAACCTAAAAGTTAATTTGAAAAAGATCAAAGTAATTGATGGAGTAACTACTTTTATCCTGAAGAATAAAATAGATATGTTCGCCTTTTGAACTGCTGATGCTTCAAGTGCTGGGATTACAGGCATACGCGCCATTCCTGGTAATATTGGTTCCTCTAAAATAAAGACGGGCTGGGGAAAAGTTCAGTGAGTGAGTACTTGCTGCGTAAGTGTGAGGGCCTGAGTTTGCATCTTGAGGATGAATGTTAGTCAGGCATGGCGGTGTGTATTCGAAATCCCCATGCCTATGATGATATTGGTAGGTGTAGATAGAGTCCCTGGAAGACATTGGACTAAGCAGCCTAGTGTTCACAACAGTGAATGGTGGAGACCTGTTACCAAGGGAGGTAAAAGTCAGGATAGAGCCTGGGGTTCTCCTCTCACCTCCACCAGCTCGCCAGAGGACTCATGAGTACATGTGGTACTGATGTAGTACACATGTGATATGTAGGTACAATGTGATAATCTTAACATTACCTTAAGGGATAGGGAATAAAGCCCAAAGTATAACAGTTAAAAAAAGGAGAAGCCATATTATTAACTTATTATAGTCTTATGTGCTTCTCTTGCTAATTTTCATATTGAATTTCTTTCAAGTCAAAAACTGCATTTTGTGGGTGTTATAAACTGTAGTTGGAAAATCTCAAAGATTTTGTTTTGTTTTGGTTCCCAGAAACTGAATGTAGATGGTCTACTTGGCGTTTACGTGAGAGCAGGAACATTCCTGTTTTCCTCTGATCATGCTGAACTGCTGTGCACATTGCTTTGTATAAGTTTATGCAGTCTAAGAAAAACATTCTGAGTGGTCCAAAGTTGAAATATACGGTCTAAAGGATGGGGACAGGGATAAGGGAAGTTAGTAAAGTTGTAAACTCTAGCACCCTGCATTGCTACAGGCATCTACTCATTCCTCTCATCCAACTATATTTTGGTACCAAATATGTCTCCATCCAGTTGCCCCTGCCCTTCCTGTGCTCTGGCAATCACAATTCTGCCGTCTTTTGTGAGATCAACCATTTAACCATTTATTATTTATTTATTTACTTACTTGGCTTTCCCATATGAGTGAGAGCATATGATATTTATCATCCTTGAATCAGCTCTATCTTCAGCAACTCATCATTCTTTATCCTGTAAAATAGAATGTATTTGATTGTCCAAGGAAGGGAGATTGGTTTCAGAGAAGGAAAGCAGGAAGGTTTCTTTCTCTAAAGCAGAAACAGAGCAGAGAACTGGTCAGCTGGTGCCAGTTACTATAGGTTCCTCCTTTTGCATAAGGATTAAAACCAAAGAAAGTTCATTATCATACTGTTTGAAGCTGGCCCATTTGGGAGATTGGAGTGTTAATCTCTAATCCTGTTTTGTTGGATGGTCAGACAAGCAGCCCTGGCCAAGCTTACTGATTGGCAGCTACAATGTAAGTGACTCCATTTTGGTTTTTAGCTTAGTCTGTTCAGGAGCTTAACTCAAAATAATGACTTCATGTAATTTTTATTTGACAATCATTGCTGACTCTGTGACCCAGACTTTCAGAGAAGCTGGACTTAGGGGAAGGCTGTATTTTCTGGGGATGTGAACTGGAGATGGCATATCAAAGGAAGAGAGATAGAAAAAAGACTTTTCCCTGTAGGTGAGTCTTAGACCTAAATCTTCTCAGGCTTTGTGGGCATCGTAGTTGCTTACCAAACAGTTTATTATGAAACTTGATGGTGATTATTAGATCTCGGCTGTGCCATCGTTTCAGAATTATGAAATCACCCAGTTTATGGACCCAGCAATAAAAGAGAAATGAAGTATGGAAACAGAGCAGTTCCTTTTCTCTTGATTTGTTTTGCATTTTTAATAAAGGCTTTTGTGCATGGAAGAAATATTTTTTCCATAATATTTCTGAAGGTGCGCATTGTTTTATTACCAAAGCACAGCACAATTTCTCAGGAAATCATATGTTTACATAAAGGGAGACACTAAGTTTTGTTTATTATTTTTATGCCTTTGACATCTAAAATATGATACAGAAATATCATAAATATGACATAGAAAGCTGATTGAAAAACTGACCTTAAAATTTGTATGATTCTATTGTTTGGTTTTCAATTGACTAAGACACTGTTTGGCAAGATCAAAAAAAAAGGTTACCTTCAAGTTAGTGTTGAATATGGAATATTTCATACCATTTTTTTCTTATCAATTTCATGTGCTTA
This sequence comes from Apodemus speciosus, assembly GCA_002335545.1. Lineage (NCBI taxonomy): Eukaryota > Metazoa > Chordata > Mammalia > Rodentia > Muridae > Apodemus > Apodemus speciosus. Next base: position 173,738 of record BDUI01000004.1, read on the forward strand.
GAGGCTCTCAAGTGCATTCATTTCTGTCTGTCTTTCCTACTCTCCCTGGTTGTTATGGTAACCTCTTCACTGGTCCCTTCCCATTGGGTCTCCACCTTTAGTGGTAGAACCACTGTCAGTATGGATCTCACATGTTGCTCTCCTTCCCATCCTGCTTTCCATGGAGTGTAGCTGGAGATTCTCATTGCTTAATGTTTGCAAGTGTCCACGATTATCTTCCCAGCTTCATCCCATCCTATTCCCATCAGTAAGCTCAGTGCTTAAAGACCACTGCCCTTCTCTCAGCCCTTCTAACATGTCGTGCTGAGCCTGGGTGCATGCTGTCCCTCCCCATGGAGTAGCATCTTCCTCTGCCTGACTCTCCAGCATCTCCTTCTCAGTCCTGCATGTCCAGTTAACTTTGATTTAGCTCCAGCTCAACTTTATTTCTTTACCCTTTGATAATTGGCTCTTTCGACTCTAGGCTTTTGCATAGCCATGTATCTTTTTTCCTACCACTGAATTTACTGGTTATAATTTATATTTCTGAGTAATGATTTTGTATCTGAATATAAACTTTGTGAGGGCAGATAGTGTCCTGGGTTTGCTCACTATTACTAAATCTTCAGCACTTACCACATATTAACGTCTCATAAATGTATGACGTGAGACTTGGCTGATATCCAGTTGATTAATTGCACACATAATGCCAGTATCAAAGATGCCATTAAAAGGGTTGGAGAGATGGCTCAGAGGTTAAGAGCACTGACTGTTCTTCCGAAGGTCCTGAGTTCAAATCCCAGCAACCACATGGTGGCTAACAACCATCCATAATGAGATCTGACGCCCTCTTCTGGTGTGTCTTAAGATAGCTACAGTGTACTTACATATAATAAATAAATAAATTTTAAAAAAAAGATGCCATTAAAAGAGAAATGGGCTTTCAAGAAAATAATGAAGTCGTCTACTCATTCCATATCTGCAATTCTTTGAAGTGGGTTTTGGAACATTTCTGGAGAATGATCTTTAAGAGTACAGTCATCTGTCAGTTCTAGAACCATTTGAAGATGCCCAAATCTGTAGATGTTCAGTCTCTCATATGAAATGGCACAGTATTTGCATATAACATCTGCACATGCTTCTACATAGGCTAAACATCTCTGGATTACTTATAACAACCTATACAATGCACACTATGTAAGTAGTATCGCTTAGAGGTGGGGTGGGGAAAACATCTATAAATGTTCTGAATATTTTTTTTCCTTAAATACTTTCACTCTGTGGTTAGTAGATTCAAAACCTACAGATAGAGAACTAGTTGTACTTTACAAGCTACTTAAAAAAGCACATAAGCTTTTGAAAAAATATGATTTTGATAAAAAATAATATCCATGTTGGAGATTCTCCTTATTTTTGAAGGTATATCTAGCCTACAGATATAAAATTCCACATTCAAAGGACCAGATTTGCTACAGTTGAAAATTTAAAAGAATGCTTTATACACAGGGCAATCCTATAAGAGTTGCATCTAAAACATTTTGAGCATTGGCGGGCATTTTTGTAATAAGGATGTAGTCTTTGAAGAGACTAATTCTCTTACGGACATGCGGTTTTTAAATGTAATTTAATTTTATTTCTGTTTTTGTTAAAATCTTTCACAGGGCCGTTCTTCATACAGAAGGAAATTTCAGTTTTGCTGCCGGACATGAGGTGGAGGGATGTGTTTTATTTAAGTTATTCACTTCATCTTAGTACTTTTTGTTCTTCATGGGCAAATAAATCTTGCAGACTCTTTTTTTTTTTTTTTAACTAGAAAGACTTGCAATAGGGGATTGAGTTAATTATAAAGAAGTTTAAGTCTCACAGATGTTATGTTCAGGATAATTTCCTCTTAGTGCCAACAAGTATAGAACATGTGCCACATTCTTTAGTTGAAAAGAATCAGTATTTCTTGTCAAAATATATTATTCAAGATTATTTATTCAGTCCTTTAGTTGACTTAGCTATAAGCACTTCACCTCCATCATGCAAGGCACTGCCCTTTTACCATCTTTTTGCCATCTGATTTTAGGGAGAAAGTTACTATGCATCCTTCCTTACTCTAATAGCTTAAATCAGTGCTGCTTTTTAAGCAGGAGTAACTGTGTCTTAAATAACACATACTCATTTTTTTTTTCATTTTAGCCCTTGGGCACCTGGAAAAGCAACTGCTGGAGATTACCTTCGAGTGGGTATTTGCCCTGGCTCCATGCAGCTCACTGCCAGGCTATAGTTTCTGTTACGCAAACCCTTTGAGAAAATGAGCTCCCATCAACCCAATTTGGATGCTTTCACTGGAATGGACAGCAGAGAAAGCTACTATTTGGGTGGGAAGCCTTAGTTCTCTGGCCAGGAGCAAGCGTTCTTTTGACCTTTTTTTCTGGTGTCCTTGTTTGCACCTGAGCCCCGGAGCTCAGTATGGTTTGCTCTGTTTCCCTTCCCACTTGCCGATGAGAGCTTACGTATTCCTGCTGCTTTGGTTTTGACATTATTTCCTTCTGCAAATATATTCTTTGTGACTAGCAATAATGTCAAGATTTGTGAGAGAATTTCTGCTCTTTTGAATGTGGTCATTTGGAGAATGGTCCTTTGCTAAATACCAACACAAGCAGGTCATTATGCTTTAGTCAATAAGGCTGGTAAAAAGAAATCCTTGAAGTGTTGAGAGGACCTGCTTTGTTCTTTGCTCCTCTGTGTGAATTTCAGCAAGCCCTTCTGAGGTTAAGTTGCCATCTTTAGTGCCTGGCTGACCTTCCTCTGTGTGTGCCCTGGCCAGATATCCCTGCTCCCAAATGTAATTGTCTCTAGAGGGATTTGAATGATGTCACATGCATTTTTGACTGAGATGCACTTATATTTTGGTTTAGTCCTTTAACACTGTTTTATTAATCTTCTATTTTTAAGCTGGGGTCATGTTATTATGTAATATATTTGAGAGGCACAGATCCTGTGCATAGCCCTTACCTGGTTGTCCCTCTATTTCCTGTGTGGGACATTAACAGAAAGAGAATTATTCTTTTTGGTGACATAGTGACATCTAGGGAAATTATTTTGTGTTGGCTCCAGGAAGTCTCAAGAATGATGGCAGTAATGTGCTGAAGTCACGTGTGCCCACTAGATGAGTAGCGAGAGCTATGAGGTCATGAGAAGTTAATGGAGAATTAATGCTTTGTAAACATAATTCCCTCCTGCTTCAAACAATGACCTGCTCAAGTTCAGTGTATTCTACAATCATTCAGACATGAGTTGGACAATTTGAAACTGGTAAGAAAGGGGTAGTAAAGGAGTGAGTCTGGCCATTTGCTGTGAAAGCCAATGAATGCACTGCTTTGCATGGCAGGTTTGCTAATCTTTAGGGAGGGAGCTGAGGTGGAAAGACTTAACCAGTGTCAGAACTGGCCTCTGAACCCTGACCTCTGACCTCACAGCTAGTGACCACTGGCGGGGAGATGCTATGTTCCCTAAGAAATAAGACTGAATCATGGGCTGGCAGAATCATGCAGCTCAGGAGAGAGCTATCTTTTCATCTTCAGCACTACAACAGAAAAACAGAATGTTTACTGAAAAGTGAAGATAGATTCAGGTTTAGAAGATAAATTTGCAAGTACTTTAGAGTTGGTCCAACCAACCTGAATGTAAAACAGTGACTGTTTTTATGGAAATAAGAAAGTTGTTTATTCCAAGCCAAATATGAGTAATAACAGTTCAGGAGCACAGATTCAAGTCACTGTGAATCAGGTGCTGCACTGGGGAAGAGATTTCACAGGACAAAAGAAAGCTGTAAGTCACTGCAGTTAGCAGTGGGGGCATCCCTAGGGTGTAGCACAGCAGGTGCATCTTCTGTAGGCCTCGGATGCTCAGAACCCTTCAGGGTTCTTAGCTAGGGCTGGTGGGCTGGGGAGTAGGCCACTTTTAAGTGATGTATTCTGAGAAGGTTGCCTGCAAACCACCAGAACGTCAGGCCAGGCATAACAGTTGAGGTACTTGCCTGTTGAATGGTCAAATCAAGTCAGATGTAGTGGCACAGGCCTGTAATTCTACTATTCAGGGGGCTTTAGGCAGGAGGATCACAAGTTCAAGGCCTGCCTGTTGTGAGTTCAACACCTATCTGGGCAGAAGATCTCATCTCAGAATAAAAAGTAAAAAGAGGTCTGGGGATATGGTTGAGTAGTAGAGGGCTAGCCTGGTCCTCAGGCTGGAGGATGTAGGGTTTTTTGTTTGTTTGTTTGTTTGTTAGTTTTTTTTTAAAGAGTTCAGGAGAATTTTGGTTCTTGACCTACAACATTCCATCTCTCCATGGTCACATATCATAGTCAGCTGAGATCAAGTATCCTGAAACATCTTTAATAGTCACCTTCTTCAGAGAACTGCATATCAGCATTCTGAACTCATAGAAATTTACTGAAGGCATACTGTGTGCTAAGCACTGTTCAAGATGCTAGAGAGGATGCCAAGACCATCAACTGTCAGAACTTAGAAAGTATATACAAGCCGGGCGTGGTGGCGCACGCCTGTAATCCCAGCACTTGGGAGGCAGAGGCAGGCAGATTTCTGAGTTCGAGGCCAGCCTGGTCTACAGAGTGAGTTCCAGGACAGCCAGGGCTACACAGAGAAACCCTGTCTCAAAAAACCAAAAAAAAAAAAAAAAAAAAAAAAAAAAAAAAAAAAAAAAAGTATATACAAATAACTTGAATAGAATGGAGGATTCGTTCAATCCAGAGGACATGTATATTGTGCTTGTGGTGTGCCAGGAATAGACACCATTCACTAACTCACCCTGAACTTTCGATTGTCCACTCTGTGCCAGGCGATGCCAAGGATGTGAGTGAGAACACGGCCAGCACAGTCTGCGTACTCACTATGTAAGTGTATTTACTACAAAGGAGAGAAGCAGTAAGTAAATACGCAGGAAAAAACCCAAGCAAAGGAGCAAGATGGACTGCATGCAGTGGGTGGGTGGATGTGTTAGGTAGTAAGCTTTGGTCCTGGCCCTGGGAGGCAGATGTGTAGACTGTGAACTTCTGTATGATCTCATATTCGGAAAGATGGAAGTGAGTTTGGTTTGGCTGGGAGAAAGCCTTCTGTGGAAAGCCTGGGCGATCCTCAGGAAGATACTGAAGGATGACTCCAAACACTGAGCTGACAGGACCACTGGGGGTGGAAACCAAGGGGCAGTATGAAAAACTGGGCTGTCCTGGAGAGATCTGGAAAGACGTGATGATTAAACGTTGTAGTGAGAACCCTGATGTTAGTGCAGGGTGCTGGAGAAAAGAAGGAGTTATGTCACAGGAGAGAACTAAGGGGTTCTTCCTGGGTGTGGTGACATTTAAACTTGGCCATTAGCCTGCAGAGATGGCGGGGAGGCATATACCCCACACCGGCATCACCAGGAGCAGAGGCGGATAGGCGCAGCTTATTTTTAGACAAGTGGCCTTACGCTAGCTCCAGGTGTGAGAGGGCAAAGCCACCAGGAGCTTTGGACTCAGATAGCAGCTGGCTTCAGGAGTGCAGAAGGACCTCAAGTGGGTATTTGAGAGGCTGAGATAGTTACAGCTTTAGAACTTTATGCTGGTAGCATCTTATAAATAAAGTGCCATGGAAGACAGAGGTAATCAAGGGAGACCGTGGAGGCTTTCGCCATGATCCTGAGGGACTGGAGCCCTGCTCTGGGATATGGCTGAGGGTGGATTGCTGAGGAAGGAAATGACGAGTAGTTTTGATCAGGCACGGAAAGCAAAGACAGAGACTCCCAGGCAGCATAGAGAATGACTCTGTGCCCTAGTCACTTGTTCAGATGCCACTGAAACGGTTTGTTGTTTGTTCATTTGGTTTTTTCTTTCTTAGACAGAGTTTCTCTGTGTAGCCCTGGCTGTCTGGAACTCACTCTGTTAGACTAAGGTGGCCTCGAACTCAGAGATCTGCCTTCCTCTGCCTTCTAAGCACTGGAATTAAAGGCATGTGCCACCACAGCCTGGCTGGGAAGTCTTTTTAAAAATCTCATCTTGTGGTTCCATCTCCTAGAACATCTTGTTCTGAGTAAGCAATAGGAAATAAATACCTTTGCATCCTTCAAGAGGAGAGCAAATGCTTGTTCCTGGTGGAACATCATAAGTAACTGTGTTCACGTTTTCAGCCTGGATTGCTGAAGCATAGGTTCAAATTCTTTCATGAACTGTCATTCTGTTGGTGTAGAAACTTATGGTCTCCATATTTGAATTCTGTTCCAATTTTTCATGTTCAATCCTAGAGACTCTAATTTTTAATTATCTTCCTGAATACATGCATTTATTTTAAGCTCCCTCAAGTCTATTGTAGAAGTAGTGGATGTTAAATGAATATGCTTTCTATGAGATATTGTTAGAATACTCTGTGGTGGTTTGAATGGGATATATCTCCTATAGTCTTGGGTATTTGAACACTTGGTTCCCAGTTGTTGGTGCTATTTGGGGAAGTTTAAGTGCTGCAGCCTTCCGAGAGGAAGGACAGCCCTGTGATTGGGTTTGGAGATGAAAAGCCTAGAACCACTTCCAGTTTTCCACCTCTGCTTCGTGCTAGTGGTTGAGGGTGTGAGCTCTCAGCTGCACGCTTCTGCGGCATGCCCGCTGTTGGCTGCCACGCCTCCCCACTGTGATGGACACATATCCTTCTAGAATCATTAGTCCAAAGAAACGGTCTTCCTTACAGTACCTCACTCATGGTGTTTTGTCAGAAAAATGACATAGACAGTTATAGATCAGCAAACACAAGGCTCATAGTTTAGATGTATGTATTTTATTTTCCATGTTCTTTGTCTTAATTGGTTCTTTTCACGGATAGTGTTTGAGAAAGTGTCTATATAACCCCAGACTATAAAGCTCAATGAAAGATGATGCAAGTTGAGGCCAGGTTCATGGGCAGGTATTTATTTGCATGCTGACCTGGCCCACTCTGTCTCTGGGTCAGTTACACATTCCCAGGTATATGATTCTTTGCAAGAAGAACTGAAAAAGGAAAAAGAAAAAGAAAAAAGAAGATCATTCATTCACAAGTGTTTGTGGTGGCTCCATTTGGAAACTTAGTGTTCATGTTATTAATGGCTCAGAGGTAATCCTTACAGTTGAGCTAGCTCAATCTAGCATTACTTTAATTTCTAATCAGTTTATGCAGACCCTGCCTTAGGAAACTGCTCAGCATTTTGGCAGTGCTTATTGTCTGGTGTTAAGTAGGCTGCTGAGTAGGTAAGAAGAGTTGTTTCCTTGCTGCCCAGATTCTCCTGTATAAAAAGAGATCTTTTTTTGGTCTTTTTTTTTAATTGGATATATTCTTTATTTACATTTCATTTCCCTTTTCCTGGTTTCCCCACCCCCCAAATGTAAAAAGAGATCTTTTAAAAATTATTTCTTTATTTGTAAAAGGCAAACACTATTTATCTCAGTGGTCAGGTGATAAAGTAGATGCCATTATAACAAAAATATTTTTAATTAAAAAAGCCCAATAGGTAAGAAGTTAAATACATAAGCATATTAAATTCTTATCCAAATAATCAGTTGTGATGCCTACATTCATTTTGTAATTTATTTATTACCTCAAGCCACTCTTTCTAGTTAGTTTTTCTTCTCTCTCTCTCTCTCTCTCTCTCTCTCTCTCTCTCTCTCTCTCTCTCTCTCTCTGGTTTTTCAAGAACTTTTCTTTCTCTTCACGATTTTCTTTTTTCTTTCTCTCTTTCTCCCTTTCTCTCTTCCTTCCTTCCTTCCTTTTATTCTTTTTTTTCCCCCCCGAGATAGGGTTTCTCTGTGTAGCCCTGGCTGTCCTGGAACTCACTCTGTAGGCCAGGTTGGCCTCGAACTCAGAAATCCATCTGCCTCTGCCTCCCAAGTGCTGGGATTAAAGGCGTGCACACCAGGCATGCGCCACCACCAGGCATGCGCCACCACCAGGCATGCGCCGCCGCCGCCGCCGCCCCGCCGCCGCCGCCACCACCACCACCACCTGGCAGCATCATTCTTTATTTATTTTGAGACAAAGTTTCTCTGTGTATCCTTGGCTGTCCTGGAAATCACAGTGTACACCAGGGTGGTCTTGAACTCAGAGATCCTCCTGTCTCTGCCTCCTGAGTGCTGGGACTAAAGTAGATGAAACCTGGAATGCAGAGAGGGTTTAGCAGTTATGAGCAATGACTGCTTTTCCATAGGACCTAGGATTGATTACTAATACCGTCAAATAAAACTAAAAGTTCCTAAATAGATACACCTTTAGACTGGTGACCTATTTTCTGTTTCTGTGGAGGGTCACCATGTTTTTGTGATTTAATTTATACGAGAAGGAATGAGTTCAGTCCAATGACACAGTGGCATTTTCAGACCCTCAAGTCTGATCCCAGCTGGAGAGGTGCAGTTGTCTGCAGGGGGTCAGCAGGGCTGCAGTGTCTCCTTTGTGGACAGCACTGGTTGGGGGTGGAGGGGCTGAGTACTCTTCTGACTGTGTGCATGTTAAATGGCTTGATTTTTTTTTAAACTGGAACTGCTCCTCTCCATAAAAACTAATCACTGTTTAGTGTAGAAAAAAATATCTGTTGGATTTTTATTACATTAGACAGAATCTTCTATTAGGAAGCACAGGATGCATTTCTTTCTGATCTCAGTATCAAAAATAGTTGCTCTTTCTCTTGAGCGACGTTTATTTTTACCCTGTGGACAGGAACCTTTGAGCAGATCACATTTCTGTTTGCATGCATACTGCAGCCAAGCCCAGAGTTCATCCCTTTCTCTGTTCATCCCTACAGCAGGCTGGTTTTTCCTGGCCCTCACTACTCGTGGCCATGGTTAGTGGCGCACCTAACTTACCTTACTTCCTTAAAATCTGCTTGAAGATAGTGTCTCCACTAGTTATACTCTTTGAAGTGCTTTGCACACATTTGGCACCTTGACAGTGGCTGAATGAGTATTCGCAAGCTGTTTAAAAATAGTTCCATTCCCTGATTCAGCACAGTAGAGTGTTTGCCTAGCACGGAACGTGCCAGGGTTCAGTTCCTAACACTGCCCTAAAAGGTGCTACAAGTGCGGCTTTTGAAATATGCCAAGGGTCATAGGATTTATGTTGGTGAGTCTACGGCTTGGGGCTGTAGCTCACGTGGTAGAGTGCTTGTGTACCATGCATGAAGCCCTGGGTTTGGTCCCTAGCACGGCAGAAGTCAGGTGTGTGGCTCACGCTCCTGATCTCAGCATTTGGGTGGTAGACGCAGGAGGAGTTCACTGTCATCCCCAGCAACAGAAGGAGTGAGAAGCTATGCTGGGCCAGAGACATTGGTGCAACATGTCCCCTCCCCGCCCCTATAAACACCTCCAAAACAACAGACAAACAATGAAACTGTTAAAATGTTGCTTACAAGAGCTAAGTGCATTAACAGTAGAGTTGGCCTTGGGGGTCGAGGTGGGGGTGATTTCAGTCTATTATTCCTGACGGGACACTCTGGCCGGGAACGAGTGAGTGTCCTGTAAGTATTTGCTGCTGTATTATTGCTGTTACATAGCTCCTGCCACCTGTGTAGGTAAAAACCTTAGTATTACCTTACCTGCAAAAGGACTTGACCTTTTTCTACTTCTGAAGAAGTTACTGGAACTCTGGAGTCTTGGGTCTCCCTTCTGCTTTCAACCCTCTTCTGCTCTAGGATGAGTTATTTAAATTTTGTGTGCCTCTGTTTCCTCCTATGTAAGGTGCTGTCTTTAATGTTGACAGTTCTTCAATGAATCTTTAAGTCCCAACACTTCTTCAGTTCTTTGATCTTGCCTTTGCTGAAGCAGGGAGGTTGGGGGTTGCTTCTGTCTGACTCTTTGATCAGGGATAGTAGAATTCTAGCTCTGGAAGGAACATGGACCAATCATGCTGCTCCTGGGACCCTTCTCTTAGCCTAATCATAACATGTTTTTTTTTTTTTTTTGTCTTTTGATAGTATTTCTCTCTTTTTTTAAAAAGCGTTTTTACATGCTATGCAATGCCTTGTGTCTGTTCTTGTTCTCTCTCTTCTCCTTGAACATATGTTTGACAAAGGAAGAGAGCTTTGTCTTTTTGTTTCAAGTGCCTGACATACACTAGGTGCATGTAGGGATTCAAAAATATTCTTGGGATGATCAAATAGATGAAATCTTTTTATGATCAAATAGACAATGTTGAGTGGATATTTCTGTTAGTTTTTCACTTTTATTCTCTTCTGAAATAATTTGGTTTCCTGATTTCCACCAGCGACACCGTCTTCATGTTACCATCAGGAGGAAATTCCTGAAGGATGGGGCAGCCACACCAGAAAAAGCAAATGAGTTGATTTTCAGGAGGATGTGGACAGTCTTGTGGTTCAAGATGCAGAGACAGTTGTTAGGACTTTTCTTATCCAAGGTAGAGCTGTCTTCTCAAACAGAACCCCAAGAACTATAGCAAGAGGCAGCTGGTGTCTTTCAAATTGCCAAAGCTTCTGCGGCTTCTTCTGATGCTCCTTGTGACACAGGAATTCCCCTGGGGACTCCTGTGGCTTCCACAGTCGAGCTCAGTAGCCGGTGTTTAACTGCCAGAGCTTTTAGTGCCCTTTGCTAGTTAGTCTCCCACCCCGGAAGTGCCTCCCGAGGGGCCTTGATCCTGCTTTTCACTCTGTGTCACTGTGGCTTTATCCCCTCCCCTACCTCACACCAGTCCTTCTTACTCATGGAACGAAATTTCCATCCCTCACGGGATGAAATTTCCATCCCCCACCTGCCGAAAGCCCTCAGATCATGCCTTGTACTCCCAAACACCCATTCGTCTTAAATATCTCATTTATTATTTATAATATTTATCATTTCCCCAACGTAGCATTCCCTTTTGAGGGACAGTGGAGTAATGGGAGCAGGGAGCAGGGAACGGTCTGTGACCTGTTCATTGCTGACCTGATTAATAGCTGAGATGGAACCCCAATAAACTGCCCACAAACCAACCCGATGCAGGTGCCTTTCTAGCATGTCATAAAATTTCAAGAGATTTAGAAAATTCTGAGATCATGCTCTTTTTACTTTGGGGGGGGGTATTAAAATATTCTTTTTTTACATTACGTGATTGTTAAACTATCTAACAATAGTAATGGCTTCAAATTAAGTCTTTGCTTGGAAAAATAGGAAATTGGCAATTTAGCTGATATGGGTACATTTTACACACACACACACACACACACACACACACACACACACACACACACACACGCACCCTCAGCTTCTTGTTGTACATGGTCAGCTTTTGTTATCAGTTTGGGACACTTGGTAAGAGGGAACCTCAACTGAAGAATTGCCTCAGTTAGATTAGCCTCTTGGGCATGGCTGTGAGGCATTTTCTTGATTGCTCTTTGGTGTAGAAGGCCCGCCCGCTGTGGGTGGTGCCATGCCTGGATGGGTGGCTTGAGCTGTGTAAGACAGGTAGCTGAGGAAACCAGAGGAAGCAAGCGGAGATCAGTGTTCCTCCTTTGGCTTCTGTTTTCATGTTCCTGCTTTGAGTTCCATGATGAAACTGAAGGTCAAGGAACCCTTTCTTCTTCCCAGTTCTTGGTCAGTGTTTTATCACAGCAACGGGGAAGCAGACTAGAACCACCTCTTTGTGTGAGATCAGAGCCCCAGAGTCCTGATGGCTGCTAATCCCAGGGCACAGGCCTCCATGCCTTTCCTCTGGGCAGCCACTCTTCAGGGTTCCTGGGCTGTGTGACTGTGCTTGTTCAGCCAGGAGATGAATGGATGTAACCTTTCCCATATGCACAATCGTCACCTTCCCTATATGCCAAAAAGTACTTTCCTTCTCTTGAGCTTCAAAGAGTATATTTTTTCTTGTCCGGTGCAGATTAATCTAGACAGTGGCATACTGTGCCCTTTTAAAGTAAATCAGCTTTCTGCAGGTCACCAGAAGAGAAATCGTGCACAGCTTTTTAACTTTTTAGCATATTAAAGCACCCAGTGAGGATATAGAAGACACTAATTTGCTCATTTTCTTTCTAAAGCTCCAACTATTTGTTCTCCTGTTCCCTATTGTAAGGCAAGTTAACATTCTCCTTTGCCTAATTATTCCACAATTTCAAGTTTTCATCGAACATTTCATCAAATTCACTGTATATTTACTGTTGGATTTGACATGCTAATTATTAGGAGTGTTTGATCACATAATTCTAATGATGTTCAACAGTACCACACAGTTCACATTTGTACAAAATGCTGTCAGAGTGACAGGCAGCAGCAGCCAAGATTATGCTCCCACTGCACAGCTGTTGAGTGGAGGTTTATAGGAGATGTGTTGTAAAGAGCAGCGGTCCAATCGAGGTAAAACAACAACAACAACAACAACAACAACAACAACAACAAAAGCTTCAAAGCCTTAGAGAAATGCAGGGTTCAGTCTCCAAAGTCAACGGCACTAGTAGTCCCCATTGGGAACACGCATAGGCCACGGTTGGAGTCTTATTCCTTCCCCGTCTCTGATTCTTCATTGTCTGCCTCTGTGTTCGCTCTTCTCTCCAGTTATCTACACACGATGACACCCCATACTCTTTTGGTCTCAGGCACTCATTATGCCAATGCTTTTCATAAGTCAAATTCTCAAGACACAGTTTGGTGGATCAACCTCGTGGGTAGCCGCCCTGGGCTCAGGGATCTTTGGGGGTTGGGACAGGGAAAGCTTTACAAGTTAGAAATTGGGCAGCTTGGAGTTGGATATTGTGGCTCCTGACTGAGCTCTTTATTAATCTGTTATTTATCTGTTCTTTCATATGTCATTTTTTTTTGATTTCACACATTGAGAAATTATAGTACTTTTAAAATTTTTATTTTGGCTATCATACTTTATTGTTGTCCATAATCATTTTATTTTGTTGTTTCTTATTCTCATTTAATGGCCGCAGTGTCTTGAGTCTCTGAATTGTATGGTAGTTATTCTTTTAAAAGTACTCTATGTGTCCATAATTAATTCTGCAGTTAGGGTCTACTTTCTTCCTCTTCCTGTCACTTGTTTTAATTGGCTGCCTGCTCATAATTAAACACGGGGCCCTGGGGCTGGGGTGTGCTTGGCCTCCTCAGTAGAATGCTTGCTGTGCAAACAAAAGGGCCTGAGTTGGATCCCCAGGCTCCAACTCAGCCAGGCATGTGGTACCCGCCTGTGATCCCTGCTCCAGGAGGCCCAGGGCTGGCTTCTAGTAACAAACATCACCAAGGTTGACCTTTGGCTGTCTCTCTCTCTCTCTCTCTCTCTCTCTCTCTCTCTCTCTCTCTCTCTCTCTCTCTCTCTCTGTGAGTGTGTGTGTGTGTGTGTGTGTGTGTGTGTGTGTGTGTCTGCCTGTCTGTGTCTGTGTCTGTGTCTTTGGCATAGTACTGTGGGACATGTGATAGCCAGCTCTGTTTTACCCCCAGATGCCCCAAGGATGAAGGATTTATATTGAATTGCAAAATTCACTTCAGAACCAACATCTCACTCCTCGCCCCAGTCAGTTCAGTTTCTTTAGACATGAGTGTTGACATGTTTGGTCTGTCAGGTTGCTCAAGGGCTCTGTTTGGGAAAGAGGGGGGTGTTGGGAATGCTAACACTCATGACGTCAACCCTCTGTTCCATCCTGCATGGTTCTGCCCCCTTTACTATGGAGACCTGTTGGCTAGCCTCGAGCTCTCTGGTTCTGGCCACCATGGCCTTGGGCAGTAGCTCTCTTCCGGTTCACCTGTCAGCACATTCCCATCCTATCGTTTGTTTTCCAGAAATTTGTGAAAAGTTTTGTCTGTTGACAATTCTCCTCTGGGTCAGTGAGAGGGCTAGGGATAAAGCTTTTTGCTGTCAAGTCTAACAACCCAAGTTCAATCCCCAGGACTGACATGGTGGAAGGAAATAACCATCTCCTTCAGGTTATCACTGACCTTTACACAGAGCTGTGGCATATGCTTCCCCGTGTAAACAAACAAACAAACAAACAAACAAACAAACAAACAAATGCACTTAAAAACTTAAAATTCAGCTGGGCGTGGTGGCGCATGCCTGTAATCCCAGCACTTGGGAGGCAGAGGCAGGTGGATTTCTGAGTTCGAGACCAGCCTGGTCTACAGAGTGAGTTCCAGGACAGCCAGGACTACATAGAAAAACCCTGTCTCGAAAAACCAAAAAGACAAACAAACAAACAAAAAAACCAAAAAAACAAACAAACAAAAAAACAAAAACAAAACAAAAAACCTTAAAATTCTCTTGACATATCATCTTTCAATCCTATGGAATTCTTCTGTTGTGATTTTTTTTTTTATTTCATTAGGAACTCAGGAGGGACAAGCAGGCCACCAGGCATACTTACTAGGTTGTTCCTTTGAGAAGTAGCACTTGATTTTGTCTTTTAGCATGTTTTATTTTTATTTAGAGAGTGTGTCGTGTTCTCCCCCCTCCCCCAGAACAACTTTAGAAGTTGTTTCTTTCCTTTTATGTTATAGGTTACAGGGTCATCCTCACGAGCCACTAGCAACTACTCTTTCCCACTGACAGCCCCATCTTGGTTTTTAAACTGACAAACATGCACATGAACACACATAAATGAATGCATAGGCTGGGTGTGGTGATACATGCCTGTTATCCTGGCACCTGGGAGGCAGAGACAGAAGAATTGCTCTGAGTTTGAGGATTGCAGTGATATAGAGTGAGATCCAGTGGCAGAAGAACTCCAAATCAAACCAGAGTGCCACTACCACCAAAAACCACAAATGAGGGTTCTTGCATAACTTACAGAAAACTAGTAAAATGAGCATCAGTCCCTATGCAGATAGCTTGGGGAAAGGAGTTTTCTGTTGTCATGCCCTGGCGCTCTCACGCTTCCCCTTTTGGGTGTCAGACCCTCATCTGTTGCCCCCTGTGATGATGATTAGCCTGTATTTTTAGTCATTCTCTCGACATTTTTTTCTTTCTTTAGAAAATGGATTTACCTCTCATGTGTTGCTTCCAAACAATATAGATATAATGTTTAATTTTAGTTGCATTTTCTCTCTCTACAAATGGACCATGTCCACCTCTCTCCTTTGCTGTTTTGTTTAAGGTTGTATGCAGAAGTCCATCCATTTATTCATGAAGCTGTGTTTTATCTAATTTTGTCACTGTTGACTGTTGCACTGTAAGCAGTTGTCTGTGCCACAAGTTGTAGAAATTGATTGTTTGAGAATTTCATATATGAGTACTGTTTACTCATTCTCCCTGCCCATCCCTTCCATTTCTTCCCAAATTCATGGCTTCTTATTCTTCAACTGTAATCATTACAGATACGTATATAAGCTTATAGATGTAACCTGCTAAGATCATTTAGTGTTGGCCATCGTGCTTAGGGCTGAGGTCTTGGGATTGGCTAACCTATCTGTAAGTTCATCCCCAGAGAAGACTTATTTCTTCCTCTAATGGATAAGACTGTATGTATTTACGGGCTAGAGAGGCGACTCAGTTGGTAAAATGCTCACCTTGCAAGTATGAAGACCTGAGATTACTCTTCTTTCAAACAAATAAGAGTTGTCAGTAGTGGGCTGCCAGGTCACCAACAACGTCTGTCCAACTTTACTACAGTCAGAGTTCCACGAGGGAAAGTTGTCAGTTGCCAACTTTATACAAAGAGCTATAAAGTGTACGGAGCAATATCCAGATGATAAGGGTGACGTCTGAGGGGTCTGAGCTTGGGAGCACCTCTCCATCCTGTGGGACTTGGGGCTTCTCCGCACTCTCTATCATATGGACATGCTCTTGTCACATGTGAGGAGACCCTCCAAACTCTGCTGTTTAACGTTCTTACTGTATGTGCTCCGTTAGCTCACTGATCATTGGTGATTTTTTTTTTTTTTGAGATACAGTTTTGCTATGTACGGAGCCCAGGTTGTCTTTGAACTCAAGATCCTGTTTCTGTAGGCTCTTGAATGCCACGAGCCTACACTATAGTCTTGTCTCCTGCCCTTCTTCTCTCCCCAGAGGCCATGGATTGGAGCACGGGAGGGTCAGGGCAGAGGAATGGGGGAAATTTGTAATCCAGTAACCGGTCACATCCTCTGTCCTCCAAGAGTCCCTGAGTGCATCACAGGTTCACAGAAGATGCCTTTCTCACCCCATCCTTTAGAAAACTCCAAAGACTCTTAAGGATTTCTGTGCAAGGAAATCAGGGAGGAAGTGCAATTATGTCTTTCTGCTTTAAAAAAGATGCCAGCTGTGTACTGTGGATGGATATTTGTGTTGGTGTAGCTTTTTATGCTCACGAGGTAGATTGGCATGGACAGCTTTTCTGATGCATGTGTTTCTTTAGTGTGTCAACCATGGAGTGCAATTCACCAGGCAGCTCCAGCTAGCTTCAGTCTCACCAGCCTCTGGAATGCTAGGATTACAGGTGTACACCACCATGCTCGCTATATGATATGTTTTTAAATTGTGTTTTTCTGTTAAGATTTTATATGTAAGTACATTGTAGATGTCTTCAGACACACCAGAGGGCATTGGATCTCATTACGGATGGTTGTGAGCCACCATGTGGTTGCTGGGAATTGAACTCAGAACCTTCGGAAGAGTAGTCAGTGCTCTTAACCGCTGAGCCATCTCTCGAGCCCCCCTTCTGTTAAGATTTTAAAGATGTAGCCAGTCCTCTGTATTTGTGGTTGTCACATCCTTGGGGTCTCAGGCTAAATATATTGAAAGAAAAAAATTGGTGTATCCTGAGCATGTACAGATTTCCTCATCATTACTCTGAACACTAGCTCATACGGAACACTTACCTAACTTTCATTATGTTAGAGAGTACATGTAATGTAGAGGAGACTTAGAGTGCACAGGAGGATGTGTGCCAATGCCTCACCATGTCATGTGAGGGGCCAGAGAACATCTGCTGATTTGTATCTGCAGGGGCATCTGGAACCAGTTGCCTTTACTCAAAAATCCTTCCAAATTTGGAGTTTTTTAGACTCCAATATGAAAAAGATAAGAAACAACAAAGGAAAGAGGGCAAATGTTACAAATATAAAAATCTAAGTAGCCAATAAATATAAAAATAACCAATATACCTGCTTACACACACACACACACACACACACACACACAGTATATGTTAGTTAGATCCATGAGTCGGTAAGGAGAAATAGCCAATAGACACCACTAAAAAATAACAAATGTGACCTTATCTGCATCAAATTAAAAACAAAACAAAACCATAACAAGTACATTGACAGTACTTTTATTGTGTTGCTGGACTTACTATGAGCAGACATTTCATAAAAAGTTTAAGTATGTTCGTTGACTGGTCATAGGAAGTCCAAGAGTGGCCTTTGCATATGTGTATTTATTTTGTATGTGGCCCATTGTGTAGCCCAGCCTGGCCTGGAACTTGCTATGTAGACTAGGTGGCTTTAAACTTCCAATCCTCTTGCTCCAGTCCAGTACTGGGACACAGGCAAGAGCCACCATGCCTGGCTTCAAAAGAAGTTGTTTGATTTGAAGTAATGTCTGTACATTGTATGAAGTCTGAAAGTATAAAATAAAAACAAAACCTCATTTAATACTTGAATTTAATAGTTTATATATATTCTTGTTATGGTTTTTTAAACATTTTACCCAGATAAGGTCAGATATGCTATTTTCTTTTTAGTGATGCCTTTTGGCTATTTCTTTTGAACAGAATTCATGGGTCGAACATATACTCTCTCTCTCTCCTTCTCTCTGTGTGTGTACACCCGCGTGCACACACATGCGCACACATATACTGGTTATTATATATTTATTGGCTATTTGATTTTCATATCTGTACCGTTTGCCAACTTTCATGGCTGTTTCTTGTCTTTTTTGTGTTGATTGTAAGTGCTCTTAACTCGTTTTTATTTTAGGGTACTGAAGCTCGAACCCCAGGCCTTTCATATGCTGGGCAAGCGGTCCCTTTCCCCAGCTCTTTTAGTTATCTTTTTATATTAATTAAACTTACATTATCCACTGTAATATTTCCCCAGATGCTCTTTCAGCTTTATTTTTGCTTTAACTTTTAAAAAATATGTAGATGTTAATGTGTGTGAGCACATACCAGTACATTTGAACTATAGTTTTAAATAGGTTGAATCTAATGAATCTACTGTTCTTTCTGGCTTTTTGGTCAATGCTATGATAGTTTTCTTTTCTAGAATGTTCTACTTCCCCACATCTTTGCATAAAGAACCTATGAAAATATAGTCAAGCAGCTATCTTCTTCCTGCTGATCTGTTGGCCATCCATAACTGGCCCATTTTTTTCTCATATTATCAGGGGAACACATGTATTTAGAACTTTAATTCCACTGAAATTCAAGCACGTTAGGTGACATTTGTTATAACAGAGTCCTTTTCTTTCCAGTTAGGTGTATGTTTAAGTCAAACCTCACGGGGCTTCTTTCGTTAGTGAGTCTTGTGGAGATGAGTGTGTGTCTCTGGTTAACAGAGTTCTTAAGGGAGATGCTATTGCATGTGACGCTTGCAGATGTTGCTTTATGTCGACACTCACTGGGAAAGCGCCTTGGTGTTCTGTGTGGGTGCTGCCAGACCAACGAGTGTGTGATCCCGGGAAGTCTGAGTGTGTCAGTGAAAGGGAATATGCACACCTGGCCTTCAGGCCTCGACCAATCTTTTCAGTTTTAAACACAGTGGTTTTTTTTTTTTTTTTTTTTTATTCTGGTTATAAAAGTAATACATATACATTCTAGAATGTCTTGAATATTTAGAAAGAATAAAAAAGTGCTGTGTTCGCATCAACTGTGGAAATTACCAAGCATTTCTTTATAGTCTTTACTTCTGCCTTTGGGCAGACACTGGAACACACATATCCATACTAACGTGTGTAGCTATTTTGTAAAGTCAGAATGTACTTGGAAATTTTTACTTGCTCTTATGGCATAAACACTTTCCAATGCCACTACATATTATACAAGTCTGATAGTTACCTGTGCAGCTTTTAAGAATCACTTAACTTCACTGTGCCTAATTTGTAACCAGGACAGTAATACTGACGATACCTACCGTATAAGTCTGTAATGCTTACAATGAATTTGTTAATGTACTTAAAATATTTGGGACGGACTTGACATATTTTGAGTGCTTAGGATCTCTTCCTCATTTCCTCTCTTTTGTCTGAGGTAAGATTTGTATGTAGCCCAGTTGGTCTGAACTAATAATCATCTTGGGGTTACAGGTGTGTGTCACATGCCCAGCAGATTAGTGCTATTCTTACTTAATAGCATGGTATATAATTGTTTTGTAGTATTTCATCATGTGACTATATGGTAATATTTTTAGCACCTATTTATTGGACACCTTTTAAATTTGTAGATAATTCTTTTAGGGCTGTATTTCTAAGGAATGCTGTAGAACTGGAGATCCAGGCTTTTAGGCATAATCAGTGGCCTTTTGATTTTGTTGTGGGTGGGTGATAAAATTTGGTCTTTTAATTGTTATTGGTCAAGCCAGTTGCCCCTCCCCCCCAGAGGGTTTACTTCAGCATTAGCCTGCCTCTTGATTGGGGTATCAGGAACCAGCGCAGTTATGGATGGGGAAGACTGCCATCTCCTGTCTTCTCTTTGGACTGAGGAATCTGTCCTAGAAGAAGACAGTGGGCCTGCAGATGTCCCACAGGACCCTGTAGGGAATGTGGCTTCCTGTAGACTGGAGTGGTTTCTCTGAAGATTACAGAGGCTGGTTAGCTGTGGTCAGCTAGTTGCCTTTCCTCCCCAGTGTCATACGGCCGTGTATTTGTGACTGTGTTTGTTTTAAACATTCTTGGACTTGAAATTATAGTCTAGGGAAGGAAACAGAACAAGGTTTAGGTAGATCAGGCCTCAGGAATCTGAAGCAGATTTTAGAGTCAAACACAAGGAACCCTGGGAGGCACACAGGTGTTGCATTTTTGAAGTCTCAGGGATTGACCCTGCTGTTGCATTACAACTGCATGAAAGATTAGTTACAGAAGTTGGATTAGGAATACTTATGAATGCAGCCCTCAGTGTTTGGCTTGTTCATGAACGTGCAGAAGACTACATGTTTTGTTTTGTTTTCTCACTTATGTGGTTTACTCTCACCCCAGCAACAGTTCTTCTGGTTAAGACTGGCTAACCACACATCATCCTTTTCTGTGGTTTGGGACAGAAAGAGCTGCTGGGTATCACTGGGAGGTCAAATCCCAGACACCCTGACTCCTCCCACCAGCCATTTCAAACCCCAATTTGTGCAGATGACAACTTGACCTCTAAGCCACTCAGCTTTCTAATTAGAAGTTCACCGTGATAAGGGAACAGCAGCAGGAGCATCACAGGATCCAGTAAAATTAACTTTACACACACAACTCATATTTTTCTTTATGCAATTTGTATGCCAACTGGTTTGAGGTTTTACAGAAATATAATTAGAGCTATTGAAGCCAAAGATGTTTCCCCTGTTATTAGCCAGTCTTCAGCATCACTGTGATAATAGCATCTTGTCTAAGAAGACTGGAAGCCCTGCCAGGGCTTTGTGGGTGCTATAAACTGAGATACCACAACTGTCATTAAAGGAGGGCAGGTCATCCCTTGGCAGGGTTAGCTACTTCCTGCCTTGCAGTGTTTGTTGGCTTAATTCCCTCTGGAATAGTAAAACTGGGTGTTCCAGTTTCATTTCTGTTGCTGTGATAAAGTACCCTGACAAAAAGCAACCAAAGGGAGAAAAGTTTTATTTAGTTCACAATCTGTTTATGGTCCACCATTGTGGGGACTTCACGGAGAAGGACTTGAGACAGCTGGTTCCATTATGTCCAGAGTCAGAAGCACAAAGAGGTGAGTGCACACAAGCTCACTTGGCTTGCTTGCCTGTGCTAAGCTGGACTTTTCTACTCTTTTCAGCTCAGGATCCCCTGCCTAGGGAATGGTGCCACCCTCCGTTGGCCAATTCTTCCCACATCAGTTAGGACAATCCTTCAGAGACATGTCCGTAGGCCAGCCCGGTTTAGAAAATCCTTCACTAAGTTTCCACAAGTGATTCTAGGTTGTGCCAAGCTGACAGTCATCTAACTATTGTACAGACACTGCTTGCTGTACTGGAAACTGCAGAGGGAGCACACATGGATTGCTTCAGCGCTACAAAATGCCTCTCTTCCAGATCCTCGCACTTCTTCACAGAGCTAGTCAAAAAGAAAGCATTTTCTCTTCTCAAGCTGTAGTGTGTTCTGAGCATGTTGCCAGCCGGCCTGACTTTAGTCAGGTGGACACATTTCTGCTGTGTTATTGTATAGAGTACAGCAATGCTTCCTAAAAGCAGAGAAGCAGAGGGTTGGGCTGACTGTACTGTTCATTAATTGACTGGTGAGTTGTTTTGTTTATGTTTAACAAATAGATATTACAGTTCTACTGTGTTGAAAGCTCAGTTCTGTGGAGACAGGTAAAACAAACACAAAAAACAATTCCCATTGAAGACGGCCTGGAGGTCTAGACAGAAGCCTCAGACATTGAACAGCCCACCCTCCAGCACAGAGGGTCACTCTCATACGACCTTAGTTCTGGGGGATGTGAAGACCACACTGGCCACAAACCCCCCAGAGGAAGCAAGGCAAGCAGAGGACAATCAGCAGTGAGAGCTACTTCCAGCACACACAAGCGCTCAGCTCCTCACTACTTAATGGCCCTCTGGGAAATGTACCCTGGTTCTCTAAGAGTGGTTAAGTACACCATTGTTTAAAATGCACAAATAAGCATTTTCCATCTCACCATGAAGTTACTACTTCCATAGAGTGGAAGGCACAAAAGAATGCTGGACCTACTATTACAGTCCTTGTAATCCAACAACAAATGAAGCTGAGGCTGGAGAATCCCAAGGTTGAGCCTTTCTCTGATTAGAGAGTGTATTCATGGACAGACTGGGCAACATAGTGACACCCGTCTCAATATTAAAAATTAAAAGTTAAAAAGAGGGATGGGATAGAGTTCAGATTTAGAGTACTCATCTAACATGTCTGAGGCCTTGGGTTCAGTCCCAGTACTACACAGATCAATAGATTAATAAGTGAACCCCTTATAATCTGGCCACCTGGAAATAACCACCATTTGCCCTCATTGTTTTTTAGTATTTGAAAGTGAATGGCATTATTTATATATTTTAATGTGATTCTGGAGTTGGAAGCCAGGGGCTTGTGTAGCCTGGGGTAACATTTTATCTCCTCAGCCTTGGAACCATTTTTTAAAATGTAACTATTTAGTGCTGGGGAGATGGCTCTTGCTGCACAAACCTGAGTTTGCACCCCTAGACCCCACATGCTCTTGTTGGGGTTGGTCCCAGTAGTGTTGGCTTCCAGAATCCCTGCCTACTCCTACCAGAAGACTGGATGCAGAGAAAGAAAAATGGGAGGCAGAGACAGAAGAGAATGACAAACACTTAAGTTTGTCGTCTGATCTCCATACACGTGTTCCACCCCAAGAGAGGGGGGAGGGAGGAAAGGAGGGAGGGAGGGAAAGAGAGAAAGAAGATGCTTTTAGTGAGTAGATTTTGAGAAATGATAGAAGAGATGGAGGATTTCCTCTCTTTTGGTTTTCTCTGTGGTTGTCTCACTGTGTATATTTCCGGCTGTCTCCATTGCCCAAGTGCTGGGATTACAGGTGTACATCACAGGAAAGTTAATTTATAATGTGGATGAGTAAATGTCTACAATAAGGAAGTATCTTGATAGGCTTGCTGTACTTTTTTGACATTTTCTGCAGTTCTTTTTCAAGAAAAATTAATATTAAGATGGCATTTAAATGTATCCCTCTGATCCCCCCTCCCCACACCTTTTTTGGCTTCTTGAGACAGTGTTCCTCTGTATAGTCCTGGCTGTCCTGGGACTTGCTCTGTAGACCAGACTTGCCTGGAACTCAGGGATCTGCCTGTCTCTGCCTCCTTGGTGCTGGGATCAGGAGTGTACCACCCAGAGAATGAGAGACCTGGGAACAATCAGCCCTAACCTAAATGGGGCGTCTCCTTCAAATACCTCCACTCCAGTGAGGGGACCCTGCAGAAGAGGGGGCAGAAGGAGCCAGAGGGGATGGAGGACAAGAAGAAACCATGGTTGGCAGGCTCTCTGAGTCAACAGCATTGATGAATATGAGGCCTTGCTGAGGCAGCAGGCCCTGGGCCGCCCCCCACCCCCATGCACTGGCCTGCACCAGAGGGGGTCCTAGAGCTGAAAGGAGAAGTAGACAACGCCCCATCCCCCAACCAGAAGTCTTGGGTTATGAATGCAGTCCGTCTACCTGCACCCCACGCAGGTCACCTGCCTGCCCGCCACGCGGGCCGCGGGATGCAGCGAGATGCCCGCGGGATGGCGGCGGGCCGCCGCGCGGTGCCGGGGCCGCGGCGAGAGA
>BDUI01000004.1:199256-227867 GCA_002335545.1 Apodemus speciosus
CACGTGATGGAAGCCGGTGGCTCTCAGGTTGCGGTGGTTGTAGTAGCGACGGGAACACGCGGCGGCTGCAATGGCAGTACCGCGCGGGGACCAGTACCGCGCGGGGACCAGTACCGCGCGGGGTACCACGCGGCGGCTGCAATGGCGGTACCGCGCGGGGACCAGTACCGCACGGGTACCGCGCGGTGGCTGCAACGGCGGCTGTAACGGCGGCGGTACCACGCAGGGACCGCGATGGTCTCTTCTCGTGGTAGTGGATGCAGGTCGAATCTCCTGGCTGGCTCGCCAATCTTGGGTTATGAATGCAGTCCGTCTACCTGCACCCCACGCAGGTCACCTGCCTGCCTGACTACTCTCAACGGCAGGCTGCAGGCCCAGCAGCAGCACCAATAGAAAGCGAACTCAGTGGCACCATTGCTTTGTTTATTTCTATTGTTTTAAGTTCTACCTTATTTTTAATTTTTATTTAATATGTATATATGTATATATGTAAATATACATATCTTTTTACCCTACAGGTCCTTTGCTTATATAGTATGGCTTCCAGTTTAGTGCTTTTATGGAATTCCCAAGTGTTGAAATGAATGGGTCTCTGTGATTATATCTGTTTCTTGTGCCTTTTTTGGGCTCTTTCCCCTTTGTTTTTTCTATTCCAATGTGTTAGTTTTGTTTTATCTTATTATATTTTATTAATATGCCTTAGAAGCTAATGAGAAACAGAAGGGTGTGTGTGTGTGTGTGTGTGTGTGTGTGTGTGTCCAGACAAGAGGGAGGGTGGGAAGAACTGGGGAGGGTAGAAGGGGTAAACTGTAATCAAGGTATTTCACATGAAAATAAAATCTATTTTCAACAAAAGCAAAATGTGTGAGCATGGTAAAAAATAATTTGAAATAATAAAAACAAATGAATAAACAAAAACCCTAAAATAAACAAAAAAGGAGTATAAGGCCTGTTTTTTATGTGTTTATTAGTTTTGTCTTTCCATCCTTAATGGAATCCATATAGGCTAAATGAGTAAGAATAGACATATACTAAGGACTAGGCTACCCAGCTGGCTGACATGGTCAAAGCCAGTGAGTTTAACACCTTGACCATCTACAGGTGTCCTGGAGCAGGGCACTCCCTGTGCAGTGGCTGGAAATTGGGAGACAGAGAGGAAAATTGTCAGGCAGCCAGCTTGGTAAAAATAGCATCGAACAATCTCAAATACCTGTTTTAGGGGAAGAAACAGCGTCAGGACCAGGTATGGTGCGGAAGTCAAGTTCTAGAAAATTCCTCACCAGGTGCTTTGGGAGGCGATTCCCCATTTAGGGAAGGAATAAAGAGGGCAATAGTTCCTGCGGTATGCTGGAGGTGTGTGTGGTGTGACCAGCCATAGGAGTGGAGAAATCAGACCAAAGGGAGTTTGAAGCAGCTTGTAATGTTGCTTTTGGCAGAAGTGAAGACGGTTTTCATGGATATTTTGTGCTTGGTACCTTCACTGATCTTGAAGGACTATCTAGAGCTGGGGAATAAATATCTAAAATGTGTGGGAGCAGAGATTTAATACAGGGCTTCCTGTTACAGTAAACTTTAAAGCTAAATGGAGCTCTAGTCTGATGCAGGCACTGGCTTTGTCTGGTCTGTCTCCTCGTCTCCCACTCCACGCAGCAGAGTTGCTTTTCTGGGGCATAGTGGATCTCTATCTGGAGCTGGCATTTCCCTTGCTATTCAGTAGAAGGAGCCCCAGGAAGAGTGTCTCCACTAACCCTTCAGAGTTGGACTCAGCAGCACCTCTGAGACATTTCTGCTGTTAACATTGCACCTTTAACAAGCATGTGGCCGACCTGGGTACTGAGGTTCTCAAAGCCTCTCTGTCCCGGGGACTTTAACATGAGGAAGTGGAAAGAGAAGTCAGCCAGACTGCTGCCAACCAGCCGCATGTGACAAGAACCTCAGGAATGGCTGCTCTGTGAGAGCCTGCCTGCTCAGGAGTTCACAGTCAGGATGAAAACAAATGCACACACACACACACACACACACACACACACACACACACACACACACACCCTCTGTCTTGACTAAGAAAATGTGAATTTACCCCCAAAACATATAAGAAAGTAAAACTGATGGAATTTGCTTTCTGTTGTCTAAAGTCTTTAACATAGGCAAGGAGGAGGGAAAGGGGAGGAGGGAGGAGGCAAACTTGTTTGCCAGAAACCTAATACTGCTAGAACTGCTGAGGGTAGGGACAAAAAGAGAAACTGTGCTGTGCGGCCCCAGGGAAGCCCTTCCTCTGATTGTTCCATTGGTTTGAATGATCATTTTCTTAGAAGCCACCAGACAAACTGGCCCAGTTTGTTTCCAGAGCTGGAAGTAAGTGATTCTGTAGCCGGCTCTGGCTCTCGCTCTGCAGCATTTCCACCTGGAATATCACTTAAGAATTTTGCTGGATCTCGGTGATTTATGTTTAGCAAATAAGATTATCTTCAGCTTCCTATTGCGAGGGAGCAAATGGTTTGGGGTTTAGTTGCTGCTTTTCAGCCTTTTTTAATTGCTTCTTCAAGGTAACACTGTGTTAATCTCCCTGATTTATCTCCAGTGTCGACTTGCAGTGGTGGTGTCTGAGGCAGAAAGTAAAACAGTGTTGAAGCAGGATGGCTTGCAGTATTAATACCTTTGTTGTCGAGCGGCCCCAAGCTACAACAGTTTACTAATGATGCTGAGAGGAGTGAGGAAGAACTTTTCATATGCTTGGAATCTGCATCTTCCATTTTTTGCATATTAAGATAGATTATTATCTATTTTATGGAGCTATGAAATAAAAGAAATTTTAAGGTAGTTATTTTAAACCCAAAATTTTTGTATATTAAGAATTTAATTTTTCTCCCAATATAGGAGAATATATAATTTTGAAATTGTATTGCTGAAAAATTACATTTCTTTTGAAAGTTGAAGATACATTATTATGATAGTATGATTACTGACATTATTGAAATGCAGGTATATTTAAAAATATGTAAGTTTGCTACCATTATGAATCATAATGCAGATATCTGTGTTTTCTGATGGTCTTAGGTAACCCTTGTGGAAGGGTCCTTAGATCTGCAAAGGGGTCAACGACCCACAGATTTTGACTCACTGTCCTAGGCTAAAGGTCATCTTAGGCCTAATTCTGTGAGAGATGAACATTTTAGCAAAGAAATTATTCTCCAAAGTAGAAAAAAATTTGCAGGAATATTATATATCCCATATTTGATAATCTGTGCAGGTACGACAGTCACTCACACCCAGTTGTGAATCTGTGTCACTACCAACCACGGCTCCCTTTTCTGAATGCTGAACCGAGGGCCTCTTTCCAGGCTACCACAGGCTTTTCACCTCACACCTGGAATACAGTACCAAACAGACAAAAGGTAAAATGTAGAGGTCACTGCTTCTCAACTCTTGCTATTCTGAATCCAGTTCTCCAACTGCTTGTGATGTCTTGGCAGCCAGCCACGCAGTTGTCATTTGGTCTCATTAGTTAAGTCTAGTCCTGTTAAGATCAGGTTTACTTGTCTTTTTAATTGCCTGCTTAAAAATTTTCATTTCCAAAATCAGGAGAAGAATTTATGATGGGGGTTCGTGTGGAGTGAGGGCAGGCGCAGTAAAAGCTGTGAAGGGAGGAGCTCACTGAAGGAGCAAACGAAGAGATGATGATGTCACAGCCCTGGGAAGGAAAGACTTCTGAAGCGTTTGTAGCTGGAAAATGGGAAAGGACTTAGACGTGTAGTTGTATGAAAATACGTTTAAGGTTATGTGACTGGTATAAGCATTTCCTTTGTGCATTCTTGCAGTTAAATGTGCCACGTCATCTTCCAGGGAATAGACCCCATGTCTTAAAGTGTTGGACAGTTGAATTGGTCAAAGGAATGATAGAGTGAGGAAAAGGACAGAAAATGGGGTGCTCTCTTAACTGAATTGATGGGGACATGCTAAAGGCAGGCAGTGTTCATGAGAGAGGGCGTTTTCATGACTGGATAATTCCAATATTCCAGGAAATAGTCAGTTCTGCCTCGAAGGTTCCACCTTTCTGTTGTCCACCACATGGTTTTGAGTGCTGGCATTCTGAGTGGCTTACTAATTAAAGCTCCTAGAATGCCCATCTGCCCCCCGGCTCCCCATTAGTCCCCTTCCCCTGTTGTGTTGTGTTTGTTGTTTTGATGGCGTCATGGAGCACAGTAGTGGTCCTTATGCTTTATACATAGCGTGGCCAGTAGTTTACACATACGTGCTATGGAGCAAAGCTGTAGCTGTGCAGTAGGTGATGTTATTCGAAAATAGGCACCAGTATGTGACATCTTCTTTTGGACACAGCATCACCATGTCTCTTGATGAAAAAGACCCAGTACGTTGCTGGAGGAAAGCCAAGCTTCTGGTTGAGGGAGCAGCAGAGGGGAAAAGCTAAAGCTACCCCCATGCCTCTTCTCGCTCCCACCCCAACCCTTGAGGTGTCTGGGAGTCTATGGAGCACGCAAACCACCGCTCTGGAGCCATGAAGGGATTTCTAAGTGGTTGAGTAAATCCTCAGAGCACCAATTTGCTGTTTATTGTATCCTGGGGGTGAAAATTCAATACAAAACCACTCCAAGTCCTTCCTCTGTATCTGTCTGTGGTGAGAATTTCCAGCAGCTACTGCCAGTTATCAGGAAGCTTACTGTGTGCCTTGAATACTCAGGCTAACCAATATGCACAGTGGGTACCACCAACCAGAGACTGATTTGGAGGATAGAGCAGTATTTTTTGCTTTTTAAATTTGCCTTGGTCACTGGATGGTGCTGTGAAAACGCTTAAGAACTTGAGAGCCTCTAAGTGAGTGGGGCTCCAATTTTATAGGTTGGTGTAATGGTTAATGTTAATTGTCAATTTCACAGGCCCTGGAATCACCTGGACAGTCGTCTGGACACACCTGTGGTGTTATGTAGCATGGGGTGATCTTTCAGAATATTCATGAGGAGTGGTCTTGATTGGGTTGATGATGCAGGAGGACCCATCTTCAGTGTGGGTGGGATTATTCCCACAGTAGGAATTCAGACTGTATAGAGTGGAGAGGTTGAGCTGTGTTCTAGCATTCATTTCTCAATGCTTTTGACTATGGATTAAACGTCACCATCAGCCCCAAGTTCCTGCTGCCTTAAATTCCTGCTATATAAGATAAACTATACCTTGAGCCCCGAGCTGAAATAAACCCTTTCTTCCATGAGTTGCTTTTGTCAGGATGTTTTATTGAAGCAATGAAAGCAAACTAAAGAGAAAGAAGGAAAAGAAACTATGACACTTTGTGAGTACATRGATGTGTGTGTGTGCTTGAGTGTGTAGACGGTAGATCTGGGGACCCCGGTACCAGCCTCCCTTAGAACCTGTCACAGTGTCAATTCCCAGAACTGCTGAATCAGAAACTCTGAGGGTGGAGCCCAAGCCTGGCAATTTGCATTTAATAACCTACATGATTCTGCTGCATGCAAAAGCTTGAGAAGAACTAGTTTCAGCAGCCAGGGGAAGATGCTGAGAGCTGGCCTGGGGCTTCCTATCCTGGTCTCCCTTCTCTAACTCACTTCTTGGGTCACTGTGAAAACTCGGTATTTAAAAAAAAATATGTTAAGGCTCAAGCAGCTTTAGATTCAATGCAAGTCCACAGCCCAGGCGTCTACTTTGATTGTTATCCTTGGACTCTTATGTAGAGGTGCTGCAGCAGCTGCTGATGGTGTATAAACATACGCTCCTAGATGATACCTTGGTCGGGAGCCTGTTTTTCAAAGGAAGGGACTTTTCTATTTCAGGTGTGCTGACCTGATTTATTTAAACGCTGCCTTGGATCCGTAGGACTCTCAGCCTTATGTCTGCAGCAGAGTGTGGAGGAGGGCTCCCTCAGCTCAGAATCTGTGTGACCGTGGTCATCTAAGCCAGGGCACTTTTATAAACCCATCCTTTCTTATTTTGTCTTTATGGTTAATTAGATAGCCATTCAGTAGACTATAGCTGGGGATTCCTGGCTTGTGGCTTCGAGAACTACCCTGATAACAGAAAAATAAACTTTAGAGCAGTGGGCAGTGCTAGATCATATCTGGGGTGTATTTGATCCCCATAATCATACAAACAAACCCCCTTGACACATGGATGTGTGTATGTGTGCTTGCGTGGGTAGATGGTAGAGTTTTCACTAGGTTCAAAAGAGGATCAGCCTACTGTGCATCACTATACCCCTTTCCCACCAAATAAGGGAAATTGGCTATTTCTTCAGTATCATTGTTTTAAGTTTTTTGAGGACCTCTTGGTTCAGCCCCGTTTCTGCCCTGGCCACTGGAGAGTTACTGTACACGTGAAGGAGGGCAGGGCGGGTCAGCAGTGGTGCGCTCTTGCTTTTTTACCTTTGGTATTTGGGAAGGATGCACAGCTGTTGCTGTCATCCCCAGTGATGCATCGGACGGTGCTTCCTGCTACATGTAGTCATTATGCTGAAGTTTTGCAAACTTCTTTTTGAGAATTTCATAGATGAGTATACCGTGCTTACATCATCTCTTCCTCTTCTCCCCCCAACTTCTCTTGTGTCCTGCCTCACTCCCTCTGGAATTCATGGCTTCTATAATTTCGTTATTATATACATACATACGTACATACATACATACATACATACATCTACATGTTCTTGGAGAAAATGGATTCGCTTTCAGCAGTTGACCATCTGAAACTGTGTAGAAACGGGACCTTGTGAAATTTCCTCTAGCCAACTGGCACAGTTGTTACGGCAGTCTCGCTTAGGCAGCCATATTGTTGAGAGTTTGTGGGGATAGCATGGCCGTCAGGTCTAGAGGTCACAGTCTCGCTCCTTAGCTCTTACCGACTCTCCATTCCTCTTGTGCGATGTGCTGGTCCCTGAACCTTAGACGCAGGGCTTGTACTGTAGACGTAGACGCAGGGCTTGTACTGCAGACATAGATGCAGGGCTTGTACTGCAGACGTAGACGCAGGGCTTGTACTGCAGATGTAGATGCAGGGCTTGTACTGCAGACGGGCCAGTCGCAGTTGGCTCACTATGGCTGCCTATCGTCTGCATGTTGACCAGTCGTGGGTCTTTATAGTAGCCTCCATCTGCTGCAGAAAGAAGCTTCTTTGATGGTAAAGTGGCTTTATTTGTTTGCTTTATTTATTTATTTATTTATTTATTTATTTATTTATCTATTTATTTTTGGAGACAGGATCACTCAGTAGCCCTGGCCATCATGGAACTTCCTATCACTGTGTAGACCGGGCTGCCCTGGAACTCATAGCGATCCACTTGCCTTTGCCTCCTGAGTGCTGGGATTAAGGGCCTATGCCACTACACCCTGCATAAAGCTTGTTTTTACTTTTTTTTATGTGTATGAGTGCTTTGCCCGCATGTATGTATGTGCCTGGTATCTGCAAAGGCCAGAAGAGGGCATTGAAACCCCCGGAAACTGAGATGGTGTGAGCTGCCATGTGGGTGCTGGGAACAAACCTGGTCCTCTGGAAGAGCAGCAAGCGCTCTTAAGCCCCAGTCCTTTTATCCTGCCCCAAAGTTTATTTTTAAACTTATGAGGTGTACGGAGTGGGTACGATTATCCCTATTTATAGACTGTGCTCTGAGACTGATGGTCAGAGGGAGACAGTGTGACTGGGTTTGCTTACTGAGGAAAAGTTTGGATATGCTCCTAGGTTCATGCTCTAGCTTGTCCAAATGGTCTAAGCTGCTGGGGGCTGGGGCCAGGGAACTCAGTGGGAGAGGACAGTATGTGCAGGGCCCTGTGTTCCATTGCTAGTGCCAAAGCAGAAGAAAAGAGAACTAAGCTTGGATAATGCCTAGAAAGGTCTCAAGAGTTCACTGTCTGAGACTGATTGCTTATCAACCTGTGACGCCATTGTGAGCTATCTCTAAAGTAGTGGTTCTCAACTTGTGGGTCGTGATTCTCTGGACGTCAAATGACCCTTTGACGAGGGTCACCTAAGGCCATTGGAAAACACAGATATTTACATTATGATTCATAGCAGTAGCAAAATTACAGTTATGAAGTAGCAATAAAAATAATTTTATTGTTGGGAGTCACCACCACATGAGGAGCTGTACTAAAGGCTGCAGCATTAGGAAGGGTAAGAACCACTTCTCTGAAGCAAGTGGATCATGTAAAAATGTTGCTTTCTTTTTGCTATTTCTCATTTAATTTTTTTTTTTTWAAAGAGCAAAATGCTCTAGGTTGAGTTTCTCAGTCCAGTAAAGGCCGGCCCCAGCCTCTCTTCCTTTGTCCTCTGCACAAAGCCAGCCCACTCCTGGTTTTTTAGCAGGCTAGGTCAGGAGAGGGCAAACCACTGGCCGCTGTGATCATCACCGCATTCCATTGTTCTTCAGGTTTCGGAGACCAGTGCCCTTGTGATGTACATTACACGGCCTTAAAATTGCACATAAAAGTTTGCTGTGGAGAGTGGCGAATGTGAGATGAATTGGGAAGGTTAAGGGGAAAAGTGTGCTGCGAGCCTCTCCTAAATGGATTCTCATCATAAAAGCGCAGTGCTTTCTCCAAGTGACAAATTAACTCGGGCCTTGTGCTTTGCATTTTTAAATAATGAGCGGTAGGGTAATTCCATTTGTGCTCAAGCCAGAGGTTAAAGCCTGGGCTTCTTCCACTCTTGCTTTTGCCTGATAGTGTAGGAAAGGGAGCTTTGAGGGGAGGCACTGCATGTGCTTCCATGCTGTGAATGCAGATGGGGGTGGGGGTGGGGTGAGGTGGGGTGGGGGKTGGGGTGGGGGTGGGGTGGGTTGTGATGAGGCTTGGGCAGGGCATTTTCCAGAAGGAATGCTGTACTTAGACATCTTGTAAGGATTCTCATTCTGACTGCAGTTACTTGCCCTCAGCAGGAGTACTGAGAAGGGCATCAAGCTGCCAGTCATTTGTTTTAGTTCCCCGTTGGTAGGTGGATAGGAAATGTGTTTGTGTGGGCGCTGGTCTCGTGCTAGTCATCAAGAAGTTTGATAACTGAGCTAGGTGACTCTGTCTCTCAGGAATGTGTATATTAGTGCCACATGGGCATTCTTTTTTGAGGATCTATATCTATTAGTTTTAGGGTCTGCAGTGTGGTTTGTTGACTGGTGTTGAAGGTGAGAAAGGATTCCCGCCCTGCCTTCCCACAGCCCCGCTGGTCCAGCTGGGTGGATCCTGGGAGGGCTCTTGTGTTGTCAAGTCCCTGGTGTCAGTATTATGAGTTTAGACTCGGTAATTGATGGTAACATCTCTGCCCTCTGCGTTCCACTATGTTTTTTCTCCCTTCTTTTGGCCTGTGGCCACATCACATTTTCTCTTCAGGAGTTTACACTGTGGCAAAGACACAGAGGGCATAATGTTAACTAATTGCTCCAAATACTGGCTGGTGTGCACTTGACCTTTCTGAGTTGGAGCACGATGCCAAAGGTCATAGTTTCACCTGAATGAGGCTTTGTTAGTTTAGGCTAGGCCATGGGGTGCGTAGTATGAGGGGATCTAAGCGCAGGTCCAGAGGGCTCGAGGCAGAAGGGTACGGCTTGTTCAGGGGCTACAGAGCTCTGCTAGAATCTCCCAGCCTGCAGTAGGGAATCTTATCTGGTCGGGGGCATTAGCTAAGGAGGGAGCCTGAAGCAAAGCTGGCTCTGGATTTCCCTGAAGTTTTATTTTTCTAACCTGGGATTCACGATGTAGTACCTGACTGGCCTCAAAAGATGTTCAAACCCAGCGCTTCTCCTGCCTCTACTTCCCAAGTTCTGGGCTTACAGGTGTGAGCTACCCTGACCACTTCTGAAGTTCCTATTAACTTGGGACCTTCCTGGTCACCAATATTTTTTTTTCTTTAAAATTAAAGTTTTAAAGAAAACCCTGGGCAAGGAGTCCTGGCTTGCATAAGAAGGAAACTGAGCAAGCCAGGAGGAGCAAGCCAGTAAGCAGCACTCCTCCATGGTCCCTGCTTCCGTTCTTCTCTCCAGATTCCTGCCTTGAGTTCGTGCTCTGATGACTTCTCTCTGTAACAGTAAGACCAAATAGACCCTTTCTCCTCCAAGTTGCTTTTGCTCATAGTGTTTATCACAGCGATAGAAAGCAAAGACGATCTGTGACTCTCGTTTGCTTGTTTTGAAGGATTTACTTTTATTTTTTCACATGTATATATGTCTGTGTGAGTACATGTTGTATGTGGGCTAGAGGTGGGTGTCGGATCTCCTGAAGCTGGAGTTACAGTCAGTTGTAAGCTGCCTGCTGTGGATGCTGGGAACCAGACTCCGGTCCTCTCGAAGCTCAGGGAGTGCTTTTAACCACGGGGCTAGCTTTCCAACACTTGGTTTTTGTTTTCAAATTTTTTATTTGTTTTGATAATTTCAGACATGAATTCTGTGTTTACATCTCCCCACTCCCCCTTCCCTCTCTTCCATCTCTCTGGCTCTCCTTACACCCTCTCATGTTCATGACTTTTTTTTTTATTTAATAAAAATTTAAAAAAAAATTTTTTTTTTTGGTAACAGCTTGTCTTCATTGTTTTTATGTTTTGTGTGTTAGAGATTGCATTTGACAGTTGGGATTTTTGTTAGCTACTCACAAACGTCAACAACTCCTAAGTTTGCCAAGCCTGTTGTCCTATAAGTCTGTGGTATGCATGGCCATAGCAGAGAAGACTCCAAATATCCTCAGTCAGTCTTATATTGTATATGTTTCGTTCCCTGTAGTATGATTTACCTCTCTCTCCTCCAAAAAGCCCGAGCCAAAAGGATACACTGACTGCTCTTTTCTTTGAAGTTTCCTCAGACATGGTTCCTTCTATTCTCTCATTGCTAAAATCTCTTCCCTATCTGCAAGTGATGATAACAATCTCTTTTCCTCTGCTAAAGGTTCATGAGGGATGAACTAAATGATGGTTATAATCTCTAGCACCCTTAGATAGAGGACAACATGATAGTGTTAATCAGCTTGGAGCAACCAGTTTCCTCTGTTTCTCTCCCTCTCCTTCCTCGTCCTTCCTCCCAACTCTGTTTCTTCAAGGTCTCATGTAGCTCAGGCTGGCATTGAACTCCTCGTGCAGCCAAGTATGACTATGACCGTGAACTCCTGCCTCTCCCTTCAAAGTGGTGGGGCTACAGATGTGCACTCCCACAGCTGGTACATGCGGAGCTGGGAATCAAGCACAGGGCTCAGTGCAAGCTAGGCAAGTGCCCTGCTTCTGGAGCCACAGCCAGAGCCACAAGCTAGGCAAGTGCCCCGCCTCCGCAGCCACGGCCAGAGCCACAAGCTAGGCAAGTGCCCCGCCTCTGGAGCCACAGCCAGAGCCACAAGCTAGGCAAGTGCCCCGCCTCCGGAGCCACGGCCAGAGCCACAAGCTAGGCAAGTGCCCCGCCTCCGGAGCCACGGTCAGAGCCACAAGCTAGGCAAGTGCCCCGCCTCTGGAACCACAGCCAGAGCCACAAGCTAGGCAAGTGCCCCGCCTCCGGAGCCACAGCCAGAGCCACAAGCTAGGCAAGTGCCCCGCCTCCGGAGCCACAGCCAGAGCCACAAGCTAGGCAAGTGCCCCGCCTCCGGAGCCACGGCCAGAGCCACAGCTGGGTTTCAGGAAGGTTTTTCTCAATTGCTTTTTAAAAATTGAAGACTGGCTTTCATTAAAAAAAAAAAAAAAAAAAAGCAAATGCTGTTTGGATTCCCTACTTCCAAATGCTAAGGTATTTCTGAACTGGTGTAACTGTCACACCCCTAATTTAATGAATGACCCCTTTAAAATGTTGCTTTAAAAATTCTTCTTTGGCCCATTAAGTTTAAAAAAGAATGACTTCAGTTGACTTCAGTTTAATAATCTTATTCCTTTAAAATTTTGAGTTAAGTGTTAGAATATAATTTTCATAGTGAAATTTAAAACTTTAGATCTCAGTTTTCTGTTGTCGCTCCGTATGCAGACTTAAAGGACAAACACACCTGGGAGCGCCTCTCAGGTGTACAGAGAGATCCTTCCTGCCTCACCATCTGGTGGGTGGGAGAGAAAGTCAAGGGCGCGGTCACAGAGAGGCTTGAGAGGAGGGAACTTTGCTAGGTGTCCTGGAACCTGCCTCCTCTGGGTGGGAAAGCTGACATCTGTGACACCCAGAAGGGGAAGGGCTAAGGGACAGGTGCCTCCCTGGCTTTGACCCAGGGAGAGTCTGAGGCAGAACGGTCTGGCTCTGCAAAGGAGGTGCTGAGTCACAGGCAGGGCCCTTAGTTTTGTTATCTGCTGTTGGAATTGAAGATTAAATGAAGCTGATGTAATCTCACAGCTCATAATGCAGCTTGAAAACAGGTTTTCTTTGGTTGATGCATTTTAAGTAATTGAATATATTTCCCATTAATTTTACTGCCCTCCATTTACCTTTGAATAGGAGCCAGTGAGGAGAAAGCATTAGAAGAGTCTTTTTGTGGTTTTTCCTCAAGTGAGTGCCAGAAGAAAAACTACTATAATTTGATAGTGAAACGTTGGAAAATGATATATTTACTGTTTAGAAATACCACAAATGGGCCATACCTTTTTAAATTCATGGGTTCAGACATTCAGCTATGCCTCACTGGCTGTCTCTGCTCATTCTGCTCTATGTCGATGGAATTAAATGTGACATGTTGCCATGTTACATCAGCCCTGCAGTTCTAAAATATGAAGTTTGGTTAAATTCTGAAAACAAATTATAAAGATACTGTTCAGTATCATTCATGGAAATTTGTGCAATTTTGTTTTTAGGCTAAAGTTGCTTTGAGGAAATAATATAAGAGAACCAAACCAAACCAAACCACCCATGAAGAGTACCCAATTCTAACTTGGCTGTTGAAACCAAAACAAAGTCATCTTTAAAAGAGTTAATAGTTAATTAAAAGTTAGGTCCAAACTGGGTGTGGTGACACATACCTTAATTCATCACTTGAGAGACAGAGGCAGGTGGATCTTTGAGTTCGAAGACAGCCTGATCTACAAAGTGAGTCCAGGAGAGCCAGGGCTTTATCACACAGAGAAACCCTGTCTTGAAAAACAGACAGACAAACAGACAGACAAACAAATGCTAGGTCCTCATTGTCAGCCTTGACCACAAGGGAAGCAGAAGTTCTAGTATGTGCTTAACCCACAGTGGACATGTTTCCTAGTCACTTGGTCCTAAAATACCGACTTTTTTTCTCTTGGATGTTTAAGGAAATGCATGGATGCCCTCAGCCTTATGTTATGCTGCTTGCTGTGAGGATCATGGGTGTTGGGGAGAGAGCCGGCGTTATAACAAGATGCCAGTGATTTGTGAGAGGTCTTTGGAAACATCTGATGATGGTTTTTCCTCACTCGTACATGGCCCGTCTGCCCAGCTTCGCTCTGACTCAGTCAGTGATGCTTTAGTAGTTCTAAGATTGTGTGCCCACTCTCCATGACCTATAATCACGCGTCATTTGCTTTAATGGCTAAGGGAAAGAATGGAAAGCAATACTAGAGCTGCAGTGGCAGCGTTGCCACTGTGGGACTTCACTTAGCAAGCCTTCTGAGCCTCAGGACTGTGCTTGTTCCCTTTCATTGGCACATGCAATGAATACTAAGAGGGTTTCTCTTTCTTTTTTTTTCCTTAAAGTGTTGAGCCTGTTCTTCATGCTGGGGAGTGAGAGCAAGGGACAAGCAGCTAAACTGTGTCCTTTCCAGAGGCTTGCTTCCTGCTGGGCACAGTGTAGTCTGGTGACGTGCACATATTCCACCTGCGAATACCTGGGAGACGGTAACTGGGCTGCAGACAGTCAGCCGGAGTTAGGGTAGAGTGTGACATAACCGGAAGGCTGTCATGTGGGGCAGGCAGGAAAGGCCTCTGGGATGAGGTCACATGTGGACAGAGACACAAAGAGGAATGGCATGGGGACATCTGGGTGCAGTCAGTCAGGGAACAGTTGTGCGGCAGATGCAGCTTATTCTGTGAGCCAGAACAACCTTGACGTATGCGGAGGCCAGTTCGGCTGACTGTGGGGCAGAGTGGGCGGGGTAGGAGGACCCAGTCTGGAGGCTGCTTAGGAAAATGAGTGAGGCAACATTTAAAACGTGTACTCTGTATACTTAGAAAGAATAACGCACCATAGCAAGTGAGGTTTAAGAATGCAAGAATATGTAATGCTATAAGGTTTATTAATGACATTGCCTTATTTATTATAAAAAGAAAAGCTGATTATTTTTGCCTTTATTATAAAAAGAAAAGCTGATTATTTTTATGGTAGAGGCATTTGATAAAATTCAGTGTTTATTATTGATTTTGTTAAAAAAAGAAACACCTCAAAACATAATGGAAAATATCCCAGGAATGTAAATTATTTTCATTTTAACCCCTAAGCATTTCAGACCTACAAAGAAGTTTGAGAACATTGCTATTAAATTTAATACCTTGTAAGGATAATATAGCATCCTCCCCATTTACCAGTAGTGTTTTAGAATCATAAGGCAGTGCCTCTGGACAAGGCAACAAACAAACAAACAAACAAACAAAAACAAAACAACTGTTATAAAGGCATAAAATGCAGAAAAAAATGATAATTAATTACTACTTGCAAATGATGGGATATAAAATTTTAACAAATTCAAGTGAAAAACTAATTACAAAAATTAGATAATTAAAGTACCCTGCTGGCAAATAATGTGTCAATACCCATAGCTTCCAAATACACTAGCAATAGCCAGTTAGAAGATTTAAGAAATAAAACCATTATCACTAAAAAGAATAAAATGCTTAAGAAGGAACTTAAGGGGACCTGTGAGATGGTCCTCCAGGTAAGGGTGCCTACCTTGGAAGCCTGGAAGCCTGAGTTCAATATCCGGAACCCACAGAAGGTAGAAGGGAGGAACTGACTCAACAAAGTTGTCTTTTGACCTCTACATATATGTGGAGGCATGTGCAGCCACACACACACACACACACACACACACACACACACACATTAAATTGGAGAATGAACTTACACAGTACGTGTGCTGTATATGAAGGCATTAATACACCCGAGAGTTACATAGAGATGAAAATTAGAAAGGCTGTCATATTCCTGGATATGAAGATCCCAGTTTTCCTTAAATATATGTGTGTTTCATGTCACCTCAGTAAAAAATATCAAGAAGGTTACTTGGAGTGTCCAACAAGCTGTTGTATGTTCACTTGGGGAAAGATCTGAGAGATTAAAGTCTAGCTGTGAGGTTATAGTAATGAAAACTGACATTACTGTATGCTTTATTCGTCATAGGATAAAGGTGGTATCACAAAGTTGTGGGAGAAAGATATTCTAGTGAATCTGGAGTAGTAAGATAATCAGGTTTTTGTCTGGTGGAAAAGTTCCTCAAATGTTCAGCCCAAATCCATCTATTTTTAAAAGAAAATTTAAAAAATTAACTACATTAGAAAAGAAGATTGGGAAATTATTTTATAATTTTAGACTACATATGACCTTTCTCCTAAGGTAAGGTAAGAGTTTTGTAACTTTAATTGTAGTTATAAAAACCCCACACAACAGGGCTGGAGAGATTGCTCAGTGGTTAAGAGCACTGGTTCCTCTTCTAGAGGACCCAAGTTTAGTTCTCAGCACCCACATGTCAGCTCACAACTGTCTACAACTTCAGTTCTGTGGGATTTAGCATCTCACATAGGTATACATGCAGACAAAATACCAATGCACTTAAAATAAAAATAAATTATTAAAAAAAGATTTGTTAAAAAAAAATCAAAGCAAAATAGTACAACAACCCCTGAACCAAATCTACATCAGTCAGGAATAAAAAAGCTGGAGACAGCATTTGCTTTTATTTCATATGTGAAGGGCCAGTTTTTATAATAAAGAACTCCTATAGCTGTGTAAGAAAAGCACAAGAGTCTGGTGGAAAAATGTACAGAGGGCACAAAAATAGTCTAGAGGAAGGGAAATGACAGCACCTTTAAACTTTTGGAAAAATTAGTAACTTTTCTCATTCTAGAAGATGTGTGTATCATAGCTTTATGGAGGGACTGTTCATTGTGGTTAGATGGACAGTAAATAAAGTTTTGTAATCTCGGTAGAGAGAGCATGAGTACAAAACATTCCTTTTAGTGGGCAGTTTGACAAAATTTACAAAATGTGAAAAAACCATATCCCTTAGACTAGGAGTTTCCATTTTAAGAATTTATTCTAGGTACAAATTGTCCGAGATATACTACATTAATATATTCTGTCAAAATCATCCACATAAATCCATTTTACATGCACGATAAAGTGGCTTATATAAGGAGATGCTCATTGCAGAAGAGTTGACGGTAGCTGAAGACTGGGAACAGCTGTGGGATTCCCAGTATATTCATTATATTACGGATGAACATTAGAAAGGGCATAGTCACAATACCACTGAACATCTTTAGGTAGTAACTTGTAAGTATTGCTAGTATATGTTGCTTGGCAAAAATGTGAGGTTCAGAGCATTGAATATAGTATGTTTATTTGTGTAAAAGTATACATATGGGTTTTGTTTGTTGGAGACAAAGTCTTACTAGAATAACCACAAAGCTGGTTAAGGTATGTGCCAACATATGTGGACTTGGCCAAGATGTTCTGCTTACATATAAGGCCAGTGGCAGCTTCTGGGGAGAATCCTTTGCTAGCTGAAGACAGTCGTAGCCTCCTGAGGGATGCTTAGTTTTCATTTTACACAAGGTTCCTTTGCCTCACAAATAGAAGAGGAGGGCTGTTTGACTATAAGAACTGTTTAATGGGACTTACTCTAAGGTGATTCATCCAGGAATACACTTCCTGAAGTGTGTTTCCCGGTGACTGGCAACACGAGTTCTGCAAACAAAAGCAGCCTGAAAGCATTGAAACTCTAAGTTGAACAAAATTAAGCTTATTTTTCCTGTACCTTACAGGAAGCATGTACAGAACAACAGCACTTCCAAAATTCATTCGATCGTACATTTTAAACATTAACTTAAAAGAAAATTTATATATGTGGGTGTTTTGGCTGCACATATGTCTATGCACTCTGTGCCTACTGGGTGCTCAAGGAGGCCAAAAGAAGGCATTAGAGCCCTGGAACCAGAATTACAGACAGTTGTAAGTAGCCACGTGGGTGCTGGGAGTGGGACCCAGGTCCTCTGGAAGAGCAGCCAGTGCTCCTAACTGCAGAGTCACCTCTCCAACTCTAAACAGTAACTGTTGAAAAGGAACATGAAGAGCTGTCATGTTGGAAATATTACTTTAATACTTGAATTTTGCTTTGTTTTTATTTTTAATCAATCAGCATGCTTGTACTGGTTACAATTTTTGTAAAGTTGACACAAGGTGGGGTCATCTAGGAATAGGGACTCCCAACTGAGAAAATTCCCCTATCAGACTGGTAAGTAGACAAGTCTGTGGGGCTATTTTCTTGGTTAATGACTGATGTGAGAGGGTCCAAGTCCCTGTGGGTGGTACCACCCATAGGCAGGTAGTTGTAGGTGTTATATAAAAGCTAGCTTAATGAGCTATTGAGAGCAAGCCAGCATGTAGTTTCTTTGTAGTCTCTCCTTTAATTCCTGCCTTTGGATTCCTGCCTTGCCTGAGTTCCTGTTTTGGCTTCCTTCAGTGATAGACTCTGAAAGGGCCATGTAGGTCAAATAAACTTTTTTCTTCCCAAGTTGCTTTGGTCATGATTTTTTTCCACAATAATAGGAAGCAAACCAGGAGAATGCTTTTTATTATAATAATCACCAATGGAACATAAACTATTTTGAATGAATAAATGACACCCAGAGCTCTATTTACTCTGTGGCAACATCATTTTATAAGTGACTTATAAATCAGTACTTGGATTTATTATTTCTGGTATAATATTTTTATTGATTATTTGGAAATCTCACTTACTGCACCCCTATCACATTCACTTCCCAGACCTCCCAGGTACTGCTCCCATTCTTGTGACTTCCCCCAAAACAGAAGAAGAAAAAGAAAAACAAAACCTACCAAATTCAATACTCACTGGAGCATGGTCCAACTCCCTGTGGTCTGCACCTTAAAGAAAACTGAGTCCTTCCCCACCCCCATCCCCACAAAAAGCCATCAGTTATGAAGAACTACACTTCAACATCTCCATCCCAATTTTTAAGGGTGCTCTTCAATGGTTTCCTGTTTAGACTATTTCTTTTTGTGTGTGCTGGGGAGTGTTGCAGGAGAGAGGTTGACACAGAAGCCTTCTTCTGTGTCTCTCATTCTCAACTGTGAGTCTGCAGCCATTGATGCCCCTGTAAAAGAAGCTTGCTTGCCCTTTCCAGTCAGCAGCAGCACAGATAGGGACTTACACATGGTATTTGGTGATGGCATGAGCCATAGACACCAGCATGGCTTCCGTTGGCAACACAGACCATAGACATCCCCACAGTCACACCCCCATGTGGTAATATGGGCCACAGACACCAACGTGGCCCCTGGTGGCAGATTACAGACATCAGCATTGCTATTGGTGGCAGCTCAGCCCATAGACACCAACATGGTCTCATTCAGCACCATGGGCACAGACATTAACGTGGTCCTTCTGTGGCCCTTCTGTGGTTCTTCCATGGCAACATGGACCATGACCAACAATGTCACTTGTAATGGGAGCACAGACCATGGACATCAACATGGCCTCTGGTCACAGCATGGGCCACGGACATGGATTCAAGTGGCAGCACAAACCACAGACATTTCAATGGCCTTTGGTGGCAACATGGACCATGAATATCAACATGGTCCTCAGCTGCAGCAGGGCCCTGGACACCAGTACGGCCCTTAGCAGCAGCATGGAGTATAGGCACTGACTGATTTATTTTTGAGATGCTGTGGTCTCTCCTTTTTCTCACATATAATATCCTTCAACTTACTAGTTGGTTGTGGAATTGAGACTTCCTCAGAGTCATAAATTTGCACTAACAAGATGTTACATCCCGTGGAACTGGAGTAACAGGTGTTTGTGAGCCTCCCATTGT
This sequence comes from Apodemus speciosus, assembly GCA_002335545.1. Classification (NCBI taxonomy): domain Eukaryota; kingdom Metazoa; phylum Chordata; class Mammalia; order Rodentia; family Muridae; genus Apodemus; species Apodemus speciosus. Next base: position 218,221 of record BDUI01000004.1, read on the forward strand.
AGCTGCTACAAAACTAGGTCAAATTATACTAAGGTTTCTTGATTGCAGAAGAGAATTCTGTATTTTTAATAGGATGTTTCAGGGATTGATTGAATGGATGTTGAAGACTGAAGTCTCATTCAATTAAGCGTTTCTGAAAGCATTGAAAAGGGTTGCTGGCCGTGGGAGGAATGGGAGGAAATCAATAGGTGGATCGCCGTGGAATCCTGACCTTGATGGACAGTAGCATCAGTTTGGGAGGTCAAAGACATGGCTCCTAACCCGTTTCCCATCTGCTTACATTTGGATGTTTGATCAGGCTACTTAGCCTGATGCTAAGTATCATGTGCACATTCAGGGACTGGATTTTGGAGACCATCGTGTATTTAAGACTTTAGGGCATTACTAGGCTGTTTAATGGAGTCCAGATTGTGTGTCTGTGTAAGCTTCCACATATGAGCACCATCTCTCACTTGCCCCAATGCAGCCATTTTGGAGAAAAAAAATTATTCAACAACTAGTTCCTTGTCAACTTCAGATAATGGGAACTTGTTTGACAGTTTTCTCTGTGTTGGTTGATTTTGTAATCACCCTTTGGGAAAGCACGTGCAGGTTTATTACAATAGTGCTGTAGATGAACCCATGTCTGCTGAAGAAAGACCCTGGACACTTGTTTCTCATGTGAGAGGAAATTCATAATGTATATGCTAGCTAGCATCAGTGTTTAGTTGGCGATTTTCCTTTCTTTTTTTGAATCCTCTGCCTACGAGCAGATTTCTAAACTGCACAGTTGAAGCCTCAATTCACTGGATTTATGGTATCTGGAAATGAGCTTTAAATTTTGTTCCTGTGTTGAAATTAGGGGTGTGACATAGCTATTACAAGAGGCGCCTGTGAGCCTGAATTTGATTTTGTTATGTGGAGGTCGGATGCTTTGTTAGAAGGGAAGCCCTTGCCTGGGGAGAGATCTGAGTGTGACTGAACTGTTAACTCCCCGCTTCCTCCATTTTTAGCAGGAGACATATTTTGTTTTTAAATGAGACGACAAGCCAGAGAATTATCAAGACTCAGTGAATTTTAAGAATCTCCTTTCAATTTTTTCAAGTTCCATTTAACCTTTCTTCTGTTATCATTCTATGCATTATTGTCAAAAGAGAAGCTGCCTTTGAAGTCTGGAAGCCTCGCTGCTGGCGGGCACGATGGTAAAATATAAGCAGGGCTTTCAGTCAAGTCCTTGCTGGTACACAGTGAGGCCTTATTACCCGCGTGAAAGCACGCGTGTGTGAGTACCTAAAGGCCCGGAGTGCGCGGGAGGGGCAGATATGTGATAATGGCCACTGAGGGGGAGAATCATCTCATGAATTAGGGATGCCCTTTCATAATTCATGAGTTGCAGGCTGAGGAGGACATGAAATCACCTGAAAAGCATCTGGAAGCACTCTGTAATTTTTAAGAGGCAGCCGAAGAGCCCGTGTCTCTCCAGTACATGGTGATAAAATTGTTTGCATGGGATTCTGGGGGAGTCACTTGTTACTAGCTAAACGTCTCACTATTAAATATGCACCGAGATTTGATTATGAGATGTTGCTGTCTAAGCGTACTCAGTAAGCGATTAATTGATTAATGTACAGAAGGTGGGTTAGGATTATTTATTGGCCTTTCTGGAAAGGCTCAATGCATCAGTGTAGGGGAATACCAGAACAGGGAAGTGGGAAGGGGTGGATGGGGGAGTAGGGGGAGGGAAAAGGGCATATGGGACCTTTGGGGAGCAGGGAACCAGGAAAAGGGAAATGAAATGTAAATAAAGAATATATCCAATAAAAAATTAAGATAAATGAAGTAACAACAAAGTAAAGAAAAAAAAGGATTATTTATTGGCAGATGAAACATCTTTTACTCTATTTAGTCTTCATGCAGGCACATTACTGGTTACTCCAAAGTGTGTCCAGTTTTGAAGATTAAAGTCATGTTAACCCCCCCTTTCCTTTTGTTATAGCCAAAGGCACTATATTTCAAATTCTGAAGTTATGTCTATGTATGTTACACACAGAATCTCTTTCAGTAAGTTCTATAAAGTGATCTTTTATATTGGACTATTGCAGAAAAATTGTGATGTCAATGAGTGGTTTACTATCTGGGTCTCGGACAATTTTCAATACACAGAGCTATGGGAAGGATGCATTTGTTCTCTGACTTGGATTCTTAGCTTAATCTCCTAGAGATGGGAAATATTATACCCAGTTCTAAGAACACTTGACTTCCCCTCCCCGCCGTGTTTATGAGTAGCTGTGGTCACAAGTGATCAGAGCCCAATACCTATCTTGAGCTGCCTGACTCCCTCCCTCCCTCCCTCCCTCCCTCCCTCCCTCCCTCCTTTCTTCCCTCCCTCCTCTCTTCCCTCCTTCCCTCCTTCCCTCCCTCCCTCCCTCCTTTCTTCCCTTCTTCCCTTCCTTCTCTCCTTCCCTTCCTTCCTTCCTTCCTTGCTTCCCTCCCTCCTTCCTTCCTTCCTTCCTTCCTTCCTTCCTTCCTTCCTTCCTTCCTTCCTTCCTTCCTTCCTTCCTTCCTTCCTTCCTTTCTTCCTTCCTTCATTTCATCATGTGTAGTTCCAGGCTAACTTCTGATTCATGAGCCTCCCTGCTCAGCTGGAATTAAGGATGTCACCAGCCCTGGAGTGTCTTCCTTCTCTATAGTGTAAATGCCATTTGCTTGTCTTATTATAAACTCATCAAACCTACTAATCAGTAACAGAATTATGCAAGATAAATTATTGCAGTAACAGGTGTATTTGACTGCCTCCTTATCACTAGGCATTTAAATGTTTTCCTTTATTAAAATTATAGTATTTCCTATTTTCTTAAAAATGGTTTTCCTTGCAAATTTTCTCCAGCTTTTACTCCATTGTGACGTTGAGTGATGTTTGTGATTTTACCACATACTTATACTAGTTTTCCCTTCCAGGCCTCCAAGCGTTTGGGATCAGTCCTGATAGATACTCTTATTTCTGTTTGGACACCTCCTGCTTAGTCGTTGCACAATAGGGATGGGCTCATATGTCTGTGTGGTAAGACTCTCCTGTTTGTCAGGCCTGATGACAGACACATGTCTGAGAACAGAGCAGACTTTGGCTAGGGAGAGCAAAAGTGAAACTTTCAATTTTTCTTATCTAGATAGGTACTAGGGGACATTTTGGGGATATTGCACATTTCTTTGAAAGCTTTTCAGAAAAATTTCTTTGATCCCTTTTTGACTTTATATTATCTTGTTATGTTAATGATGCTGTTGATTTATGGTATGTATTTAGTTAGCTTCAAATGTTTTTATTCTCTTCTGAAAGCAATATATAATTATTTTATAACACTTACAAGATGGAAGAATCAGAGTTGGAGAGATGACTTGCAGGTTAAAAAGCACTTGCTCTTCTTATAGAGGACTTGAGTTGGGTCCCCTCCCTTCAGGCATCTCACAGACACCTGTAATTGAAGCTCTGAGAGAGCCAGTGTCCATCTCTGGCCTCTGGACCCTGCATACATATGGTGTTCCTTCACATAGACAGACTCGTAGATAAAAATAGTGAAAATAATCTTAAAGAAGATTGAAGAATTTTTTGCTACTTTCTGCTGCCTAGTAGGGCATTCATGTTTTGAAATAAAAATATACCTTTTACTTACTTAAAAACTTAAAAATATTTATCTTTGACTTTTCATATATGCATATATGCATATAATGCTTTGATCACAGTATCACCCTTTTACCATCTTTATTCTGCTCCCACTCTCTATGGGTTTTCCTTCCTAACCAGTCCCTAGCTACCTTCACGACTTAAAAAAAGCATTAGGGTTGCTTCTATCAGTGCGCGTGAGGTTGATGATTGAACTGTGGACTGAACAGTGGCTAAAGCACTAAAGAAAACTGGCTCCCAGTTCCCAGCAGCCATTAATTGCCTCTACCTCCTAACAAACCTCATTCACGAGCCCTTTATTCATCCATGATGGAATGTTGATGGACTCAATGTTTTGTTGTTGTTGTTGCAAGTCTGGTATAGATAACCACAACTTCTATGATCTTATGAGTGCAATGCTCATGCCATGGCTAGGAGATAGCAGTTCATAGCACCCCTCAACATCTTTATCTTTTTACATCTTCTTTGGGGTGTTCTTTGAGCCTCGGATGAAGGTGATAGGGATATCTTATTTAGGGTGAAGCATTCAACAGTCATTATCAGCTATTTTTACCAGTTATGAGTCTCTGCATTAACCATTGACCACTACAAAAGAAACTTCTCTGACATATGGATGTTGGAATGTTTAATCTTAGTTATCAACTTGATCTAGAATCTCCTGAGGGAGATATTTCTGGGCTTGCCTGTGGGGATTATTTGGACTAGGTTAATTGAAGTAGAAGACTCATCCACTGTGGGTAGCATCATTCCCTGGGCTGGGGATCTAGACTATAAGAAAAAAAAAAGGAGCCAAGCTCAAATAATCATTGCTTTCTGCTTCTTGACTGTGCACACAGTGTGACCAGTTGGCTTCTTGTTACCAGTTAGCCTGTGACTTTCTTGCCGTAATAGATTGTATCCTGAAACTACGCCAAAATAATATCCTTTCACTCCGCCTTAGGTTGCTTTGGTCAGAGTACGTTATCATAGTAACAAGAAAAAGTAAGAACGACAGGTATAAACATAAATATTTGAAAACCACTTGACAGCATGTCCATTTAGGAGAACAACAACAGTATGCTCTTCTACTAAGTCTATTACCTCCCCAGCCATAGGCTTTTGCTAGGTTTGCAGAACCAGGGGTCATTTTCCTCCTATGGAGTGGGTCCCTAATCCAATTAGAAAGCAGTTGGTTACCTTCGTCACCATCATGCCATTATTGCACATGTGGACATATCTTATTGGCAGGTCAGTATTGTAGTTCACAGGGTCCTCCACTGGGTAAGGTTATGGATGTCTTTTTACCTCAGTGGCCTGCATAGTATCTTCTGGCACTATGAAGGCTAGCCAGCAGGGAGGAAGCTTGCAGCTCAGTTTCAGGTTACTTTCTCCATTCCCTGCAATCACACAGTATTGGGTCTTCAGCAATGGGGTCTTACCATCTAGTTCAGGGGGCCGCCCAGAACAATGGCAACCTCTCTGAGACCGCCCCATATGTTTTTATTTTTATGATAAAGACAGATGTGACCTGAGGACACCTCACCCAGCACACAAATAGAAGGACTGTAGATTTGTATTTGTAATTTATTACTAGTGATGATGAGACATTTCCTTCCTTTCTGTAGATTTTGAGTCTTCTGGTGGTTTCTGGACAGAGAAGTCCTTTGTGTTCTCCTGGAAAGTGAAGCAAACAAACACGACCCAACAGTGTGCTACTGAAGGAAGCACTCACAGGTGATGTTTTCCTTACTGTGCTTGTTAGTTTGAGCCTGTTGGGAGTCACCTGGGAGGGGGAACCTCAGCTGAGGAATTGCTTTCATCAAAACACACTGGCCCATGGGGCATTTTCATGTTTAATGATTGATGTGGCAGGGCCCAGCCCACAGTGAGTGGTGCCAGGTGTTGTAGGTGGTCCTCCATTTTACACGAACAACAAGTCTCGGAGCAGATCAGTAGGCAGAGCTTTTCTGTGGTCTCTGCTTCAGTTTCTGCCTCTGGGCGTCCCTCAGTTGGTAGACAGTTGGTAGACTTTACGCTGTAAGATGAGATAAAACTCCCTTTCCAAGTGGTCATGGTCTTTATCATAGCAACAGAAAGCAAGCTAGGGTGTTTATGGGGCTACTATCGCTATGCATCCAGTTAATTTAATAAACTAAGTTTTAAATCAGTTCTACTTGAATATATCTGCATATCTAGGTAAATATCATGTCCAAAAGTTTTTGAGAATTTATTTTCTATTTTCTACTCAAATATTTACAAAACATTTTTTGGTAATGCATTCTGAGCCCCCCTCTCCCGCCACCCTTGGCATTCTCTTAAGCATCCTGTTTTCTCTGGAGGCATCTGCCAGCACTGAGGCACTGTACTTGAGAATGTACTTGTAAATGCTTTTGGCTAAGTAGAAACACTATTATGTTGAACAAAACCAAAAAGAAGAAATAATATAAGGCAAATAGTTTTCCTTTTTGTTGTTTCTGTGTGTAATTGAATCCCTAGAAGGGAGTTTGTATTTAAATAGTGATAAGATTGTTAAAAAAAGTGATTAGACCATGTCATTTACAGAGAAACATTATTTATTTGGCTTATAAATATTGTTGTTCCTTCTTATTAAGATCAATCAATCTGTCATGGTTTTAAAAATGTTACTGTATTAATCAGGTTAAATAAGGTGATATCCAAACTCTTATGCTGTATACCTCTCAGGTCTTTTAATTTGCCTCTTATACATGACTCCCTGCAGGTGTTTTAGAATGTTTCTCAAAACATTATCAGAGTGCTTGTTAAAATACACATTAAAAGTTTCAAATTATAGGGCTGGTAGTAGAGAGAATACTTAGCATGAATGATATCCTGGATTCAATCCTTCCACACACTTACAATTCAGATTACTAGATTCCTGTCATGATAAGGGCTGGAAATCTATTTTATCAGTGTCACCAAACATTGACACTTTGTAAAGGATAAACCCAAACTTCTATGTATGTATGCATACATATGTGAGTGTATATACATGTATATACACTTAGACATATCTGTTTTATAGTTATTTACTTGCTTTTTGCTTTGAATGCAGTAATTTATTATGCTATTTTGACAAAGGTTGTATTTCCAAGTAACTTATAAGGTCAAATTGAAGATATAATTGGATAAAATTGAGTAAAATCTTTGAACTTTATAGCTACATTAGGAAATGTTTTTCCCTGGATGTAAATGGGCAAGTCTACTTTTTCTCATCTAGACTCCACATACGAAGTTGTATTAAAGATCTATTTTTCAAATATCCTAGTAAATCTAGGGCAGAGACTAACAGGATGGCAGTGGAGGCCCCTAGAACCCACTGAGCATCCAGTACAGCATCTCTCAGTGATGTTGTGCTGAGGTTGGGCTGTGGTCATGCTCTGGAAAGACACGATGCTTTCTTTCTGCTACCTGAGATCTTGTGAGTGCTTCAAACCCTTCAAATGAAAGGAAATATTAACATGAAATGAAGCAGCCGCTTTGGTAGGAAACTGTTTTCATTATATTCCTGCAATTCTATCTTCTGTTATCTTCTGATGGTTTCCAGGGCCTGAGTGGGGCCAACATCATGACAGTAAAGATTGAACACTAAGGAATCCTGTCAAAACTCTGGGTCCATCCCCAGTTAGTCACATCGTAGACATGTTTGGAACCTGTTCCTGCCTCTTCGTTCCAGTAGGCACTGATTGTTGAAAGAATGATTTTTAATAGTGTTTTTGGTTTTTTGTTTGTTTTGTTTTGTTTTAATAGTTATACTCTAAACATTGTACTTTTAAAAATGAAGTGTTTTGTTTTTGGTTTTTTGGTCAAGGTCAGGAGGACATTGGGAACTGCAAAGAGAATATGAGATATGAGAGCAAATATTATAACATGGGGATTCCTAGAAGTCAGAGGGAACAGCGTGTGCGTAGGAGTGACAGTGACTTGGATAATGAAGGGATCTAACACTGCATGTCTTGGGAGGAAGAGATAGCAGACACTGAAGGCGCGCAGCAGGAACACAGTGGTAAATGGATCTGACAATGGACTTTAAAGCATCCAGGCAGCACAGCACAAAGCACGCGAGACCGTCCTGAGGAGGCACCGTCAGCAGAATGCATCTGTTATAATTTCGGATGTTCACAGAACAGTAAGACAAATAGCAGGCAGACAGAGGCAATTACAGCTATTCCGAGCTCTTGAGAGAGAATTACATATTTGAATATACTATTTGAAGGTTAAGAGCTTTCTAACTAAGAGAGTAGCAGTTAGAGCAGCCTTGGAATGCAGCCTTGGTGCTAGCATGTTGGGGATGGGAGTCATGCAGAATGGCGGAGTGATGGGGATGCCTCTGAGGTCTCTCAGGCTCTGTGCGAACCAGTGGGAGGCCACTGTAAAAGATGATTTTCAGCAACAGTCTGTCCTCAAGAGTTGTTTGGGACTAGGGTTTCCTAAGTAAATAACACTAAAGGGTTTCCCAAATGAGTTATGGTTGGGTAGTCAAACAGCTACATAAAAAGCAAAACCCAAAACAACAACAAAAATCCCAAAATAATAAAAAAAAAACTAAAATTCTGAAGTTTAAACGTTCTTATTTGCACATACCTCTTTATAATCTCTTAGGTTTGAATATATATCTATTTTCTTTTGTGCATGAAGTGTTTTTGTTTGTTTAGCTACTTCATACAGCTTATGACCTTCACAATTTCATTCCCTGTTGTTTGGTTTGTTCCCAGAATTTAAAGTCTCTTCTAATAGACCTGAATAGTTTAGAATATTTATGTTTGATTATGTGTGCTGTTTACTTTTCTGGGTTTTTTTGTTTGTTTATTTGTTTTGAGACAGGATTACACTCAGTAGCTCAGGGTAGCCTTGAACTCATGGAAGTCCAAATTCTGGGATTACAGGTGTGAGCGAGCCACCACACTTGACAGCTGTCTGATTTTCAGCATAGTTTTTGAAATACCTTATCATTCTGGTGTTTGAGTGCTCCTGTCACACTTAGAGAACATCTCTAACATCTTCATGACAGTTTTCTATACATTGGCCCTCAGATGAGCCCTGTCATCCTTACTTGTTAGAAATGCACATTCTGGGGTTAAATGAGAAACCCTTAGGGCAGAGCCCAGTTTGTGCTAATGAGCCATCCTGTTGATTCCAGGGCAGGTTGGAGCCGGACCCTAGACCTATTCCATAGCTATGTGCTGTTGCTGAAGTCACATGTCCCTGCCCTTGGTCCCCTGAGCAGGTAGATTAGGGGTTCTCAGCTTTTCAGAGCTTGTTCACAGGCTTACCCAAATCACCCCCTTAAACAAAAACAAAGCAACAACCCATCAAAGAAAAGGAAACAAACACTTTGCCTCACATAGCCTCAGGACTCAATGACCTCTGACCTCTCGCTCTGCTGGCAGTTTGGCTGGTTTTAGATGACCCAGTTCTCAGCAGTCCAGACAGCTCTTCCAAATAGTTCTCATAGCTGCGGTCTAGACTAGGCAGGTATCTGTCCTTCTCTAGCCTCAGAGCCAATGTGGTTAATGGCTCCATTGGCTTGGTAACCGACACCAAGAGGCCAGGACTTTATTTACAAACAGCAATTTAGATTCTTTTTCATAAAAGCCAGCAGTGTTCGATTTCTTTCCTTGAAAAGTCTGATTTTTTTCCCAAATCTACTCAGATTACTCTTTCCCCCGACACTTGTTCTCCATTGTAAGGCATTTCTCTGTGAAAAGAGCTTTTTAACCCTTGTAAACTTAAACGTTTCCTAAGCATTTGCACTAGGTTGCCCATACAAATCATTTAAACAGTGGTTCTAGGGAGCCCCACCCCTCACTGCCCTGCTGTGTGTGTAGTCTCTACGATGGCTCCTTAGGAGTGATGCCTCCTTCATCTGAATATTATTAACCCCCCCCCTTTTTTTTAGTCTTTAAATGTATTCTTTTTTTTTCATTTTTTTTATTGGATATATTCTTTATTTACATTTCATTTCCCTTTTTCCTGGTTTCCCCGCCCCCCC
>BDUI01000004.1:250055-273015 GCA_002335545.1 Apodemus speciosus
TCCCTGCCCTTGCCCCTGCCCCCATCCTTCCTCCTTTCTCTCCCTCTTCCCTTCCCTCTCTCTCAACCTTTCTTCCTCCCTCCCCTTCCCTCCCTTCCTTTTCTCCTCCTTCTTTTGGGTCTACCCACTTTTCTTCTTTTCATTCTTCCCTTTCTTTTGCAGTGCAGGGATTTGAACTCAGGGCCCTCTTCATGCTAGGTAAGCATTCTCTCTCAGAGCCACACCCGTTTCCTCTTTCAAGGGCTGCATACTATGTGTAATGGTCAGATTTGGTAATTGGTATAACTGTTATCTTAGACATTGTGATGTCTATTCTTGGTTGTCAACTTGACTATGTCAGGAATTAATTATAACTGAAGTGGCTGGATAGGCCTGTGAGGGATTTTTTTTTAATTAAATCATTTGAAGTGGGAGGACACACTTTTAATCTGGATTTTTTTGAGGTGAAGATCCACCTTTAATCTGGGTCACACCTTCTGCTGGCAGCCTATATAAAGGATGTGGAAGAAGGCAGCTTGCTCTCTGCCTGCTTGCTCTTGCTTGAAAGTCCATTCCTTCACTGGCATTGGCGCCTGCTTCTTCAGGACTCTGTCTTTTACTGACAACCGGCTGAGACATCCAGCCTCATGGACTGACCAAATACTGGATTCTTTTTTTTTTTTTTAAGATTTATTTATTTATTATATGTAAGCACATTGTAGCTGTCTTCAGACACACCAGAAGAGGGCGTCAGATCTCATTATGGATGGTTGTGAGCCACCATGTGGTTGCTGGGATTCGAACTCAGAACCCTCAGAAGAGCAGTCAGTGCTCTTAACCGCTGAGCCATCTCTCCAGCCTTACTATTAGATTCTTGAACCTTTCCTTTGGCAGACAGTCATTGCTGGACTGGCTGGACCTCAGCCTGTAAGCCCCTCTAATACATCCTCCTCCCCAGCTCTCATTCTGTATATTTTATTCCCCTAGAGATTTTTGACTAATTCAGACATCTATCTTTTTTTTTTTTTTGGCTGAAAAATATTTTAAAATTTCAGCTATTTAGAAATACTCAGTGAGTATATATAGCTCTCCTGCTGTGCTACATAGAGACACAGATTCTGCCTCCTGTCCTGCTGTCCGTGAATTCTTCTCTCTACCCCTCCCCCACCCCTTCTCAGGCCCTGATAAATAATATTCTATTAATTCTCCACTTCTCTGAGGTCACCTTTTAGTGTTGGTCTTTAGCCACTTTATATAAAAGTAAGTATTTGACTGTTTTACAGGCATTCAAAAAATCTAAATGAACACTTTTATCAATGTTAATTTTTAGTATTTTCCACTGTTGATTTCATCATATACCTGCTCAAGGTTTTGTTCAAATGTGCCCTAGGCCACACTGGTAGAAGGGTCTTGCTAGAACACCAACAGAAGATTTGGCCATAGATACAAGAAAGAAACAATCTGAATCTCCTGTTCATTTTTTTTCTACAAAAACAAAATAAAAAGTCAGAATTCTAAACAAAATTATAATCATTTATTGGAGTCTTTCTAGTTGTGACAAACTGGAGCAAGCCAACAGTTCAATAATAAGAGAAGAACTATAAAATTAGGGGTATTCATGGAGAAGGACTGTGGAAGCTGCATTGTCTTTTGTTGGGAAGGGGACTTAATAGCTGAGAATTATGCTCAAGGTATAATATTGAATGGATGATACAAGAATCAATATGGAGTATATATACACACATAGGTTAAGCTCCTAATTTTTTTTAAAAAAATCATTCAGTTATTAGAAAGTACACTAAAGACTGCAAAGAATTACTATAACCTAGGCTGAAAAGAAGTATGAAACCTTAAAAGCACTTACTCTTTTGTGATGCTGAATGGGTTTTATTGTTATATACTTTCTCTACCTTTTCTGGTGTGGTTATTGTTAAATCATTTTACAATTAGTTCAGTTAAAAACAAAGGATGTTTATTATTTTAGTGATCAGCTGCTTTGTTTGTTTGTTTGTTTGTTTGTTTGTTTTGAGACATAGTCATCAGCTGCTGGGTGGAGCCTTTCAGAGGATGGTTCTACAAGGCTTCTGTCTGCAAACACAACAGCTTATCATTAATAGCATTAAGGAAACACAACAGCTTATCATTAATAGCGTTAAGGAAACATGACAGCTTATCATTAATAGCGCTAAGGATTGGTTCTAGTCCACGGGATGGATCTCCAGTCGGGCCAGCCATTGGTTGGCCATTACCTCAGCTTCTGCTTCATCTTTATTCTTGCGGATCTTGTAGGCAGGACAAAGTCTGGGTCAAAGGTTTTGGGTGGGTTGGTGTGCTTATCTTCCCACTGGGTGTCCCACTTAGCTACAGGAGGAGGCCGCTTCAGGTTCCAACAGGAGGTGACCACTTCAGGTTCCATATCCCCTGCTAGGAGCCTCAGCTAGAGTCACCCACATAGACTCCCGGGAGCCTCCCCCATCCTGGTTTCTGGCAAGTCCTAGAGATGCAGCCCCACCTCTACCTGCTGATTTCCACTCACTCTCCTGGTCCTCTCTCCCTAGCTCTCCCCACACCTGATTCCCGCCCCCATTCCCCTCCCCATCCCCTCTCCTATGGAGCCCCTCCCCCTCCCTCCACCTCTGACTATTTCATTTCCATTTCCCTTGGACCCTCCTTACTGTTTAGCTCCTTCGTTCCCCCTGCATTTTTAAAGAGACAGTTTCCCTACTTATTTAGATGTCACCTATGGAACCCAACAGCTTGAAATTCTAAGAAATATTTAGAACCCCTTTTACTTTGTTGTTGATTGAGATCTTTCTTGAAGCTGTTGAACATAAATGCACCATGAAGTTTAAGATTTCACATTCAGTAGTGGTGTCTTGTATACCTTTTACCAGGCTTACCATGTCAGACTTTCTAGAGCAATCCTATTAATATATAAATATACAATTGCCCTAGAGGCAAAGCTGATGGATTGTGGTATGAGTTTCATGTGAGACTATAAGAGAAGGTATGTTGTTCCAGTGACCTACTTCTTACAGTCTGTTACCAGGAATAGATCCATTTTAGAGATATATTACAGAATGTGAGATAAGGAAAGAGCATGAACATTCTAATATAGTGCCAGTATTGCCTGTTAGTAACAGGCGACATTTCACACCAACAGTGTTTATGTGGGAATGTGGAGAACTAGGAACAAGAGTGGAATGTTTGGGGTATATCCAGGGGAAAGGGGAAGATACTTGGGAACATTTTAGAGCCCTTTCCCACAGGCTGTTTGAGAAAGGGACACTACTGTTCTGAATTATTGTCCCAAAGCCAAATCAGGCCAGCCACCTATTTAATTTTCTATGACATAGCATCATCGTAGCAAGAATAAGGCATGGGAATTGTATAGTGCAAAAACTGAGATATTTCCTCTCTGTCTCTTTATGGAGAAAGTCTGTCAACCCCTCTAAAGCAGCCTCTTCTTCCACAGGAGGTTGTGCACAGAGGCTATCTGGCAGTGTATTCAGACAGTTTTCATTGTCATAATGTGTATGAGAGTGTGTTTGTATATGTGTGTCCTCGTGAAAGAGACCATTGTGCAATGGGCAAAGTGACCCCCCCCCACAGTGAAGAATTTTTGTTCTGAAATGTTGAGACAGACATTCTCCTTGATTGAACTTTCTGCTCCCCTGAGCCCTTTTCTTGACTTGCCTTAGCAGCTAATCTCTCTCATCTTGGCGTTAGCCCAGCCTAGTTCTAGCAAGACTCTTGCTGAATCAGTTTAATGAAACTCCTTCTCCCCCTTGGTATTTGATCAAATTTCTCAGTTTTTGCCCTTGATAGCTGATCCCTCTGGCCTGTTTTCAACCAGAATTCTGTTAAGAACACCCTACCCTCGTCTTTGAGTCATTTGCCATCGACTGACCCTCAGTCTTCCCTCACCCTGTCCCCATTCCTCTGTCTTCCCCTCTTCCATTCCTCCTCTCCCCCACCCCCATCTCCACTCCCCTGCAATAAATAATCTTGAGACCTGTTTTATTTGTTCCAAGAAATGTTTTCCTTCCCATTCAAGAATAATTCTTCCTGCTGGACATGGAAGTGACACATGCTAGTTCTCTCAGCTCGTGCAGATGGAGCAAGGTCAGCCTGAACTGGGTGGAAAGTTCCTGGCCAATCCAGTCTACACAGCGAGACTCTGTCTCACAGAGTCAAAAATGAAAAAAATGTCTCCCCCTTCTCAGTATCAGTAGTTCAGAGGTTTGACAATCCTGAGCTAAAGTCATGTTTGTGGGCTGGAGAGACAGCTCAGCAGTTAAGAGCATTTTCTGCTCTAGCGGAGAGGGCTTGGGTCCAGTTTCCATCAACCACATGGTAACTCACAATGATCTGAACTCCAATTCCAGGGGATCTACATCCTCTTTTGGCTTCATGGGCATTGCACACATGTCCTACATATATGTACATGCAGTCAAAACACTCATACGTAAGAATAGCTAAATATTTAAAAGAAAAGTGGTAATGTTTGGTTGACATAATTCAGGGACCATCTCTGCAGACTGCAGAGCCTTCTTCCCTCTTCGGGCTACACTGTTTAGTGGGAAGGGGAATGGGAAGCACAAAGGAGCTGGGGGAGAACTTGCGCTAGGGACTTGGAAGAGGCCATTGGCAAAGACATTTTCCTCAGAGCTGGAGGGTATAGCTCAGTGGCCTGCATGCAGCATGAACACGGGATGGGGGTTCAGTCCCTCCACCCCTCGAGGAGGGAAGGCATTTCCTTCTGAGAGTATCAGGGTAGGAGAGTTTGGATAGGATGAGTATGCCCTGTTTGACCCTGGTCCTGCTCCCTGGTACTCTGAAAGTGAGGTAATGTTGCCTGTCTGTTTCCAGCTTCATGATCAATCAACTTCCTTTCATCCCCAATATTTTCCTTCCCCTGGTGACTTCCTTAAAAATTGGACTTCTTGAGATGTAACCAGATAGTTATTATGCGATATGTAGGAGTGAGAAGGGCAGCATTCCTGATTCATGTTTTATGTGTGGCTCAAGAGCACACGGGTGTGCGCGGAGCCTGAGGACATGACCTGTGTCTGGGGCTGGAAGTCAAGCTGAGAGATCACCGGTGGCCCGGCGAGGTGCTGGACACTGTGATCTCGGGGTCGGAGGCAAGAGAATTCCAAATTTGATGATAATTTGTTTGAAAACAAAATCAATAAAAGGGATCTTTGTTGGTCGAGGAGAGGCAAGAGAAAGCGAAAGACAAGGGAACACTTTGAAGTGTCCCTTCAGTGCCCCGCTTCCGTGCTTGGGCCCCAGGCCTGCTCTTCTTTGCCTGTTTCCTTCCTGAGAAGAAAGAATCCTGGCACCTATTCTGTCTAGATACTGATCAATACTTCCTTCTCTGTACAAAACTTGATCCCGTGGCTTGCCTAAGTGATCTAATTCCCTTCCAAACTAGATGTGCTCAGTACAAGTCCAGCCCTCGGACCGCTCCAGCTGCTGATTCTGCACCTGTGCTTCTCTTAGTGTCCTAGTTCTAACTTGATAAAGTAAGAACAGTTACTGATGGCCAGTGTCCTGTGCATGCTCCATAGACTGCCACTCTGAATCCCTTCCATTTTCTACAAAACCTCATTTTCTTCACTTTGATTGATTAGAAGTCATTAGAATTAGAGCAGCTCCTGCTACTGTTTATAGTTTTCAGCTATTTTAGGTGGCAGAAGGACTTTATGGTCACTACGAGGCCATTATGAGAGGCAGTTTTAATGACTTGTAATTGCCGGTGTAGAAAATGGCCACAGGACATGGAGAAATTTAAAAATTTATACAGAGAAAGGAAAGGGCCATACAAAAAAATTTTAATTAGTAGCAATGGGAACCTGGTGGCCAGTTTTTATTTTTTTTCTAGGCCTCCAAAAGACCATTTTGATTTGACAGCAACTAAATAAAACAACTGCTAAGTAACTGGGTAAAGCCTGCTACTTTATATTTGTTATTAAGTTACTAGACATAGAAAAATATATTTTCCTCCATGAGTTAGATTGAGGTCAATCATTTTACTCAAGCAAAAAGCTTTTCACTTTAAACCAAAATTAAAATATTCATGTACCATCCCCAATACTGTAAAATCAAGGCCTGCTTGGGAGATGATCTGCTTGGCTTAAATCTCACTCCTTCCTCTGTCATTTGGAACAAGTTATTTAGCCTCTCCTCCTCAGTTCCCTCAACTATAACATGGGAAATAATGCTATACTATCTCCCAGGTCTATTGTGAGGACGGTGTTAGTTTATGTGTATAGCATTTAAGCTGTTTAACTACTGCTGGAGTCTTATCTATTATTACTTATTCTATTGTTTATTGTGGCCTTGGAGTTAAGGACCCAATCTTGCTTATATTATCACTGTATTCAAGGCAGTAAGCTTAGACATTCCCAGAAGGAAAAACCTAAGCCTAATTCTGTGAGGTATTGTCAGTCACAAGATGACTGAAATTGTAGGTGACACTGGATATTTTTCAGTAGGTTGCCTGCTATGGATACAGCACTTGCGTGTCATATATTCAATGCCTTTTTAGCTGGCAGAAGGCCAGGGCACTGGACAGTCCTGCTGCCTCTGCCCTGAGTGTCTTTGGGATGTGGACGGACATGAGTTAGCCAGAGTCAAGGTTTCAGTATGCAAATATGGATTTGTAAATGTGATGATCACAGGGGGACACTCCCAATGGGGTTTAGATTTGGTGAGGATAGCAAAGTACACAGCATTTAAATTTCAGTGATCCCAGCAGGAATAAAGGTAGTTTAAACATTCAAACTCAGGTGACTTTGTAGCACAAACTGCCCAGGCATGGAAGAGGGACTTTCCTTAATTTAGGTTGTAGACATGAAGTTAGGAGCTTTCAACATTTGTAAGAAGTACATCTTTGCTATTTTGATATACAGACCATTTCCAAATAAAATGCGCTTACCTAAAACACCAAAGACAACTTCTAAAGTTTTATCTTCAAATTAGCCTGTATATTTTGTATGTGTTTTATAGTTAAGTATACCTGTGTTACTATGCACGTGTGTACATATAAAATAATGTGATCATGTTAAAAGCACATTGTGGAAAGAGACTGGGTTTGTTTTTTTCTTAAGATTTCTTTATTTTTATTTTATGTGTATCAATGTTTCCTGCTTGTATGTCTGTGCCCACATACATGTCTGGTGCCCACGGAGGCTAGAAGAGGACATCTGGTCTTCTGGAACTGGAGTTACTGATGTTTCTGTATTGCCACATGGGTCCTCATGTGGAGGCATCTTTGCAGCCCCCAATTTCTTTTTTATTAAGTAAAAATAAAGCTCCTTTCTTTGAAAGTGGGTTTTAAACAACTACAAACATGTGAGCAGCATTATGCCAATTCCGTTTTATGTGTTTTGGTGCAGACAGTCAAGCCTCTGGCCTCACAGGAGCTGGGCATGTGCTCTGTCCCTGGGCTTGTCACACCTTCAGCCTTCATATGAGAGAAACAGAGGCTCCATCGATCCCTATGCCATCCTTTGTGCGGCTGGCTTTCTACACCAGCAGAAAATTTTGATTAATTGCTATTAACTGTGATAAAACCCATGGGTAATGACATTTTTTGGTCTATCTGTTTTCTCCCCATTATTCAAACAAATTAATAAAACAGCTTGCCAGAACACCATAGAAAATAAATATGTGTTCTGCGGCAGCCCAGGAGCACAGTGCTGCCCGGTGCTGCCTTGGGCTCTGGAGCTGCAGTGTCCTGCCTTGTTGGCAGGGTCTGAACCCTGGGAGCTGCTTCCCTGGGAGCTTCCGTCAGGCTCTCTTACTTCCCTGAGGTGTTTGCTATGGTGCAGACTTGCAGTCTGTCACCACTAAGGTGACAAAGGTACAAAGGTGGATATGAAGCCAATCCAGCATTAAACCTTTTACTTTGGTTTTGAGAAGTCTTGGCTTTCTAGTTACCTAGGTAATCAGTATTAAAGTACTGCATCTTAAACTGGGAGAGCAAAAGAGTTTGATGTGAATTTTTTTCCAAAGTGATTTAATGCTATATGGATAGACAATTATCAGTTATAAAGATACTTGGCAAGTGCTATTAAATGGAACATGACATAGCAAAATCCCAACTTTATCTCTTCTAAACCTATATAAATTTCTTTCTTTTGTTTCTGGTGGGTGGTGGTGCTGTGGGTGGTGGGTGGAGACAGGGTTTCTCTGTGTAGCCCTGGCTGTCCTGGAACTCACTCTGTAGACCAGGCTGTTCTTGGACTCAGAGTTTAACCGTCTTCTGCCTCTGAAATCTACACTTGGGAGGATTAAAGGCATGTGCCTGACTTCCAAATTCACTTATCATCCCTTTAGATTACAGGTTTTTTTCCTTCCTTTTGAGCCTAGTAGGGTCAAAACTGGGGTTACAACATCCTCTTGCCTCAGACACCTAAGTAGTTGTGCCTGCAGCTGCATGCCATCACAGCTAGCTCCACGTGCTTCTGTCTACACTGTTAGGTTCTGTTTTCTAGTGTTTTCTTGAGGATTTTTTCATTTGTGTTCATCAAAAGATGCTTGTATGTAGTTTTTCTGCCTTTGCTTGGTAACCGTTTATTTGTATGCTCACCTCACAACTTTGGAAGTATTACCTTGCGGTTTTTTTGGAGACTGTAGAGAATAGGTGTGGCTTCTCCCTCCCGTGTCTGGTTAAAGTGGACCAGTGAGCCTATCTCAGTGTGGTCCTTTCTGATCTGGAAGGTTGCCCGACATTGCGTTTCTTTACTATATACAAGCATACTTGGATCATCTTGTTTCTTTATGTGAGTTTTGGTAGAATTTCTTACAAGGACTTAGTTCATTTCATTCAGGCCATTAAATCTACAAACATAAAGTTGTGCATACCACCTCTTCATTATTTTCTCAGGGTTTGAGGGGTCAGAAGTGATGGCCCATCCTTCATTCCATTATCAATAATCTGAGTTTTTCATTTTTTTGTCTTAGTTAGTGGGGCTGAGCTAACGATTATCAATTTTATTGATTATGCCAAAAGACAGCAACTGACGGAGTTGACGTTCTCAGTAGTTTTCTGACTTTCAGTTTCATTGATTTCTGTTGAGTTTTTTTCCAAAGGATAAACCATATATTTCATTAATAGTACTTCTCAAAACACAAAATAAGCATCTAGAGAGTCAAAGTTTTTCTTAGATTAAAAAATGTGTTGAGTTTTTAAAATTACCCCTCCCTCTGCTTGTGCATACGTCAGCTGTAGGTCTTTCTTCTGCACTGATGTGCCTGTTCAGTGTTATAATTTCTTATTAAACATTACTTCTGCACCTCACAGATTTTTTTATAACTAAATGTATTTTTCATTCAATTAAAAGTCTTCAAAAAATTCTCTTGAGGTTTCTTCTTTGACCTATGTGGTTTTAGAAATGTTTAATCCTTCATGCTTTTTGTGCATTAACACAGTCATACATTTTCTCAAAGTGCAGTTAGAGGATTGTTCCTACTGATAACAACATGTGTACGGTGGGCTGTTGTTGGAGAGAAGGCTGGAGTGAGAGCAAGGAAGCAAAAGTTATTGAGTAATTTTTTTTCTGGTCAACTGTGCTTGTTTGTACAATGGACTTACGCTGATGTTAAACTACCCATATACTTAAGTCACTATTAACGTGATAACATTATGTGATATAATGGGAAGAATAATTACATTAGAAGCTAGTCCTGAGAAGCAGCACTAGCTTCCTGTGGTTTAAGAAGGGCAGGCGAGTTGGCTCAGTGGTTAGAAACACGTGTTCTTGCAGAGGGCCTGGGTTTAGTTTCCAGCACAACATGGTCACTCACAACATAGTCTCAGGGGATCCAGTGCCTTTCCCTGACCTCTGTGGACACCAAACATGCATGTGGTGCACCAATAACCGTGCAGGTAAAGCACTTACATACATGAAGTAATAGAATCTTTACCAATAAAGATAGACAGTAAAGGAAAGAAAGATCTAGACAGGAGATAATTTCAGATTAAATTTTATGATAAATGCTCTAATCATGGATGAAAATTGAGCCAGTATTTTGTAAGGAAACGTCGTAAGGAAAATGGAAGTTTCCTTGAAAGATCCTTACCTGGGTGGCAGATCATCTAAGCACTGCCAGAGGTGGTGTGTGGGTAAACCTGGTGAGAGTTTTTCTGCTCTTAGTTAAGATCAGTACCATGGCATTCATTTTTGTTTTTCTGTTATTTCTATTTCACCTTATAACCTCCTCCCCCTCCCTCCCACCCTCAGAAGGTGCTAAGGTAGGGCAGGCAGGTTTCCTGTCACTGGAAGTGTGGTGGACATAAACAGTATCTCAGCATCATTATGCAGAAGCCAAAGCTACATATGGCTCTGAGAGAAAGGATCCTGAGGGGCCTGAGCCCTACTAACCTGGAGGCAGCTCTTGAGTCTATGGTTGTAAACAAACCTCAGTTTAAGGTGTAGTCCAGCCTGCTGCAGCTGGCTGACTTAGTGTGCTGGTCCTTTCTGGCCCTCTCTTCTCAGTTCAAATACACGAGCAGGAAGTCATCACCCTGAATTTATCCACAGTTGGCCACTTCAAATGGAAAACTCAGTGGCATTTATCATGCTTATAATGGTGTGCAACCACTGCCTTTCTAATTTTAAAACATTTTATTGCTCCTTAAGAGTCATTTGTACTACTCATTGGATGACTGTGAGTCTGCTTTCTCTGTGATTATAATGACCTATTTTGGACGTTTCATATAAAATACTCAATAAGTGACCGTGTGTGTGTGTGCTTCTTTTACTCAGCACCATGTTTTGCAGTTTATTTAGAAGTTCTTTGTCCATTTTTGAATTGGATCAATTTTTTAATGTCTGTGAGTACGTTGTTGCTGTCTTCAGACACACCAGAAGAGGGCATTAGATCCCATTACAGATGAGCCACCATGTGGTTGCCGGGAATTGATCTCAGGATCTCTGGAAGAGCAGTCAGTGCTCTTAACTACTGACCCATCTCTCCAGCCCTTGGATCAACTTTTATTGTTGAGTTTTAAGAACTCTTTATATATTTTGGATACTGAGCCATTTCTCAAGAACACAATTTAAGCATATAAAGATATAGTAAATTATAACTCATTCATAGGGAGGGAGGAAACTGACAGAAATGATAAGTTAGTACTCATAATAGTTAAGAACCTTAGTGTATCAGATGAGATGAAGGGAAACCATGATTGGAATATATTGTATGAAAGCCAAAAAATTTTTCAAAAAAAAATCAAGTCATGAGAAAAAAGAAGAGTGCGGAGGTCACATGAGGGGTTGCAGCTCTTGAACCAGAGTTACAGAAGGCTGCGGGCTGTCATGTGGGTGTTGGAAGTTGAACCCTGAGTCCTCTGGGAGGGTAGCTGGTGCTCTTATTTGCTGAGATATCTTTCCATCCCCATAGTCAGTAGTCTTAACCACTGAACCATATCTCTGACCCCTCTATAAAATCTTTTAAACGATCACTGTATACACAACTATTATTTTTAAATGATTTTAGTACTTTTAGCATTCAGTACATCTGTGACTCGAAATGTGAAGATAGGTGTCTGAAAAATTTTTTTAAAAGAATTTAATTGCTCAGTTTTGTGTCTTGTATGGCAGAAGTCTAGATACAATGTGCACTGTACATAAAAAGCACTTATTAGTCACTTTGCTTATATGCCTTTATCACTACATACTTCTCCACAGTCGGATATAGGGGCTATTCACTTTAGGTGGGGAATAGCACTTTTGAGGTAGGATTCATAAAACCTAGGCTGCCCTGAATCTCACTGGTAATTGAGGTTGACTTTGAACTTACAGTTCTCATGTATCTACCTTCCAAGTGCTGGGGTAACAGGCACACATCACCATACCCAGTTTGCAAAGGGCTGCCAATGGAACTCAGAGCTTTTCATGCATTAGGCAAGCACTCTGAACTAAGGTACATCCCTAGCCCCGATATTTGACTATGTACAGTGCACATTGTATCTAGACTTTTACCATACAAGATACATAATAGAGCAATAAAATTCTTTTAAAAAACCCCCCCCAAAACCCAAAAGATAACAAAAACTTTATGCCTTCATAGTGTTCTATTGCTGTGAAGAGATACCATGACCATGACAACTCTTATAAAAGAAAGCATTTAATTGGGGCTGACTTATCTTCAGAGGTGTAGTGTGTTATCATCATGACAGGAAGCTTGGTGACATGCCAGTGGACACAGTGCTAGGGAGGGAGCTAAGAGTTCCATCTGGATCTGCAGGCAGCAGGGAGAGAGAACCACTGGCCTGGCTTGGGCTTTTGAAACTGCGAAGAACGCCTCCAGTGACACACTTCCTTTAACAAGGCCACACCTACTCCACCAAGGCCACACCTCTGAATAGTGCTACTCCCTGGTGACCAAGCATTCAAATATATGAACCAATGAGAGTTGTTCTGAGTCAAACCACCACAGTGTATCAAAAGATGTCAAGAAAGTGAGAAGACAACCCATCAAATATGGGAAATGTTTAAACATCATCTATCTGCTAGGCTAGAAGTTTCCGTAACTGACTTTCATGTCTGTTTGTCTTGTCTGTGCTGATAATGCACCCCTCCGGAGCCATAGACTTATCTAACAAAGACCCCAATACCAGGCATGAGAAGTCCTCTTTTACATTATTGGTCATGAAAGTCAAGAGACTCCCTAGATATTATAGGCTATTGCTCTTACCCTTGGTTGCCTCCCAGAGAGTGGAGAAAAGGCCTGATTGCTAAAGACACCATGCACTTCAGACCCAGAATCCAGAGGACCTGAACTAGATTTGGCCTGAAAGCCTCCTCTTTGATGAGTGCCATGCAAGCTTCTAGGGAGGGAGGCACCCAACTCTCCGACCCAGCTATCATGCTTATGAACTGAAATTACAACCAGCATGGCAGGTAGGGTGTGGTAGTCATATGCATACCTTGGCAGTCACCAACCAACAGCTGTCTAATCAGGCCTAAGGCCCGCACGACAAGAGAGAAATCATACCTGGTGATAGAAACCTAGCCAACTCTCCAGGGCTAGCGATGCCATGGATCTTGGAGGACAGCCTATAACCACCACTTTACTTAACAAGATTAGTTCCTAACTGCATTCTAAATATTTACCTACAGATAAGCATGGCTGTTATGTCTTATTAAAAAACAAGTCTCTTTGCAAGAGATGGAGCGCGTTCCAGAAAAGCGTAACTGATAAAACTTGAGAGAACAGACATCATGTGCTCAGTCTTAACTGATGCATCTATAACAACTCTTGCACTGAAGGCTCAGGGAAGAGGGGCTAGAGAACTGTAAGAGTCAGAGGAACAGGAACTCAGCTGTGAGGCTGTGTCTCCTAGAAATGCCAGAGAAGCTGTCTCCATGAAGATCGGTAACATGAGAGCCTAAACAGGATTTGATCAAGGACTATACAGCAACCGACATACTGACATGGATTGGGGGAGCTCTTCCTCAGGCCTAACCCTAGAGAAAGAACCACAGGCAGCTTAGAAATGCTGATAGTGGGAGAAATAGTCTTCCTCAGGGAAAAACCCCAGTTGGTTATCCAATCCAAAATTGTTAGTCACACACAAGTAAGACTGAACAGATTTCTATATATCTAGGAATATATGCACACACACACACACACACACACACACACACACACACACACACACGCCATGAATTTGAGCGAAAGCAAGGAGAGGTGTATGGCAGGAGTTGGAGGGAAGAAAGGAATTATTTTGTGTTTTAACTAAAGAATAGAACTAATAAAAATGAAAAATTCTCATTTATTTATTGAGAATTTCATACATGGTTACTAATTTACATCATTTTCCCCTTTCCTCCAATTCCTGTATCCCCTGACTTTCTCAAATTTAGGGCCCTTTATTCTTTAATTATTATTGTTAAACCCACACACTCATAAATTTATAAACACAGCCTGCTTAGTTCACTCGGTGTGGCTGATATGTGCATTTGTTTAAGACTGACAGCTTGAGACTGGATCCCTCAGAAGGGCTCATCCCTGGAGAAGGCTGATTCTCCCTCTCATCACTCACTCATTGCCTGTAGCATTTCACCTGGGGTGAGGCCTTGTGGGATTCCTCGTCCACACTGACTGTCAGTTGGTGCTATCGTTTTATAGATCTTGGATAGGGATCTGCATTGTTGAGATTCCACATGTGCTGCCTTGCCTCCCTGGCGCTATTCTGGCAGCAGATCCTCTGACTCTTACAGTCTTCCCAATCCTCTCCCACAGTGTTCCTTGAATCTTAGATTTAGAGGTGGTATTGTAGATGAAACAGTTAGTGTTAGGCGACCTGTGGTTAGCTGTTCTCTGCAGTTGGACCGGTTGTGTCTTTCTGGAACAGTCTCCGTCTGCCGTAAGCAGAAGCTTCTTTGCTGAGGGATGAGAGCTACATCTACCCAGCGACGGCAGCATGAGGACTTGAGTAGTCAGCTTTCATGATCAAGGCAGTTGTTTTTTTCAAGAATGTTGCCCACAGCATGCTGTGTTGCAGCCTGACTCAGTACATAGACCTTTCTAGAGCTTCTCTAGTTGGGCCTTACAATGACCAGCGATCAGCTTCGTGTGTATCTGTGCAAACTTTACTTAATAATAGTATAACTTAATAATTTGGCTAAGTATTATATGAACCAATTAATTACAAGAGCAAAAAGATGATGTTTCTCAGCAAACAAAGTTTAACACTTTAGAAAAACTTCTTGAAGACCTGCCAACAAAAATAGTTTTTTTTGTTTGTTTGTTTTTTTTTTCGAGACAGGGTTTCTCTGTGTAGCCCTGGCTGTCCTGGAACTCACTCTGTAGACCAGGCTGGCCTCGAACTCAGAAATCCGCCTGCCTTTGCCTCCCAAGTGCTGGGATTAAAGGCGTGCGCCGCCGCCACCCGGCTCAAAAACTGCTTTTTAATTCTGTGTGAGTGATACAACCATGAGCCACTCTGAAACTTGTGGAAACTTTACAGGGATTCTATACTCATGTTGCGTTACAGGCATCTTTATCATCTACATTAAAGTTACTAGTCTATTAAAGACACCCAACTGTCAACTGTGAAAGTATGCTTTATGTTAGAAAAATGGTGCCGATCGCCATAGTCTCATACACAAAACAACTCCTATGTAAAGCAAGCTACTGAATATATGTCCATATGTTGAAATGAAAATAACCTTTATAGAATTTTTATAGCACCAATGCAGAATCTTCTTTTAAATCCTCAATGAACTGTCCACTGTGTTCATTCTGGGCAGATTTTTTTTTGCCTTGTCTGCCATTATAAACTTAGAGCACTCCATCTCCAACTTTGTTTGTTTGTTTATTTGTTTTTGTTTTTTTTTTCGAGACAGGGTTTCTCTGTGTAGCCATGGCTGTCCTGGAACTCACTCTGTAGACCAGGCTGGCCTTGAACTCAGAAATCTGCCTGCCTCTGCCTCTCAAGTGCATCTCCAATTTATTAACTTAAAGGACTTTATGTCTCACAACAGCTATTTCTGTGATAGGTTTTAGGACTGGTTGGCTCCATTGTCTTAAGGAAGGACCCTCTCCTTCTGTGTTCCATGCATTTCTCTTACGCTGGCCCCTGGCTGAAGTACAAAGCAGCTAAGTATGTTCAGGAATAGAACAGGTTCTCCCCATTCTTTGGAACTGGAAAGCTTGCCCCAGAACCCCTTCTGCAGATGCCACACATTTTCTTGTCTGAAATGAATCACCCTTAACCCATCCCTAGTGAGGGCCCCACTGGTCTTTAATCCTGAAGGCAGAATTAGACCTGAGTCACTTGAGGCCTGGATGAGTTCCTTAGTAAAGCCTGTACTGACTAGTTTGTTTTGCCATCTTGACATGAATTGATTCATATGGGAAGAGGGAACCTCAACTGAGAAAATGCCTTCATCAGATTGGCCTGTAGGCAAGACTGTGCCGTATTTTCTTGAACAATGCTTGATGTGAGAGGGTCCAGGCCCCTGCTACCCCTGAGCAGGTAGTCCTGGGAGGTATGCAGAAAGTAGCTGAGCCTGAGTCTGGAGGACAAACCAGGAGTCAGCACTCCTCCTTGGCATCTGCTTTACTTTTTGCCTTCACGTTCCTTCCCTGCTTGAGTTCCTACCTTGGCTTTCCTCAGTAATGGACTGGGATCAGAATGTACACACCCTTTTCCTCCACCATGTTGCTTTTGGTCATGTCTTTATCACAGTGACAGTAAGCAAGCTAGGACAAAACCGAAGCCTGTTAACAGGAAGTCAAGGACAAGCTTGCTGGTGTAATGACAACCAACTTTACTGTGACAGAGGATCTTGCACGTAATGCACTTTCCTTTAAGCTTTTGATACGAGCTGAGCAATAGTGGAACCAGGGACCTATTTGTAAGTATTCACAGTGTATTGTTCAGGAACGTATTCATCCACCGCACAATGGACACGCACCGTGAGGGGCAGGTTATCTTGCTCTTTGGAAAAATTGCATCAAGTTTTGAAGTCACACTTGAATAGATGGCCTTCCCACCTCTGCACGGAAAGGTCGGTGGTGATTTGGAGTAGCTGATGATGCGGTGGCTCAGACGGTTTGGCACTCATCCTCATTACGCCCTCTTTTTGCTGAGGGCTTCTTTCCCATTTCATGTGGCTTTGGAGGAGAAAATAATCGTGCTCATCTATAACCTATTTCTTTCTTCTTATTCCTAGCCGTGAGGATAGGCATGTGATTTAAGCCCTGCTAGTCAGGGTCCCTATTTTCCAGGCTGCAGCGATGTCTTCAGGGAAGGTATGGGATGCAGTTAGAATCATGAGAGCCATTCTTGAGATATTTTTTATGAGACAGTGCTTGAAACATTTATGGTTTTAGGATGGAAATGAAGGCCAAATGATAGCTTATTCCTGAGGTCACAGAGGGGAAGGCTGCCCGTGGAGAAGGAGAGAAGGACGCCTGTAGGCAGAGACATGATATAGAGGGTAGGGTGCAGATGGGTAAGAGCAAATGAACTTGGGGCATCACAGTCCCCATTCCAGTTTTCTTATGCAGGGAGCTGCCGCGATGTCTTTCCAACTAGATCAGGTAAAATGTCTATTGCTTTGTTTGTGTGGATAGAGTTGGTTCCTGTGACCTCGCTTTCAGCATCTTGATTAATTACAGGATGTATCCGAGAAGATATCTGAGGATAGTGCTGTGATAGTCCTTAGAAGGTTCACTTTAATACTTAATGTGCTTAGTGGACTCCCCCTGCCCCCAGGCTGAAGGGCCCATTCATACTCAGTTTAACTCATGGCTATCAGAAAAATAACCTCAGGCTGGGCAGTGGTGGTGCATGCCTTTAATCCCAGCACTTGGGAGGCAGAGGCAGGTAGATTTCTGAGTTCGAGGCCAGCCTGGTCTACAAAGTGAGTTCCAGGACAGCTAGGACTACACAGAGAAACCCTGTCTCGGAAAAAAAACAAAAACAAAAACAAAACCAAAGAAAAATAACCTCAATCTGGCAATAGTCAGTGGTCGGTTTAAACACTTAAGGTTCTTTCTGATCAATGCTTCTGGGTAAATGAGTTGAGAGAATTTTTTTTCCTGAGAAATGTATATAATGATATATGTTTTAAAAATATCTGAGGAGGCTTACTAGATCGAGTAGAATAGTTTTTAAGTAGTTGTACTTGAGTATTTATCGATGAGGTTGACTTGGTATTAGCATAACAGTTGCTGAAATCAGCAGTTGATGAGATATAACCCTAAGGAAGCTGGGTGGTGGTGGTACATGCCTTTAATCCCCGTACTCGGGAGGGAGAGACAGGCAGATCTCTGAGTCTGAGGCCAGTGTGCTCACAGAGCAAGTTCCAGGATAACCAGGGCTATGTGGAGACACTGCCTCAAAAAACCAAATAAAGAAAAGAAAACCAAACCAAAAAGGAGTTTAGTGCACACTTAATTTTAAGTCTAACATTCACACACACAGGAGTCCTTCCCATTTTATGCTAAAAGCAAATCTGAGCAGAACTCTAATTAGTAATATGGAGGGCAAGAGCAGAATTTATTTGGGATTGGAGAGTCTGGATATTTGAGGGTCAGAGGCCTGTGTGCCTGGCATTGCCGCAGTGAAGTACTTACAGCCTTGGACCAGGAACACTTGCGGGGAGGCACCCACGCAAACGGGACCTGGATGGGCTAAGGGGACCGAAGAACTGGGCGTCTTTTCCACTGTCTAAGGTGATAGTGAAGTTACAACTTTTACTTGTTTCTTCAAAGACAAATAAGGGACAAGTGCAGAGTGACAGAAAAGGCCTGGCCCAATTTTAGGACGAAAATGTGAAGTTAATGTAGTAAAACAAATGTTTCAGTGTAGCAACCCTTTAAATTCTTTAACTGTATTGAAAACGTGGGCCGACACCAACCGTGTAATGACTGCATTAAGACAGGGAAATGACCCTGCTCCAGCACGCCCTGGTGTGCACCCAATGGGGTATGGTAGTTGTCCCAGTGTGCTGTGGACCGACAAGATTGTATGTTATTCAAGGGCATTGATAATAAACGGAGTGGCCACAAATAAAACTGTTCTTTCCTACTCTGTGACTAGCACTGAATAATTTGGGGTTTCTAAAAATGGGAAGGCATTTGATAATCTTCTGAGTGCTGGACCATCTGCAAACTGATTTCATTTACTTAGAGTCAGAGATGGAAAGAATCAGGAGTCAGACTTGAGGAGGCTCTTTTGACAAAGTGGGACAGATGATGCTACCCCAGGAGAATGATAGTCTGCCAAGACTTGGTCAGYGGCTTGTCTTTAAGGGTGTTTTGCCATATGGTCTCCTCCAAAAGCTAAAGATCAGGTTTCAAAGTCTAGCACATACGCATTAATAAATCATGTTCGTGAACTAAGGGCAGGCATGCCTGCATCAGGAGGGAGAATTCAAATGGGGCTCTGGGAAGTGGAGGGAAGGAATTGGCCTGGGCGGCGAGCAGGTAGGGAAGGCCGGTGTGTTTCGGGAAGAATGGGTAATAGAATATTTACCAGGACTGCAAGGCTCCAGTGAGTTCCCTATGACCTTTGTCAGGGAAGTATTTTCACCGAATAAAGAAAGACATCCTTGCAAGAGTGCTGAATTGCAGAGATAAAAACAGCAAAATCAGTTGGGAAGAGATTTGAAACTGTGGCGATCATTTTTAAAATTTATTTACAAACCAACTTTGCTTCCTAGGACAGAAGGCACGTCTCATCTTTCCAAAGGAGAAATCTGTTGTGACATTTTATTAGCATTTAAGGCAAAATTGAGACTTCTACAGTGTTGAGCAAGAGCTGGCTGATTCTCACTGAGGTCTCCCACCCAGGGTGGCACGCAGTGCCCGCAGCTCTTCCCTTATGCTGGCATAGCTACACTGAGTTTTCAAGGGAAGATATGCTGAGAGAAAGAGACTAGATATTTTAGAAGACAGCTTTAAAAAAGTTAGAATACCCCATTTAATATTTTAAACTCCAGTTAACTTTATTACCTTCTTCTATTCAATATACATTTATTACTATTTGGTAATTATTAGGCTGGCCTCGGATCCTGATCTCAAGCAGCCTCTCAAGTGTCTGAGACTATAGGGATATGTCACTGCGTCCAGCTCTTAAATAACCCCGGGGTAGCAAATAAACAAAAGGACATCTATGACCATTAACTAACCAATTTATTTTGGAGCTGCAAGAGAAACCAAGGACTTGGTGACTGCTAGGCAGATACTGTACCACTGAGCTACACACCAGGCCTGGTATTTATTCTGCAGGCTCTAACGGCTCATAAGAAAGCACCACTGCTTGTGAGTCTGAGAACCAGTTTTGCCTCTTCACAGAGCTAGAGGGCATCTGGAACTGAAAAGCAAGGTGCAGGCTGGAATTCGTCAGAGAGACCATGTAATGTATTATTTAAGCAGAAGATAACTGCTGCAGAGCTTGAACGCAGGAGTAGTGATGAACTCAGATTTCTTTCCTGCGGTATTTTGAGTCTGAAAGATTCAAAGGAAGACAGAATCTAGAACTAAAACCTAATAGGACTGGTTTGAGATACAGGCTGGAGGAGTGGCATAGGAGGACCGAGCGGCCAGGAAGCCCTCACCTTGGCTTGTCCCAGTCTGCTCTTACAGACCCTATGTAGACCTCCTATAGACCCTCCACGGTGAGCTCTCCCTAGAAATTACACGTGACTTTGGGGAAACAGTCCTTCTGAAACATCTGCCCCTCCCACCCCGCCCCAGGCAAATGCAGGCAGTCCTTAGATCAGTTTCTCTGGAGTTTGGAAGTGTTCTCTGAGGTATGTATTTAACATTATTTGGGAAGAATGTAAGCAGCATTAACATAGGGTTAACCTTGTACAAATGAGTGCTTAATAAATATCACCCGAGGAAAGTAGATGAGGCGGGAAGAAAGCTTGCTCATTAGCCATTGCTGTCACTGGAAGCATTTGTTAAACTCTTTACCTTCATGGGGCACTGAGCCAGGGATGGTACAAAATACATTAGCAGATGTGGCTTGTGGCCTTGGAGACCACGAACAGCATCTGAAAGCTCATTCTTGTGTGAAGTGTGAAATTTACCTCTGTTGTCTTTCTCAGCTGACAAACAGGTGACTCATGGTTGGGGCAAGAGTAACAGTGGCCAACAGAAGTGGTACACAGGTACTGCTCCCAGGACACTGGCTGTCATCGCACCATGTGCCAGACGCTCTTCCCAATGCTGTCCTGTGGAGTAGAGCACCCCTAGGTATCACGTCACATCACATTGTATTGTATACTCCTAAGGCATTTGTGTTTGTAGGTATAAATATATTTTAAAAAGATTAAAGTTTGGTATGTTGTTTGTCTCTGCCAGGAATGTTAAGGTCTGGATTGGAAACATCACTTTGGCTGGAGAATGATTTACTTTTCTTTGCAGCCCAGGGGTCTTTGGGGAGGTCCAGGATTTTCCTAACAGCGGGAAGTATTGTAAAGGTCCCTGACTAGGTTGGGAGCTGGAAGCAATGGTTTGTTCTTTCTCCTCAGGCCTCTGCTCTCCTGTGTTCCTCAGTACGGTTGGCTTCCCTTAGTTTTCTCTTTTCGTATGTGGCCTGGGGTCCTGCCTGTTGTCAGTGATAGGATCGTTTTCTTATTTTGAGAAGATTTTAGATTTGCAGGAAATTTGCGATTGCAATATGGAGAATTCCTATAAAATCCTAACCAGTTTCACTTAAGGCTAACCTCTTTTGTTCTAGGGGCCTTACTGCACAGGATGATGGGCACATGACTTTCCTCTAATTTCAGAGGAATCTCCAATTGGGGAGTAGATTTTAGTGACTTAATGTTTTTGCTATTTATGAGAAATTAGAATATTTTAAACCTTCTGGTTATAGCAGTAGGGACTTAAAGGTGGGGGTAGGGGTGCTAGTGGCTATGTTCCTGCTACAGGAGAACTGAGGGAGAGGAGAATTTTGACTTGAGAGTCCTTGCTGGGACCTTGAAATACCTTTTACTGATCCTTCTGTCTCCTTAGCATTTAGTGACTACCCCATAAGAGCCAAATGCCATACGCACCTCTGGAGCTACCAAGCCGAACTTTAAGATGGGCGTTTTGTTCCACAGTGTACAGATGCTGTGCCGGAAGTGCATGGTGTGCTGTGGAGAGCCTGGAAGGAGGCCTTGATGCCCTCCCTGCTCCTGCAGGCTTCATTAGACTGCAGCACCTGGAAGGAGCGCTCTTGGCGGATGGAAATAATCTGTTCTGTTTAGTCCGAACCTGCAATTAGGACAGCTTAGGTAAATTCAGGGGAGCATGCGTGCTCTGTCATCTTACCAGTGGGCGAATGCCTCCCTCCCCGAGTGGAGTTAAAACAGTTGTTAAACGCAGCGATGTGCTGATTGTGTTTATCTTCCCTGAGCCGCCCACTGTTCCCCTTCACCTGCCTTTTTTTGTACAGTGCATAAAATTCTTTATTTAGAACAATAAAGTGTAATGCAATTTCAAATTCAAACCTTCATTAAAAGGGTCAGGACATATACTTCTTTYGAAAAGCATATATACAGTATATGTGTGTGTGTGTATCATATTTTTATAACCTTTTTTATTTAATTATACTGTAGCCATAATAAGACTATGAAATAACTATTTCACAGTTGTCTTTTAATTTTAATAATTAGAGCAGATACCCATACTTTATAGAAAATAATTGTATATAGAACTTTTAAAAACTGTATCCCACTCTATTGTTTAAGTGATGTTACTTGGGGGAAAATGTATATTCCTTAAAGGTGCCAATCTACACCTCTGCTTTGGTGTAAAGTATAGGTTATTGTCATTGGAATTTGTGCATTCTTACACACTTAGTGCACATAAAAACTACTTTGTTACCTAGTGTTCCATTGATTCATCAGTTAGCTTTCACTTTTATCAGTGGATGGTGTGTGCTGTGCCTTTCTATGCAGTACTTCTAGAAGATGTTCTGGAAATGGGGACATAGCATCATAATATATGGGAAACTCCAAGTCCACACCAGCAGTTTCTGTGGAAACATTCCTTGTAACTAATTCTTCCTGCCATGCTTGTGTCTGTTAAGGAACACAGACAATGTTTAACCAGTTTGTTTACATTTCCTTCTGTAAACTCAGACATAACATCTCTCCATGTTAAGCACTGATTGAAAGTGAGTTCCCGTGAGCACAAGTGAAATAGAGCAACAGAAAAAAACCAAAGTAGCAGATGGTCAGGTTTGAAAAATGCGAGGGCTCCACACCATTACTACAGCAGTAGGCAACCTGATGCCACACACCATGGATTCCGGCACACATTGTGTTTCCCATTAGAGGTTTAAGACAAGAGACATAGGAAGTGCTGGGCAGTGGTGGCCCACACCTTTCGTCCCAGCCCTTGGGAGGCAGATGCAGGCAGATTTCTAAGTTCGAGGCCAGCCTGGTCTACAGAGTGAGTTCCAGGACAGCCAGGGCTTTACAGAGAAACCCTGCCTTGAAAAAAC
>BDUI01000004.1:273046-295050 GCA_002335545.1 Apodemus speciosus
AGAGAGAGAGAGAGAGAGAGAGAGAGAGAGAGAGAGAGAGAGAGACAGAGACAGAGACAGAGACAGAGACAGAGACAGAGACATAGGAAATGATTGTCAAATACAAATCCATGATCCAAACATTCAAGACATATTAAATTACACAACAGTCTAACACCAACAGCAGGCTTGGCAGTTAAGATATCATATGATTACCAGTGTGGAGAATTTCATTCTGATGAGCTGAAAGCTTTGATTTATTTTTCTTCAATAAAATTAAAACTTCATCTATTTTTAATTTCAGAACAGTGGAGGGTGAACCTTACTTGGCAACTCCTATTGCACGCTCAATGCGTTGAACCCTATTGTGAGGGCTTCAAATAGTGGTATCATTGCAGCAGCTGTGAAACAGGTAAGAGCCTGGATGTCACTCTTCTCTGTCATTCCTGTGTCGTTGGGCACATGTGTTGGCTCCATTCCATACTGTGAATGTCCCTGCAGTTGATTCAGTCCTTTCGGCAAGTTACTAGGGGTGGTATAGCTGGGCCATGTGGTAGACCAATCGACTTTTAGTGTTTTTGAGAACCCCCACACTGATTTCCATAGTGGGTGAACTGAGGCACCATCTCATCAGCAACATATAAATGTTCCCTTCAGTCTGCATGCTTGCCAGCATTTGTCACTTGTTTTCTTAGTGGCTGCCCTTCTGACTGATGTGAGAGGCAGTCTCGATGCAGTTTCATTTTATGTTTCTCTGATAGTTAGTGATGGTGACATTTTTTCATGTTCATTGCCGATTTACAGTTTATCTTTTGAAAACTGTCTATAGCTCATTTATTGGCTGTGCTATTTCATTTCGTGTGTGTATTTTTTGTTGTTTTTGAGCTCTTTGTATGTTTATCAACTGCCTGAGAAGCCTTTGCCCATATCATGATTTTTCCTGTTTTCCACCAAAAACTTTGTGGTTTTATCATTTATATTCTCATTTGTATTAGCTATCAAGTTAGCTTTTGTGAATAGGATAGGGTTGTGGTCAAGGGTCATGTTTCTAGTTATTCTATCGACATTTGTTGACTTTTGTTTTTCTTTACCTGTTGGATTATTCTAGTGACTTTGTGACAGTCATGATTTTGTATGAGGTCTATTTTGGGGTCACTATTCTCTTTCTTAGTTGTTCTTTGATAGTCTTGTACCATTTATAAAAACATTGTTGTGTACAATGTATGTGTGTGAGTGTGGGATTGTATGGGATTGTGGAGGTCATATTACAACTTCCAGAAGTTGTTCTCTCCTTCCACTGCGGGTTCTCAGGATCAAACTGTGGCCCTCAGATTTACACAGAGAGCATTTGTACCCACTGATCCACCCTCTGGCCTGTACCAATTTTAATAGTTGTTATTATACGGGTTTTGTAAGTCACATGGACTCACTGGACAACTTTGAAGTTTATATTTTTTGCTCTTAAAAGCAATTAAATATGTCTGTTCAGCAATTGATATTATTGAAAAGAATAATTTACACAGAAAATCTATATTTAGAAGTACAATGATACTATTTAGTGGTGTAGTCTAATTTTTATTTCTCCAGCAAATGAGAGTGCCTGCTATTTATAAGAAAGTAACATGAATGCTGTGATCAGTGCACATGACGCGTTTATTGTCTGGGAGAAACAGTTTTGTTTTTGTTTTTTAATTTTCTATATTCTTCGTTTACATTCCAAATGATTTCCCCTTTCCCTGTTCCCCCCTCACCATATGTCCCATAAGTCCTCTTCCCTCCACCCATTCCCCCATCACCCCCTCCCCTTTCTCTGTCCTGGTACTCCCCTACAATACTGGATCAAGCCTTTTCAGGACCAGGGCCCTCTCCTTCCTTCTTCTTGGGAACCATTTGATATGCTAATTGTGTACATTGCTTCTGGCGAGTCAGCTTTCTGGCTCCTAGTGAAATAAATGATATATGTAACGTAGGCAGAGACAAGGTTTATTCAAGGTTTGTTTTGATTATTTGGTTTCAGGGCTTTTAATCTAAGGTTGGGTGGATTCACAGCTCTGGGTATCTGGTAGAAGTGCTGGGTGGCCAAAGTGGCTGCTTGCATCTGGAGGCAGGAGTCCAAGCTGGAGGGGAAGAGAAAGGCCCGAGCTCCCTCCCCCTCACGGGCGTGCTCCCCATGGCCCATGGGCGTTTCCTAAGACCTACCTGTTCAGATAGTTACTGTCTCTCCTGGGGACCAAGCCTTTAACACATGGGCCTTTAAGGGACACATTTTTAAGCCCCGGCAGCTTTTATATATATCATTATTGTATTGTCTCTTTTATGCACCAACCAAGGTTGTTAGAGAATTAAAAAAAAAATGAAATCTTCAGTGGAGGGACTTTCCTAAAACTTATTATTCTCCATGGGTCTCATAATATGCATTTGCATGCATGTCAGCTGACAGAAAATAAGAGGTGAGTATCTGACCAGTTGTCTAAAGGCATTTAGTCAATTATAGCAACAGAACATTGGTCATAACTCACCCTGTGTGTGCTGTGTGTGCTGTCAGATGTGAAAGGTTATCTGTCTTAAGCTTTTTTATATGCTAATCAGAAAGGCATTTGGTTGTGTAAATGTTCCCCAAGGTACATACTTTTATTTTATGTGGGTATATACATAAAATTATAGTGCTATGTGAAGTGTTTGTAAATGTTTGCTGCTTTACATGATCATTTATTCCCTTAGAGGAGCGATTTGCAGTAGAAAGGCCACCCTTGATCTCAGTTTAAGTATTACGTTGCTTTTCCTGGGGAAGATGGGTTTTAAGGGGGAAACTGTTACTTCTGGTGAATATTTAATATTTCCACATCTTTTTTTCTGTATGAACAATAAAATAATTCTATGTCATGTTTTAATATGATTGCTTATGTTTGCCATAATAAAATTAATGTCTGTGATAGACTACTGGTCTGGAAATGGCAGTTTTAATACATTATTTAGTCATCCCTACAGTCTAATCAAAGCCTAATACTTCCAACTTATGCTAAGCTAGATACTGGCACACAGAGTTCAGAGGACTGTATCTTGGATAGGACAGAGGGAGCTGTGTAGGAATTGGTTCTGTAGATCTTTATACAGCTTTTAATTTGTCAGTGAGTTAGAGAACACTTTTCTGGGCTCTGTCCATTATTTTTAACCAAATAAAAACTTTTTTTTGGTATGAAACCTTTATTTGATTGTTATCTAGTATAAATAAATTGGAATCTTTTGCAGGACTACCACCGTTTATTCTTTCTCTTTCCTGTGGGGTTGTGTAAAAAAAAAAAAATCAAATAACAAACAAAGAAATGCCAATAACATGAATGGAAAGGTGTTCATTCTTGTCCCAGTACTGACTCCATCTTTCAAAGCTGTCACGCTTTCTGGATCTCAGGGTACAAGGCATGAGAACCAACCGAACCTGTTCTGTTGTATTGGCCTTAACATTTTGAGGTATGTTCCACTGTGCCTGGACACTCTGGACTTAACATAATCTCCTTCTAGTTCTTAAGAGAGAAACGCTTTTCCTTTATGAAGGCAGCAGGGGAACCTCTCTGAGGTTTCTTTAGAATCTCCCAGGGGAAGTTAGTGGAGATGTGACCAGTCTGAAAGAGAGGATAGTCCAGCCGGCTGCTGATTACTGTACATTCCCTCAATCTTTGAGTCTATTTTCCTGACGAGAAATAATCCAAAAAAATAGGACAGAACCAAAACCAAAACCAAAACCAAAACCAAAACCAAAGCCAAAACCAAAACCAAGGTATAGGAGATTAATTTAAAATGAATTTCAACCTTTGGCTCTCTGTGTCATATTACCCATATCCTTTGATAAAGAGTGTATATCCAGTTAATGTGATTTCCTTCCTCAAGTCCCTGGATTCATCCTTCTCTCCCACCCTCCCTCCCTCCCTCCTGCCCTCTCTCCCTTCCTTCCTTCCTTCCTTCCTTCCTTCCTTCCTTCCTTCCTTCCTTCCTTCCTCCATCCTTCCTTAAATAAAGCTGGGAGCTCACACGCTCAAGTAATTCTAAAGCAGAAGCTTCAAAGTAGAGACTTCCCTTCTGCCCCTTTACACTGTGCCCTGTATGTTACCCCCACCCCTTACACTGTGCCCTATGTTACCCCCCACCCCTTACACTGTGCCCTGTTTGTTACCCCCCACCCCTTTACACTGTGGCCTGTATGTTGCCCTCCAGGAGAGCATGCTTGCTTTGTCATCAGTCTGCTGTTGGGTACTGGTGAGTCTAGACTGCTTCTTGCTGCTGATGAACATGTTCATTTACACTGTCACTGTAGTATAGGCAAGCTAAATAATTGATTGGCAGGTAGAGAACAGCAAACACAGCCCCTTTGTTGCTATGGTGATACATTTGGTTAAGGGGGCTGTCCATCATTTGGACCACACGGATCTGACATGTGATTGTAATTGTAGTTGATATGGTTGGAGGAGAAAATCAACTTAGGAAGAGATGGTATTTGAAGCAAATGGATATATGTTTCAGAAGGTGTTTGGGCAAACTTGTGGGATGACTTATACTGTTCTGTTATCTATTAAAAGGCTCACTCACAGTTAATGTGTCAGCATAGAGAATGGGTGAAGTGACAGATTTGTTTACTTGCTAACACAGTAGCATTTGATCATTTATTGCCTAGAATGGTTATTCTGTGAGGTTTACATTCTTCCCTCTGTCATCTTTGGGAGGACTTCCAGTAAGTGGAATTAATGTTGTCTTTAGTAGAGATTCTGAAGGGAAGCACATTTCTTTTATCCTTTGTTATAAGCAAAATCTCCAAGCTGTTAGAGGAAGCCATTTTGTTTGTGTACTGTTCCAGCAGATAGTCATTGAGCATTCAGCTGGGAGCCCTGAAAGACTGGGAGACAAGGACACAAAGCAGATACGGTCCTGTCCCCATGGTGGTTAGTCCCTTGTTGTCCCTGCCCATTTACCTTTATCTCTTCCCTTTTAGTGCTGTCCATTGTCTTGAAAAG
Organism: Apodemus speciosus; assembly: GCA_002335545.1. NCBI lineage: Eukaryota > Metazoa > Chordata > Mammalia > Rodentia > Muridae > Apodemus > Apodemus speciosus. The sequence continues at coordinate 278,029 of BDUI01000004.1, forward strand.
GACTTCCTTATTATGTGTGTGATGTATTTTTAAATTTTTTTTGTGTGTGTTTACCTGTGTGGGTACACCCACACATGGGTGGGTAGAGATGCATTCATGTGCTGTTGCATGTGCAGGCCTGAGGTAGTTCTTTAATGTGTTTATCTTCTAGCAATTTTTTGTTTACAGTGCTAGGAAGTGAATCCAGGGCACGCTGCAAGTATTCTACCAGCAAGCTGCCTCCGCGCCTGTGTGCAGTTTGTTTTGAGATAACATCCCATGCACTGGGATGACCTCGAACTTCCTATGTTATCCAAAGCCAGCCTTGAACTCTTGTCTTATCACTGCTGTTATGCACGACTATATCTAGTGTTTTTTTTTTTATTTTAAAGCTTTATTATAGAAAAGTAGGGAGAAAAAATAGAAAAGTAAGGAGATAGAGGGGTGAGAGCTGGCCATGATCATATGGAAAGAGGAGAAAAGAATGGGAAGAGAGGGGGAAGGGGGCAAGAGACAAGGGAGAGAGTGTGGGTAAGAGAAAAGGGCAAGAGCATATCTAGTGTTTTTAATAGGTGTGTGTGTGTGTGTGTGCTCTCATGTGTACATATGTGCATGTTTACATAGGTGCATTTAGAGGCCAGAGGAAAACTTCGGATGTTGTTTTAAGACAGCCTATATATCTTTTTTTTATTGAGACACTGTCTGTCATTGACCAGGAACTTACCAAGTAGGCTAGGCTGGCTGGCCCGTGAGCCCCGATGATCCACCCATTTTCCACTTCTGTAGGGCTGGGACTCCAAGTGCATGGTACTACACTCAGCTTCTTAAACGTGGATCCTGGGGGTTGGTCCTCGAGCTCGTAAGGTTCAACATACTACCAGCCGAGTGATCACCTTAGTAGTTATCCTAGCAGTTTTAACAAGTAACGTGCAAATAAATACAAACTTCACAATAAATGGACATAATGGAACTGTCGATATAGCTTTCCTGTCACTGGGCCAGCGAAGTCAAGAGCAATCTCTTTTGGGTATTCTGCCCAATTAGTTTCCCATACATTTTTCCTGAGTATGTGTTTTCTCAAATGCTATTAACTAATATTCTGTGTGGTTTTATTATTCCTAGTGGTAGTACTGGGGAAGGAGAAAAAGTTCAAAGTCAGTAGAGAGGACCTAGCTCATCTTTTTTATAGAGGAAGAGCTGGGCTGACAGAGTTTAACTCATGACAGGATGATAGAAAGGCCAGGACTACTATCCAGATGTTCCAACCCACAGCCTCTCCTCTTGGCTCTTCTTGGGTCATCTTTTAAAGAGAGGCAGCAGCATGTGCCACTCTGTCTCCTTGGAGTGGCAGTCCATGTGACCCTGGTGGTGAGCGAGAGAACAGACTCCGCCCTGGCCGTGAGTTTTGGCATGTGGGGCTACGGCAGTGACGGGCAGTAGTGCAGAGCTACTCTACCTACTGCTTACCAGGAGGTTAGAACCACTGTGGGGCTCTGAGAAACTTAGCACGAACAAGTCAATATTCCAGGGAGAACCTTGCCTTGGAGGATAGGCTTGCGGAGGTCAGCTAGAAGTACCTTTGGAAGTGGTAAGCTCTTGGCATGTGCTCAAGGCTCTCTGATTTTTGATCTGAGAAACTATAGTAAATACCCAGTGTAAATAGGAGCCATCTTGAATGGCAGTCAGGTCGTCTCTTTTGCTCCGCATTTTGATGACTATCTTGTTTTCACACTTCGAAGGGTCATCGTATTGTGGAACCCCCCTCCCCCCTTTCAATAGAAAGGGAAAGGTCCTGGCAGGACTCTGGAATTTGGGCCCAGCTGGAATGCCAGTGGCAGCTCCCTGGCTTGTAGGCCGCCATGCTAAGCCACCTTGTGTGAACTTCTCCTGGGTTTTTCATCCAGTTACCGAAGCAGGGAGGGAAAAAGCATGAATGGCATTTTCCGTTCTGATTGAAATCTCTGGGTGAGGAGTTTGACCGGCCTCGCTTCTTCGTGGTCAGCCTGCCAAGGTGCGAGGCAGGCCCAGCAGGCCCCATGGGGCCTGGGCGCTGTTAGGCTCCAGCTCCAAACGGAGGCACTGTTGGGCGGCGGAGATAACCTGGAGAGATGCTCCCACCAAATCAAAACTTCCCACTTAGAGTTGCGCAGATCCCTTAAAGAGCACCGGGTGTTTGTTGAGTGAGGGTTTTGAAATCTCCTTGTGACATAAGCAGTTAAATGTACTCGGCCCATTTTACCAATTATGTCAGAGAAAAGCAATTCTCATTCTCACCGATGGTTCAAAGCCGCTGTTTTCTTTTTTCTTTTATTAGATATATTCTTTATTTACATTTCAAATGATTTCCCCTTTACTGGTCTCTCCCCCAGCTGAAAGTCCCATAAGCCATCTTCCCTCCCCCGTTCCCCAATCAACCCCCTCCAGCTTCCCTGTCCTGGTATTTCCCTACACTGTTGCATCAAGCCTTTCCAGGACCAGGGGTCTCTCCTCCCTTTGATGTCCAACAAAGCAATCCTCTGCAGCCTATGCATCTGGAGCCATGGGTAACACCATGTGCACTATCCGGTTGATGTTTTTGTCCCTGGGAGCTCTGGGAGTACTGGGTAGCTCATATCATTGTTCCTCCTATGGCACTGCAAACCCCTTCAGCTCCTTGGGTCCTTTCTCTAGCTCCCCCATTGGGGTCCCTGTGCTCAGTTCAATGGCTGGTTGAGAGTGTCCCCCTCTGTATTCGTCATGCACTAGCAGAGCCTCCCAGGTGACAGCTGTATCTGACTACAGTCAGCAAGTACTTGTGGGCATCAATAATAGGGTCTGGGTTTTGTAACTGTATATGGGATGGGTCCCTAGGTGGGGCAGTCTCTGGATGGTCTTTCCTTCAGTCTCGGCTCCACACTTTGTCTCTGTATCGCCTTCTGTGGGTAGTTTGTTCTCCCTTCTAAGAAGGACCAGAGCATCCATACTTTGTTCTTCCTTCTTCTTGGGCATCATTTGATATGTGAATTGCGTCCTGGGTATTACAAGCTTCTGGGTTAATATCCACTTATCAGTGAATGCATACCATGTATGTTCATTTGTGATTGGGTTACCTCACTTAGGATGATATTTTCCAGTTCCACCCATTTGCCTAAGAACTTCATGAATTTATTATTTTTATTAGCTGAGTAGTATTCCATTGTGTAAATATACCACATTTTCTGTATCCATTCCTCTGTTGAGGGACATCTGGGTTCTTTCCAGCTTCTGGATATTATAAATAGGTCTGCTATGAATATAGTGGAGCATGTGTCCTTATTACATGCTGAGGAATTCTCTGGGTACATGCCCAGGAGTGGTATAACAGGGTGCTCTGGTAGTATCATGCCCAGTAAAAGCAATATACAGCAAACCAGTAGCCAACATCAAACTAAATAAGAGAAACTTGAAGCCATCCCACTAAAATCAGGGTCTAGACAAGGCTGCCCTCTCTCTCCATATTTATTCAATATAGTACTTAAAGTTCTAGCTAGAGCAATTAGACAACAAAAGGAGGTCAAAGGGATACAAATTGGAAAGGAAAATATCAAATTATCACTATTTGCAGATGATATGATAGTATACGTAAGCGACCCAAAAAATCTCTACCAGAGAACTCCTACAGCTGATAAACAACTTCAGCAAAGTGGCCAGATTAACTCAAATCTGTAGCCTTTCTATACTCAAAGGATAAACAAGCTGAGAAAGAAATTAGGGAAATGACACCATTCACAATACTCACAAGCAATATAAATCTTGGTGTGACTTTAACCAAACAAGTGAAAGAAAGATCTGTATGACAAGAACTTCAGGTCTCTGAAGAAAGAAATCGAAGAAGACCTCAGAAGATGAAAAGATCTCCCATGTTCGTGGATTGGCAGGATTAATGTAGTAAAAATGGCCATCTTGCCTAAAGCAATATAAATTCAATGCAATCCCCATCAAAATCCCAACTCAATTCTTCATAGAGTTAGAAAGAGCAATCCTCAAATTCATCTGGAATAACAAGTTGCTGCTTTCTGTTCACCTCGGTACTTATCAACTCCTGGAAAATGAGCTTTTGATGTTGTTGCATTTTTTTTTCCTGTAACACAAGTATTGTGGATTGAAAATATCTGCAGAAGCTCTAACAATTAGGATGTGGATTTTTATATAAAAGAAAGCTTTGTTCATCATAAGCTGTATTTCTTTTTATTGTCTTTATATATTTAGCCTAGGAGTTTGGAAACAACCTTGAGATGTTCAGATTCTGAAGGATTGCTCGTTTTAAGAATCAGGATTCTGTTCGTTGGCTGGAAAAACAAAAACAAAAAGCTCTCCTTGAAGCTTGTGATTCACTGCTTACCACCTTGAGCTCCTGCCATTCGATGCCAGGAAGGCACTGAATCTTGTACAGCAAGAAACTAGAGTAAACACTGTGCAGCTGTGAACAGCAGCCAGCGCGCTGTTGTGTCAGGTGTTCCTCATAGCCAGTGGCTCTGGATGTGAACAGTGCTTCCGCCCAGCCCAAGCCCAGTGAGAGGCAAATACCTTGTTCATACAACAGCTGTGTTTGAACCTGGTCCTTTCGGATGCTGAAGGAAAAACTAGTGGAATAACTGACCTCAGGCCTGCCTAAATAGTGGGCCTGACAAAAAATAAATGGAGATAAATTATGCTTTGGCTTGCTAGAGCACTCCTGTCTCCATCTCCAGGTTTGATTTATGCAGGAGTGCTTGCTGCTGCCTTTGAACATACAGCAAACAAACTTTCTCTGTTACATGCAGATTTGAAGAAGGCACCGAAGCAAGTTGCTATTGGGTGCACATCCAGGGTGCTCGGAGAAAGAACCCCATCAGCCGTTCTGCTGCAATACAGAACTCATGTATTTAAACCAGACGGCGTGAAATGAAACAAATTGGGCCATAAGCCAAGCCATACAATAACTTCTAAACGGGCAGGCGCTCTAAAAGTGCAGTAGGGAAGTTGACGTGTTGCTAGAGACTAGACCGGAGGTGACGCTGTGGCACGTGGCAGGACTGGGGAGCTTGACAGTTTGACTGTCATTTTCTAAATTATTTGGATGGAGATGGAGGGAAGTGTTACTTTTAAGTTTGGTTGATGTTTGTGGAGTTGTTTCAAAGATGTTGGGTAGTGTTCATTCTCCCCTTCTCCCTCAAAATTTATCAAAAAGATAAAACCAGAAACCAGCTTTGTTTCTGACTCAGGAAATATTCCTGTCATTTTTATTCACTCAAAGGAAGGTGGAAATCATAAAAGTACTAGCAGTTCCGGACTTTGGGATTGTAGCTGTGGAACTCTTTATCACTCTTTCGCCCTTTTGGACGCGGCCTCATGTGGTTTGGTCTGACGTCACACGCACTGTGCTGCTCACCTTGAACTTCAGATCTGCCACTCCACTTCCTGAATGCTGAGATTCCAGGCTTATGCTGCCACCTAGTCCTGGTGCTGCTGGGCACCAAGTTGATGTTGTGCCTATTAGGACAGCGCTCTGTCAACTGAGGCACATCTTCAGCCTTTCATGAAGCGTCTTAAAAATGCCGTCCACTCATAACGGATGGTTCACACCCTCCCCATCATACACCAGGTGGTTCTTACGGCAGCCCTCTATGGGGAGTATCTTTATTTAGCCTTTTTCAGCCGAAGGAATAGTCTAATCCTCCCCGCCCATTGGGTGAGGGTGACAAAGAATTTCAGTGAATGCTCCCCTGCTGCCTTGTGGCCTCTTTCCCAGGTGGGCAGAGGCTTCCCGCCCACTTTATCTCTAGTCACAGAGGACAGAGAAAGCATTCTGTGACCCGGATAGTAGGGAGCTTATTGTACGATCCTAGGCAGAGGCAGCAGCAGGCTACAGGAAGGGCAGAGGCTGAGGGGAACGGGCACCCGGCGGCTGGGATCAAAGGCTGTTGGATCCCGACCCGTCCTCCAGGTGCAGTCCTCATCCCTCCTCCTACCCAGCTACGCTCTAACTGCTGTCTGCGTCACACTTATCTGCTTGACTGACTGCTTGATTGCTACCAGGTCACTGTGCCACTCGAATCTGAACTAGGAATGTCGATGGCGAAGGTAATGGATGGTCATCTCTGAGATCCAAGCATATTGCAGATTGGTGACCGGCTTCGTGTTGCTTTCCCACCCTTTTCCCACCCTGGCTTTCTCTGCTTCTGTTCTGTTTGGCTAGAAGGTTGAGATCATATACTCCTTTAGAACAGAAAATCATTGTTTAAGGCTGACCCCAAGCAGTGGCTAGAAACATTACGAGTGCCCCGCAAAAGGGGCCATGGCAGGACATTGAGGGCCCCGGTGAAGAGCGGCCTATCATGCCCACAAGGTGCCAGGAAGATAGAGGTTGTTATCTCCATTTTGAAACAGCAGAAATTGGGGCCACAAAAGGTTAAGTACTTTGCCTAAAGCTACAGTCTTAGTAGGGAGCAGAGCTGGGATTTAAGGCCAGATTTATTTGGCTGCACTAGATTATAATGTGTTTTTAGACACTGGCAAAGCAGGGCTGGGCTGAAGCATCATGATAATACTGGACTTTTCAGCTCTTGGAGAGCTGGGCCCTGTGATCTCAGAGCCCTTGTTGGCTGACTACCGGGGTCCTGTTTCATTGTCTCATCTCCACAAAAAGCCCCTCTCACAAAGATCCCATATTTTCTGTTGTTGAGAAAAAATGGTTAAAACTGAGTGCTTTTGGAGTGGATATGTTCTCACTACATCACAACGGAATTGGGGTCGGGAGGGGAGTTCTCCATCTGTAGCAGGTGTTTTGGTGGCCTGCGGTTGTCTGCCACAGGCTCTTCCTGCTTCGGGTTCTACTGTGCTTTCTAGCCCGCCAGGCCTGCAGGCCAGGACAGCACTTTGGGCTTTGACACAGACTAGGCATGCAGTACTTGTTTGGATAACTAGGTAGACGAGTACACCCTGTGGTTCCCCCAAGAGCAGCCTTGGTGAGTCACCCTTCCCTCACACCCCAGGCTCCCCGCTGTTCTCCTTGTTCAGGGGTCACAGCCCTGTGTGAGAAGGCACTCTTTAGCTGATGCCTGCTTGGATCTCACTCATGGGATGGCAGTCATCTTGTGTGGTTCCTGCTGTTAATTCTGCACATTACGCTCTGGGGAGGTACCTGCAACAGACAGTCTATCCTCCTTCTTGTCCCTTCTCTTTTTTAACCAAAGTCTTGGGTGGCACAGCACTCACACACACACACACACACACACACACACACACACACACACACACACACACATACTGTATAGGTCTGGGAGCCTGATGGACCTGTGGTCAGTCCTCCACCCTGTTGATTTTGAGCTGAGTAACCTTGTGAATTACCATCTTAGAGCATAAAGTAGTGTAAAAAACACTTAGTATATCTAATGTGTGACTCAAGAAAGCTCAGATGTTGCTAGTATTACTACAATAACCATCATGGTAATTACTGCACTTCTTTCCCTGGCCTGTTGCTACTCTTTATTCCTAAAGGGGGCGCTCTTAACTTTAATCTGCAGTAGTATAGTATCGGACTGCAGCCCTAATCCATGGACTTTTTGTTTATATTCTGTTGTCACCCTAGGATTTGAAGCATTTCAAGTGTTATAAAGCAAATTTTGTATGAAGATAATTATTATGCTTCTAATGTGGAGGGGAGCTGAGGTGCTTTAATTAATGATGTGCCAGATACCCTTTCAAATAGGGTGAAGTATAATTTTTAAGGCCTTCATCTACTTGGCAATAATTAGGGACATTTGGAACGCTCCAGCATAATGTCTGCAGATCTGCACACTTTCATTAAGCAATCAGGACTGAGTGACCCAGTGGCCAGACTTGCATGGGATCAGGTCCCAGCTTCTGAGGTAGAAGAGCCTGCTATGCTTTCTGTTCTCCCAGGCCTGCTTTTTGATAACTTTTACCCATGTTCCTTGTCCATCTGAAATAATGTCGTACGCTCTTTTCACCCTTTGATCGTTTTTATAGAATCCCAACATTGCATCTACCTTTTTACATTTTGAACCAGCTTGACTATATCTATCTGTTAGAAAACAGCTTCTGAGCTGAATGCATAGTGCATGCCTGGATTCCCAGAACTAGAGACTGGAATAGGAGATTGGTGAGTTTGATGCCAGCCTGGGCTATACATTGAGACCATGCCTAAAAAAATTAAAGTTTTCCTTATTGTAACAAGACATAGTCTGAGGGAGGGTAGGCTTGTGGGATGCAGGCTGTTGTGGTCCATAGGACATGGTGGCAGGGGCGCAGGACAACTGTTCACACTCTGACTACAGTCGGGGAAATGGAGAGAGACGAATGCTGGTGCTTCCTTTCTCCTTTGTGTTGGTCTGGAAGCTCAGTCTATAGGTTGGTGCTGTTCACAGTTGGGGTGGATCCTCCCTCCTCCATCAGACCTCGCTGGAAGCACACACACACACACACACACACACACACACACACACACACACACACGTGCTGTGTTTGTGGTGATAACCATCACATTTGGCAGTTATTAGTTTATAGATATTAGAAGTAACTAGTTATGGAAATCAAAAAGGCAAAGTTAGAGCCGTAAAAATGAGAAAAAAAGGAATAGAGAGTTTAGAATGTGGGAACTGGAATCACTGTTGGTATCCTGTCTAACCCTCCACTTTAGACTGAGCTCAGTAAGAACAGGGACAATGTGTGGCTTCTTCAGCATCGGATTCCTTGATGGGCAATTGGAGGCCCATTGATCTGTATATAGATTTCTTTGGTAACTATAGAGATGGAACCTGGATTTCCCAAGCCTGGTAAGAGATGTATTAAGGAAGTAAGGCAATGAAAGCATGAATTTGGAAGAATAAAAGTCAACATAAGGATACTGAAGGAACGATGTAGATTAGAAAGTGTAAACTCTGCTTGCTGATAATTCATATGGAAGAAACAAACTGTGTAGACACTTGGCATCACAGAAATCTGTGCCATGTGATTGCTTTCAGAAAGAGGCCTTTCAGGGCTGAGAGGGGTCAGTGAGTAAGAGCATTGCAAAGCCCAGTGGTCCGCTTCCACCCCGGGAGCCTCATAAGGGAGGACGGAGAGCACAGACACTGCAGAACTGTCCATGATGTCGCTTGGCACCACGACACGGCAAAGCTCCACCCAATAATAAATATACCAAAGATTCCTTTTTAATGCCTGTTTTGCAGTTCTCCCCTGTTGGATTTTGTTGTGTTTTTCTTGGTTTTGTCATTTGACTGCTTAAACCAGGGAAGCTTTTCAAGTTCAGAATCTTCATTAATTTTTCCTTTTCTACCTGAGGTTTATATAATTCCTGCCCTGAATCCCAGTAATTTTAAAGGTCCTTTTCCTTGGTGTTAGTTTAGATTAATTTTTAGTTAGTTTCCATCATCAAATCCTTTATTTGTCATGTGAATTTGAAAAGTTTATCTCAGATGTCTTCTGTTCATCAATTTTTATCTCCTTCCTTTCCCCTATCTCCTGTCTTTTTAGTGGAGGCCAGGTGAGCAGGTACTTTCTAAAAAGGAAAGAGGGGTGCCCTTACCCATAGCAACTGGCCATAGAGGGTGGAGAGAAAGAGCAGGAGCCTCATGCTAAAGCACTGGACCATTTATATGAGAGAGTCAGCTTCAGGTCTGTGTAGGGATCTACAGGATGCATTGCCTTTAGCTCACTTGAACACTTATCATAACTTCTAATTACATGGGTGTCTAGAAAAATTAGTTTTGAAAACCTTTATAGTATTCCTGCAGACCTATTTACCAATCTACCATAATTATTTATTGATCACATGCCATGTGACCAGGCCTGACCAGCCCCTGCTCAGATAGAATAGTAAAGTTTGGCCTAGGGTTTTCTGCCTGTCATTCTGTTTGTGATTTAGGTTATTAGAGAAAGCCCATTTATGCTAAAATCAAGACAGATCGCCTATGGGGATTCTGCATGGAAATCCATCTGTTTCTGCTGTCACTTTAGAGACTGTACCACTCTTGTACCTTCAGTAGTGGATTATGCACAATCAACAGTGATGAATATATGAGCGCTTTTAATTAGTCTTCATGCCCTCTGTCTAATGCAATCAGAAGCTCTGTACTGGAGTAGAGATTTACAATCAATCGTTCATCATCTTCTGAGTTAGAGATAAACCCATTCGCTGTTAGTCTGCAACTTAAAATATCTGCTTTCTGTAACCAGACAGACATCTACAAACCAAGTGTATTTTGAGCATGTAGACTTAAGTCTCAAATTGCAGATTGCTTTGATTAAGTATAATTGTGAGAATTAAGGTGTCCCTGCCTTCCAGTCAGCATGTGGAAAGCCTCCCAACGGACAGAATAGCATCAGAGAATGAGCTTGAGGCAGGCCCGAAGGTTCTGTGGGTTCCAGGCCCAGCTCTGCCAACCTCATTTTCCTCCTTCCAAAAGTGAGGAGAATATTGAGCCAGTTGTTGTGGGAGTCATCATCATCCGTGTTGCAGGGTTGATAGATATTATAGATGTATTGTGGTACATGAGTGGGAAACCGCACCCCAGGCCTTACAGCAGCAGGAAAGCCACAGTGTCTCATTTGTGCTCATGTTCCCATGGGAGGTGGTTACTGCTGAAAGGCATGTCTGCCCTTACCAGTTCCTGCTGAGGAGGCTGACTGAGACAATATTGGGACATGAATCATAAATATTTATAAAATAAACATCGTTGAATTGAGTTCAGATTCCTATAAGGGTGCTGGGTAGGATCTGTGTAGATCTGGCAGAACTCTTTAAATAAAATCGACAGTTTTTTAAATTTAATGGACAAATACTTGTAGTTTGATCTGCTGCTAGAAACAGTTGCCCTCTCAACAGTGAACTTCTAGAAAGTGCAAGAGCACGTTAATCCTCTGATAATTAGTATCATGGGTGGGCACTGCTAGAACGCATCATTAGCTGCTGGGATATTGGTGCAGCTTTTGGGAGCCCAGAAGCCTATGAGTGTATATCTCTTGATCCAAAATTGTATTTCTGGCAGTTTTTTCTTTTAAACTGAAAGACAGAATCATGAATATGATTAGATATGTACTTTGAAGAATACTCTTTGCATACTGGTTTTTTACACTGAAAACCGGGAAGTAAGCTATATATCCATTCATTATCAGATTGGTTGACTGAGTGTATTTAATGTAATTATAATTGTGCCATTAAGATGGAGTATATTAATAAGGGGTGGAGGAAGCACTCTCCATTGAACACTCTTTTGTTTTTGTATCATATATTTTTAATTGGGTATTTTATTTATTTACATTTCAAATGTTATCCCCTTTTCTGGTTTCCCCTCTGCAAACGCCCTACTTGCTCCCCTCTTACTCTGCTTCTATGAGGGTGCTCCTCCACCCACCCACCCACCCACTCCCGTCTCATTGCCCTAGCATTCTCCTACACTGGGGCATAAAGCCTTCACAAGACCAAGGGCCTCCCTTCCCATGGTTTCTCCATCTATGGTGATTGAGAGTTTTGCTGGGTATAGTAGTCTGGGCTGGCATTGGTGTTCTCTTAGGATCTGTATGACATCTGCCCAGGATCTTCTAGCTTTTATAGTCTCTGGTGAGAAGTCTGGTGTAATTCTGATAGGTCTGCCTTTATATGTTACATGCCCTTTTCCCCTTACTGCTTTTAATATTCTTTCTTTGTTTAGTGCATTTGGTGGTTTGATTATTATGTGAAGGGAGGAATTTCTTTTCTGGTCCAACCTATTTGGAGTTCCTTAGGCTTCTTGCATGTTCTCTCTTTTATCTCATATATCCTGTTGGTGATGCTTGCATCTATGACTCCTGATCTGTTTCCTAGGTTTTCTATCCTCTTGTCTCCCTTTGTGATTTCTTTATTGATTCTATTTCCATTTTTAGATCCTGGAAGGTTTTGTTCAATTCCTTCACCTGTTTGGTTGTATTTTCCTGTAATTCTTTAATGGATTTTTGTGTTTCCTCTTTAAGGGCTTCTACCTGTTTATCTGTGCTCTCCTGTATTTCTTTAAGGGAGCTATTTATGTCGTTCTTAAAGTCCTCTTTCATCACCATGAGATGTGACTGTAAATCCGAGTCTTGGTTTTCTGGTGTGTTGGGGTATCCAGGGCTCGCTGTGGTGGGAGAACTGGGTTCTGATGATGCCAAGTAGCCTTGTTTTCTGCTGCTTATGTTCTTGCCCTTGCCTCTCACCACCTGGATATCTCTGGTGTTATCTGGTCTTGCTGTCTCTGACTGTGGCTGTCCCTCCTGCAAGCCCGTGAGTCCTTACTAGTTCTCACCAGAATGAATTTGGACATGGCAAGCTGTGGTACCGGGTCAGCTCCAGGGTGCAGACAGAAACCTGAATGATCCTGTCCCTGGCCATTCCTTGGTTCCTCTGTCCCGATGGCCCTGGGTGGTCCCTCTTGGTCTAGGAATCTGAGCAGAAGTGGTCAGAAGTGGTCTCACCTGTGCTCTAAGGTGTGGCAGCACTCTTGGGAGACCAGCTCTCTCCCGGTGGTATCTGGGTATAGATAGCTATGGCGCAGATGGAAACCAGAAGGATCCTGTCCCAGGTTGCTCCTTGGTTTCAGTGTTCTGAGGGCTCCGGGCAGGTCCCTTGGAGCAGAGGTGGTAGTCCTAACTGTGCTCACAGGTGTGTCAGCCCTCCTGGGAGATCAGCTCTCTTCCAGAGGGGTCTGGGTATGGAGAGCTGTGGCACAGGGTCAGCTCCAGGTGCAGATGGAAACCAACCAGTCATTTTCCCCCCTACTGATCGAAATCATGCAATACCAATGATGCTTGTAGAAATGATACACAGCTGTAGATAGTTGGTCAGACTGTACATTCTCATGAGCATAGAGACCTAGTTTTATCTGGCGTGTCAAAGATCCTAGTGTAAAGGCAGGCACAGTGACTCATGCCTTTAATCCCAGGGCTTGGGAAGCAGAGGCAGGCAGATTTCTGTAAATTTGATACCATCTTGGTTTAGTTAGTGAGTTCCAGGCCAACCAGGGCTACAAAGTGAAACCCTCTTTTTTAATAATAAAATAATATCCTAGTATAGAACACGGCTGACACACAGTAGGGATTGAATGAATATCTGTGAAACAGCTGAGTGTATCTGGACCATCATCTCTGGTAAGCTCTTTAACATCTTGGTGATTGTGATGACTGGCTAGTGCTCTGCACTGTGAATGAGCCTTGTCTCCTTTATTTTCTCTCTGCAAATGTAATGACTACACTAAAATACATGCTCTTGTCACAAGATACTTGTCACATGATGATAGATTTACAATTCATAGATACAATTAATTATTTTAGAATTCAAAGCAGCACTGTTGGCAAAGGTTTTTTGGTTTTTTTGTTGTTGTTGTTTTTGATTGAATTGCTAAATGCTATTGGTAAGGGTGCCCTATATTCCCAGTGAACAGCATGCAGTGTCTGTCATTATCTGATATGCTTGAGAGCATGGCTTTTTCTTTACCTGTTGGGGTTTTTATTGAGGCAGTCATAGGCCCACATGTAAGGACCAATGCAGAGATCCCTTATACACTTTAGTCAGTTTTCTCCAATGGAAACAGTTAGTATAATGAATTTCAAGATTTTTTTTTAATGGTCTAGGTATTAATCTTGTATAGTTCAAACCTGCATATTTCCCAAGGCCCATGTGTTGAAGGCTTCACTCAGCCCCTGCCTTTAGTGGTAGAGCCTCAGAGATGAGGCCTAGTAGAAGGGGGTAAGGTCACTGTTGGTGTGCCCTTGGAGGGGATATTGAGTCACCTCTCCAGTCTCCTCCTTTGTGTCTGTTTCCAGGCTGCCAAGAGGTGAACTTCGACTCTTCACCCTGTGTTTCCAGGTGTGCTATATGTTCTCGGCATAGATTGAAACCTCTGAGGCTGTGCAGCAAGACCAGCCTTTCCTGCTTGCTAGTTGTTTAGCTCTGGTATTTTGTCATAGCGAGGGAAAGCTGACTCACAAAATAGAATTTTTTTCCTTACTCCATACTTTGTCTCTTTTTTAAAATCAGATTTTCCCCTTTCTCTCCTCTCTCCTCCGCTTTCTCCCCCTCCCTCTCTTCCTTTCTTTCTTTTTGAGGCAGTGTCCTGGTATAAAATCCAGGCTGATCATGAGTTTCTTAAGTAGCTGCTGATGACCACAAACTTGTTTTACTCCTGCCTTAGCCTCCTACGTGCTGGGATTTCAGGAATTGCCACCATTCCTGGCTGATTTTTAGTCTTCCTCCTCTAGCCTATTACAGAGCAAAGGCTTTGAACTGTGGTGAGGTTCAGCTCATCAGTTTTACCTTTAGTGGGTCATGTTTTTGCTGTCAAGTCTAAAGACCTTCCCTACCTTGATGGCATGGGCTTTTGACCTTGTAAACTAATCTCTCATTTTGATCCTAATTCTGTAGCTTTGGATAACTGTGTAGGAAATGGGTTGGAATATCCTTACCTTAATCAACAATTGTTATCCTTTCCATTCTCAGATCTTGAGTTGGTGGGATAGAATAGACCTTTATATTTCATACTGTCGAGAGTTTATAAACATCCACTCATGCTTCAGAACGGGGCCATGAGTCTAGGCTTCTGTCCTCCCCCCCCCCCCTTCAGTTTTTGTGCTTGTAAAGTGTACGCCTCGTTCTTATGGGGAAGGTGGTAATGAATGTGATAATGGACGTACTTGGGTAAAGAGCTTTGCCTACATCAGGAGCAGCACACCTTGAGCTGTGTTTCGTGGCTCCCGTAGGCTCCTGTAGTAGTAGAGCATAGAGACATGGCTGTAGAGATGGCCTAGTTTTTCATCCTGGTCCCTCCCCTTCCTAGCTGTATAGGCACCATCTTCTTTCCTAATCCTTCCCTTTGATGGCTTCATTTGCACAGTAGGAAATGACTGTTAGTAAGTTCCTACCTTGTAGGATTGTTCCAGGAGGGCTTGATATCCTGTCACCTTGAATGCTTGTTGACCATAGATTGCTGAGCCTCCATTCCTACACTTACAGACTCAGAGCCCGGAGAGATTGGCTCCCAAGGATATGTGTCTCATCAAGACTACACATATTGTTCTTAAGAATGCTAATCAAAAGAGCGTGTTTGTGTGTGTGTGTGTGTGTGTGTGTGTGTGTGTGTATGTGTGTGTAGGCCTGAAGGCCTCAGCATGCCTGTGTGTACACGTGGAGATCAGAAGGCAACTTTGCAGAATTTTGTTGTTTTCTTCTCCCTTATGTGGGTTCTGGGGCACAAACTCAGGTTACCAGGCTTGTGCAGCAAGCCCCTTTACCAGCTGACCCACCTCAGTGGCCCTAGATATTTTTCAGTAGCACCGTTGGCCTCTCTAAGTCATACCTGTTTCTCCATGGCAGATGAACTTAGGTCTTTCTATAGTGTTGAGAAGGATGCTCTGTTAAGATGAATATCTTCTCATAAGAATACTGGTGTTAAAAAAAAAAAAAAAAGAATACTGGTGTTGTGGCTGGTGGTGGCGCACACCTTTAATCCTAGCACTTGGGAGGCAGAGGCAGGTAGATCTTTGAGTTCGAGGCCAGCCTGGTCCACAAAGTGAGTTCCAGGCAGCCAGAGCTACACAGAGAAACCCTGTCTTGAAAAACCAAAAAAAAAAAAAAAATACTGGTGTTGTAAGTGTCTCTAGTTTCTATACAGAATCAAGCTATAATGGTACCATATATGCAGCTGGTTCAGTAGCATGTCCTCTAGGGTTCAGAGACCATAGGGACAATGGGGTCAGTAACAGAGACACAGTTACTGTACCCAAAGTTCTCCAAATGCAAATGAACATAAGAAGAAGTAAATCTGTAGGCTGGATTCAGTATTCTGCCTGCCTATTTGTAGCATCTTTAAGAATGTTCAGAACAGACTCAGGAGGAAGACTGTATTTGCGAATCTCTCTCTCTCTGGCACTTTTCTTGTAAGCAGGGTTTTCTAGGCTAGTAATTTTTCTACCAGCCTGTCTATTAGAGATCATCTCCCAGTGTAAATACTATGAATTAAATTCTCAGGATGATCTCAAGCTAAAAGGGGAGTAGTACATTCTTCCTTTCCTGAGAAGAATTTCGCAACACTTCTCCCCTGAGCAATATGACAGAAAGACAGACGTGCCCTCCCTTGGAGGCTTCCTCTAGAGGAGAAACATAGCTGGTTTCTCTATAATTCTTACACTGGGGAATCCCTCGATCACTGCTGCCTTCCTCTCCCTCTGGAAACACCTTGGTTTGCAAAGGCATTCTCCCTGTAGAGTGATCTGTCTGCATGGCTATTTGCCATGAGCTCTCAAAGCTGCAGTTTCCTCTTCTTGCTGATCAGTGCGCAGTGTGGCAGTAATTACATGATTTCACCCCATAACTCACAAATGGAGTCAATGTGTGCGTGAAAAGGGAGTTACTTACTTCTGTAAAGTTGTGTTCTCTGCAAAGAATAGAGACAAGTGGCTCTAAGACAGTGCAGCTGTCGCACTAGATATAGAAGAGAAAACTGGAAATGACTGGGAAAGAGGCAGAAGTATGGAAAGGGGCTCAGTGGCGGCGTGCAAACCTTTGGTTTCAGTTGCTAGCACCACAATAACAAGCAAACAAATGAAACATAGAGAGATTTTACATGGAGATTGATTCTCACTGAGTGTTTCCCAGTCTCAGGCGACCCAAGTAGGGCATTGTTGATTAGACTATTTGTGAGCTTATGCAACAAAGACAAATAAATATCAGTTAATAGACCTACGGTTAAGTGGTATCATTTGTGTATGCGATAACATCAGAAAAAATATTAAAAATATTAAAAAATGATTTTTGTACCTTAAATGACACAATTCATTAACCTACTGACCACCATTTATTGTAGTAAGATTTCTATAAAGGTTGTGCCCCATAGAGTTGTATGCTAAAAGAACTGAACAGTTAACTAACAGTGGTGTCTATAAATATGTTAAGGAAATTTTCACTGAAATTTTGTTTGACTGTTTCAGTTTATACCATAGCTACATCTATAGTATAATATGAATAGATTTACTATTTTAAATACTTAAATATGATTAATTATGCATTTAGTAAAA